>CAJQZJ010032236.1:5505647-5537537 GCA_907164525.1 Lophiomys imhausi
CACACACACACACACACACACACACACACACACACACACACACACACCTTGTGAACTTTAGTTTGAAACCTCTGAAAGTCAGAAAGGCACACAGGGGCTGAAAGAGGAGATGGCAGGTCAAGGAATCTCTCTCCCATAGTTTCCTCTTAGCTGTAGGTAAAGGCCCAGTGATAGATTCCAATGCCAGCCCCATCCCTAGCACCTTCTCAAAGACAAAGGGTTCCTCTTTCCAGACAGGATTGATGGAGTTGGTAGTGGGTGACAGCTTGGTACGATAGCGCCTCTTGGGGTCCCCTGGGAGGCCAAACAGTTCCACTTCCACATAGGTGCGCACACTGCGCTCTGATAGGAACTGCCCAGAGATCACCTAAGGGTGAGAACCCAGGGGAGGCCAACATTAGATAACCCACTCGGTTTGGTTCCTAAGCCCCTGGGGCCTCTCTGTCCCCACAGGATTAAGTAAGTATATACCATGGGTATTAGAAAGATCCCCTTCAGAACTGATCATCAAATAGAGGCTGTGTGGCTCAAGATTTACAGCCAAGCTCTAAAGACCTGGGTGCTTCCAGCACTCAGGGGAGAGAGGTAAGCCACCCACATTTCCCCTCAGATATGAAAGGAGCAGCAAACATTTTCCCTTTATTCTGGATCCTGGGCCCCTGCTGCCCTGCATGGCCCAGGATCTCTCTTCCCTCCCCCCACTGGAGCCTCAGCCCTTCCCCTTGGTTTCCATGGGGACTAAGAGGCAGACTCCAGTGCTGAGGAGGAGGCAGTTTCCAAGGCAACTTGCTACTGCACGAACTGGCTGGGGCTGAAGTCTTCAGGATATCAGGGAAGGGGGTTGGGGTAGAGGGGTGGGCTTCTTAGCCTTCCTTCTCAAGAGCCCAGCCCTCCCAGCCACTTGTCAACCCTGGGTCTTGCCGTAATGGAAAGGGTGGTGGCCACCACCACATCAATGCGGTCCACTGAGAAGGGGTTGAACTGTTTGTCCAGCCTGCGCATGAACTCATGCTTCAGGAGATAGCCACTGTTCCCGTTGAACTCAAACAGCGCCATGTTCTGCTGCATGGGCAGGTCTGGAGGGGTGAGAGAATGCAGTGGGGATGGTGTAGCTTGGATCTACCCCCAGTCTCTCTTCAGTACTTTCAAGCCTTTCTTGGGAACAGGGAAGATTTGGGTAGATCGTGAAGGTGAGAGTTTCTCATGTCCTCTCCCAGGTCCTCAGGGTACCTAGTCTTTCAGGAAGGGTCCTCAACCTACAGTCAGCAAGGAGCAATAGTATCCAGGCTGCAAACTCATAGTGGATCTGGGATAACTGGCACTGGTGTTTCCAAAGACACATCCAAACAGAGCACCCAGAACCCACACCAGCCTTGGTGTCTTAAGTATGCTCCAATATATGAACAGCTGAACGGACGAGGAAATGCTCCCCTCCCCAAAGTGCTCACATACCAGGCATGCTCCGAGAGCCTACACAAACACCACACCTAGTATTCACCAGAGACCCTCCAGGGAGGGATAAAGAAGGGATAAGGCAGGGCCTATAAGGGAGGATCTGGGAGTGCTGGGCTCAGAGGAGGGCTCTCAGGTCTGGGAGTGCCCTTACCCATTGTCTGGAAATTGAGGGCAACCATCTGGCATCCAGCATTCCAGAACATCTGGGGCATGTAGTTGGAAGAGTCCATTCGTGTGCCCTTGGGGTAAACACGGCTCATCTGGCGTTTATTATAGCTGTTGCTGAGTATAGGAGCTGGCCAAGGCCACAAGCACCAACAGGACCCCAGGCCCTCCCCCAAGCTCCATCCCACCAAGACTTGTCGAAACATCAAGGATACTCAACAAACTGCATGGAGGCCTTGGAGAGCAGCTCATAGGCCTTGAGCTCCGTGAAGGAAGAGATGACGTAACTTCTGTTCTTCTCTGCGCAAGGGGGAAAGGGAGGGGAGTGCCCATCAGGCTGGCCTCTCTCTCAGCCCTGCCTTCTTTCTGAGGGCACCTTCCTCCATAGAGGGGTGCTTCCAACCCAGGATTTCGTTGGGGTCTGAGGGTTTAGTGGCCAGATTTGAGAGGACCATGTGTGTGTGTGTGTGTGTGTGTGTGTGTGTGTGTGTGTGTGTGTGTATGAATGTGCTGGGGTAAAGGGACTTCACAGTGGACATGCAGAGTGAGAGAACATGCATCTTGGTTGGAATGAGTGAGGAGGGCTGCATGTCCCAGATGGGCATGGATGGTGTGGCAGGCATATGGGGCTGAGTTCAGGAACACGTGGTTCACACATCTGGTGAGAGAATAGCTAGGGCAAGTAGTTGGAAGAGACCATGTGTATGCCTCTGGGTCATACAAAGCTTATGTTTGTTGTTTGTTATAGCTGTCCATGAGTGCAGGTGCTGGACAAGGCCATTCGCACTGGAAGGTCCCCAGGCCTTCCTGCAAGCCCTCAGCCAGGGGACTTTGGCTGGTAAAGCTTTAAGGACACCCAGGCAGTGAGTGAAATGTGCAAGCAATCAGCATGTGCACAGAGGAGAGCTGTATGGTAAGGACAGCACACCCCATACCCTCCAAAGCACATTCTGGGTGTACCCAGGGAGCAGAACAGGTTGTGATTCAGATATGGGGAGTCGATGTTGCAGAACTCCAACTGTGCAAGAGTGTTCAGAAAGGTGCTCATGTTGGGGAGAAACGCAGAGGATGGGAAATGCACTTGAGTGCATCGTGAACTGATCAGGCCAAATATTAAGGGGACACACAAAAAAGGAAGGATCCCATGGGGTAAGTGAGCATCTGGAGATTGCTCTGCCTTCCACCCCCTCATGGGAACTCCCTCCCCCTCCTCTACCCCTCCCTCCTCTACCCCTCTCTCCGGGGTCTGTCTATGTAGAGTCCTGGCTGTTCTGGAACTCACTATGTAGACCAGGCTGGCCTCTAATTCACAGAGATCTGCCTACTTCTGACTCTGAGTGCTAGGATTAAAGGCGCTCTCTCCCAGGAAATGTCACCTCCAGGGTTGGGCTCCTAGACTTGGGGCAGCTCTTGATATAGTTCAGGCCTGGGAGCTGCAAAACTTTAGGAAACTACAGGAGCCCCTGGATGAGGTGGCCTGTCATAACGACCTGCCTGTCATTGACATACTCCAGACCGGTCCTGTTTGCTGCCAAGTTCTTCAGTCTAATGCTGGGAGCCACTGCCACTTGAACAAGCCCTTTGCCTGACTCCTAAGTCGGTATTTATAGACATGGGCCCTTAGTCCCAGGAGGGAGCAGGTCCCCTTTCCTCCCCCCACCCAACTCACCAGATCGCTCCTGAAGGAGGTCAGCCTGCTCCTGAACTCAGCCTGCCCTCTCTCCCCCACCACCCTGTACTAACATACATACGTGCGGAGAACTCAAAGGAGATAAACTTGGTGGGCTGGATGTAATTGACAAGGCTGGACATTTCCTCATAAGCTGTCACCTCCAGGCCTGCTGTGCCCTAGCAGCAAGGCAGGACAATAGAGAAAGGCATGGTGAAGAGCCCAGATTGTAGCCCATGCCCACCCAGAGGGTACCACAGTGGAGGCAGAGGGACTGTCCCCACACACCTCATCGGACTGCATCTTCTTTACTTCTTCTTCATCCAGGTTTCCTGACTCTTCCTCTTCCTCCTCCTCCTCCACCTCCTCCTCCTCCACCTCAGCCCGGTCCTCAGCAGTCCACACTGCCACACACAGACTTGTCAGCCCTGGCTCTCCCCCCCCCCCCCCCCCACTCTTTTCACTCACTCACTTGTGTCCTCCTCTACAGGGACACTAGATGGGCAGCTGCCCTCAGCCACCTCATCAGGCTTCTTGCTGGGGGATGCTGGCCCAGAAAACTGGTTCTTCTTATTCTTAATGAGGATCTTGCCCCGGAGGTCCTCAGGGCTGGGCAGAGGGATGCCAGGCTTCAGCTGTAGACAGGGGAGAGGTGGGCACTATTGTCTGTCCTGTGGTGTGTCCCCCTGTGGTGGGCCTATGTCTTTTGCCTTGCCTCCCACCATTGCCCCTTGTGTCTTGAATTCCCACCTGACCAAAATTACCTGTTTCTTGGCAGCGATGCCTCTTACACACAATCCTTCTGACTAGATTGCTCTTTTCACATGCTCACCGAGTCTCTGTCATCTTCCAGAGTTCACCTTAACCATCATGCTCCTCCAAAGAGCCGTCCCTGACCCTCTGACTCCTGAGCACTGCCTCCTATAGCAGCCGCTGGCTGTGACTGGCCTGGGTATTTATCTGTCTCCTCATGAAGAGAGTCAGAAACCTGAGGCGGCAGCAGTGGAGTTTGGGTTTGTTTTGTTTTGTTTGTTAGGGTCTCAGTTATGCAGCCCAGGCTGGCATGAAACTTGAGATCTTCCTCAGCCTCTCAAGTGTTGGGATCACAGGTAGGTGTCACCATGCCTAGCATTCAATCAAGTTTCTGTCACTAGGCCCCTAATTCCTAGAATACTCTGACACATGGTAGGTAACAAGATCCCATACCCACAATCCACCAGGTAAACACAACTATCTCCGCCCTCCTAACCTGATTTCACCTTACCCCGGGTCCAGATGTCCCACAAGACTGTTCACTCACAGGAAATTTTTCCAGAGGATCTGTGAGCAGAGTCTCTCCAAACATGGTCCTGCAATACTCAGCCATCTTAGCCTGTTGGCGGGGTCTGTTAGCAGGGAACAAATACAATCAGGGGTTAGTTGTTCAACAGCAACCCCTGCCAATCTTTTGGGACCTGATGACCCAGATCAGGGTCCCAGGAAGTGGAGGAAGTAGGAACAAAAGGAAGGGGAAGCTGAGGACCCAAGGAGGCTGTATTAAGACCAGAGACCTAAATGGATGGCCAGAGGCCAGGGACAGTATTTGTATGTGTGTGTGGGGGGGGGGGGGGGGGGGGGGGGGAAGGGATGGGGGGGGGGGGGGGGGGGGGGGGGGGGGTGCGGTCAGGCAAGAGACTGGGGCACAGGTAGAGAATAAGGCTGAATAGAATGGGATACGCACGAGTCCACATGGTTTTCAAATGACAGGATGACAGGATAGGGGGAGGTCTTAAAGGCACTTTCTGCAATGGCTTCGATTGCTTCCTAGAGAAGGAAGGAACTATGTAAAAAGGGTAGTCCCTCCCCATGGTGCCTCTCCCCACTACTTAGTTTCTTAAAACTAGATAGCTGGCCTAGCCTCCCCACAGCTTGTTAGTTCACCCCTTCATCTCCACTCTCCTAACCTCAGGAACTTCTCCTCGGGCCCTTTCTGCTGGCCACTGTAATCAGCTTCCATACTTCAAGACTCACCTTGAACAAGATATCTGTGGTCATGGTGAAGCCATGGGTGATAATGGGGTCCTCGTCGGGGGGCTTTCCCTTCCAGCAGTCTAATTCTACACAACGGCAGCCAGACAGCAGCACCTGGCGGTACATCTCAGCCGAGGAAAGGCCTGAGAACTGGCCAGCTGAAGCAGCGGAGAGAAGGGGCATAGCTATCACTCACCGCCAGGCCAGTCCCCTCGCTACCTCACAGTCTGTCCTATTGGCAGGGCAAGAGGTAGTTGAGGAGCATTTGTGGAGATAGCGGGGCCCCAGCTCAACAGGAGACTGCCAGGACCCACCTGTCAGGTAGGTGTTGTGTGAGGAGTTGATGAAGTAGTGATTCAGTGGTTGTGTCATGTCTTGGTGGAGCAGCAGGGTATTGTGGGCCAGCACGCTGTTTTCTGGTCCACAGAGAAACCACACCATGCCCTCTGGTGACAGCTGGCCTGCATGTGACAGTGGATAGCAAGCAGTTGTGGCTGCAACTCAGGTCCCAGCGTGGGACAAGACTGCAGGAAGCAGGGGCCTTTCTGGGTCCTCACCCCTCTGCACGTTGACACCGCTGGGCTCATACTTGTCGATGAGGGCCTGTACCTGCTCAGGCCGGGCCGGGGGGAACAGCAAGGAGTTGAGTCGAGGGTCTCGCTGCTTCTGATTGATGAATTTGGTCAGGTGTTCCTTGGTCATGTAGGGTTTAGCTTTAGCATGACTGAAGGCCAGAGAGAAGGGCACTGGTGTATGTCCTTTGGCCCTAGAGGCTTAGATAGACCTTTTCTCTTGTACAACCTGTGACTCCCAAAAGCACGGGTGGAAGGAAGGAATTACTGCCCTCACCACCACTCCATGTACAGTCCACGGAACTCACTAAGAAGTGAAGATCTCGTCAATTTCTGGCCGAGGACAGAGGCTCATGAGGAAGCTCTTGTATACAGATTCAGGGAAGTCTTCCGGATTGATAGCATCATACTGGAAAAACCATCACCTTGTTAGCCTTCATCCCACCTGCTCAGAGCTGAGACCCACCACAACCTATACCAGGCTCTGGGGAAGAAGGCTACTCAAGGCAGACAGGTGGCAGACACATGGGCACACATCTCAAGGGGCTTGACATCTGACTGCAGTGTCGGTTAGCTGGCTTGCTTTGATGATGATTTTTGGATAGTGGCTAGTTCTGTAGTTAGAACAGGATTGGAACTAAGCAAAGCAGAAGAAAGAGAATGAAATGTCATAAGCAAGTGGTGCTGCTTGCCCACCAGGGTACCAGGCTTTGATTTCTTTTTTCCTTCATAAGTGAAGGACAATCTTTCTAAAGAAACAGTTTGAATATAGACAATATGCACCTAACAGTAGAGTCCTGGAATATGAGAGGTAAAGGCTGATGGAACTGGAGGGAGAAATAAGATGATTCAGCAGTAGTATTCACCTAATATGCACAAGACCCAACATCACACACACACACACACACACACACACACACACACCAAACAAAACACAAATAATTGGGAAAAACAAAAGACACACACACAAGACATAGAATCAGACTCCACAAAAATTTAAAATATGCATCCTTGCTGGGTGGCGGTGGTGCACATCTTTAATCCCAGCTCTTGGGAGGCAGAAGCAGGAGGAACTCTGTGAGTTTGATGCCAACCTATAAAGTGAGTCCAGGACAGCTAAGGCCACACAGAGAAACCCTGTCTTGAAAAAAACAACCAAACAAACAACAAAAACAATAACAACAAGTGTATGCTAATAAGGACTCCATCAAGAAACTGGAGGCTACCTTGAGCTAAGGAAGAAAGGGAGGGAGGGAAAGAGGAGAGAAGGGAGGAAGGGAGAGGATAGACAATCCACAAAATTAGGTAAAATGTTTACAAATTAATTATCTCTTAAGTGATAATAATTCAACAACAAAAAGGAAACCAAAGGTTGGGGAGACAGTTTGGTTGCTCAAGTACCTGCTGTGAAAGTGTGCAGACCTGAGTTCAGATCCCCAGCACCCACAGAAATGATGGTCTAAGTGGCGTGTGTCTGTAGTCCTGGTGCTGGGAGGAGACACAGGCAAGAAGTTCATTGCCAGGCACCCTAGCCAAACATGAGCTCCAGGGTCAGTGAAAGCCCTTCAAAAAATGAGATGGAAGTTGGAGAGGTGGTTCCGTGGTTAAGAGCCAATATTGATCTTGCAGAGGATCTGAGTTCTATTCTCAGCACCCACATCAGACAGCTCACAACTGCCTGCAATTCCAGCCCTAGGGGGGATCTGATGCTTCTGGCCTCTAAGGACACTTGTACTCACATGCACACACACACACACACACACACACACACACACACACACAACACACCCATACACATAACTTAAAAAATAAATAAACCTTTAAAAAACAAGGTGGAGAGTGACTGAGAGAGTCCCTTGACGTCAGCCTCTGGCCTCCACACATGTACAAACTCACGCACACAAACACATACATATACCACAAATGCACTTGCATACAAAAACTTGAAATGAAAGATAGTCAATGAATTTGAAATGGTGTTTCTGCAAAGGAGATATAGAAATTACCAATAAGCACATGAGAAGATGCTCCCCACCATTAGTTACTCAACAAATACAGACTAAAATCATGACGAGATACCATTTCATTCCCACTAGGACAGCATAAACAAAAGACAGTAATAGTGTTAGTGGGGTGTAGGAACATTGAAACCCTTATGCAATACTGGCAGCAGTAACATGGTGCAGCCACTCTAGCTAATCGTTTGTGAGTTCCTCAAAATAGGAAACATAGAGCCACCATATAACTGAACAATTTCACCTGGCTGTATATATCCAAGAAGACTGACAGCAAAATCATGACAGTTGCTTATAGAAACATTACTTATAATAGTCCAAAAGTGGAGGGAAACCAAATATCTGTCAACATGGAATATGATAACTGCAAGAAGAAGAGCTGATGCTACTACATGGATGAATCTAGAAAACATTGAGTGAATAAAGACCACAGATTGTATGAGTCCCTTTACATAGAATGTCCAGAGTAGGTGAATTTCTAGAATTAGAAAAGGAAAGTAGGTGGGTAGTATGCGGGGATCCTGTGCTTTTCATTTTGTTTCTCCAGAAAACAACATTTTAACTGCCATTCAGGATCACACACCAGAAGATCAACATGAGTCTTAGTTGGAAGGTTAAGGGGATGAGTGGGAAAGCATGGCTAGATGTCCCCAAGCCCAGCTCAGCTCTGAAGCCAGTCAGTGGCTTCTGTTAGGACACAAGAGAAACAGACCAATAAGGAGGACACAGCTAGGGATGGGAGCTCAGGAGAGACGGTGGGTGGTGTTACTAGAAGCAAGCAAGCAGCACAAACTGTGAGGACTATGTCAGGATCCCAGTCCTCCTGCAGGCCTCACCCTTGGATCCAGTATAACTGGCTGCACTGGGGTCACCAGTGCTAGGGAAGCTGAGCCTATAGGGGAGTACCTGACATGTGGCTCATAAGGGCAGCTGCTTAAATCCTAGTTTTACTCACTTCTACTGTTCTACATTCTTACCAGGAGAAATGCTTCATGGGGTGAGGCTTGTAATTACACAAGGACACTGGCCAAGGTGGACAAGAGCTTGAGTCCAATACCACCTCCAAATCCAGGCTTGAACCTTGGCTCTGGGCCTTAACTACCCAGAGAGCTCTTTTTTTGGTAAATCACATAAGACATCTCATGGGGTGACCCTGCTTCAGATTTGTAATTAAAAATTAATTGCTTAATGAAAAAGAAGTGGAAAATGTGTTTCCGAATTGAGCTAAAGTCTGTGCCCTGGCAGCTTCCACCCTTGACTCTGCCCTTCTCCCCAGCACCCTGCAGAACTAGTCCCTTCCTGGAGCTGGCAGATACCATGGCCTGCTTCCTGTCCCTGCTGACCCTCTTGCTCCCCAACAATGAAACATCTAACTCCTATTCCCAAGCCTAAGATAGGAAGGCTTGCCATGTCTACAGCTGTTCCCCCCAACACTGCCACTGGCACTATTGGATGCAGGCCTTTCCACTCTGAATTTGGCACTGCACCCCTTTGCCCTGGTCCCACCTTTGTGCCTAGTGTCAGCAACCAGAGGTTCTGGGTTAATTGGCTTTGGGAGCTGTTGACGGGATAGCAATGTCTCATTTCTGCTCTCCCCATCCGTCACTATCCCCGGTCACATTTTCTCTGGTGGGAGTGAGAATTAATAGAATTGACTGGGGATGGAGAACCACTCACCTTGCCTTTTGCAAGGTGACAAGCACTGAGGGCAGCTTCCACGCGTTTGCGATCAGCAGGAAACATCTGGAAAAAACTGAGGGAGCAGAGAGAGGTACAAGACAGCAGAGGAGTCATGCCTAGGGAGGGAAGGCTTGGGAAGCTGGGTGGCAGCTAGGGGGAAATTCAGGCAACTCACTTCTTCACTGGAATCTTCCCCTCAGGGTTGAGCTGCATTTTAAGCTTCACCAGGCTAGAGGGATGGACAGTACCCTTCAGGCTGGGGGCTGACCAACCAACCCCTTGAGTTCAGGCTGGGGGGCGGGGGGCAGGCACTTACATCTTGTCTAGGAATGTGCTGCGGGGAGCGTTGGCTGTCATCGGGTGTTTGGCGAGAGCCAGGACATCCTCAGCCCAATCCTGGAGAACACAGAGCCCAGAAGTCAAGCTCCTGTTATAGGGGCACCTGAGCCTCTTGACCTATGACTCTCAGTAAGGTCAGGCTGTCCCAAGTGTCAGCACTATACCCAGACGTTGACAATGCCCACCTTGCCCACGTTCTCCTTGTAAGAGACAAAGTTGTGGAAAGTGAGGTCTACCATGTCAGGGCCAGACACCACTGTGAATGCTTTCAGCAGGAAGTGGTTGTCTGGAAAATCCATGTTGAAGACCTCTCGGAGTTTCTGGCTCTGTAGGAAACAGTGACACAGTGAGGGTCAGAGATATGCTATCAATTTTGTCCAACATGTCTTTTCCTTCTCCTCATCAGCCACTTGAACTGCAGGCCACTGGGGAAGAACAGCAGTGTGAACCACTAGGAACCACAGAATCACAGGCCAGGCCTCAGCATCTCCCTGCCCCTGGCTCCGGCAACTGCCATGGGAAGGGGAGGCCCATAGGAAGAGCTTGGGTAAGGCAGTGGGACCTGGGAATCCTAGGAATTTTGTTTGAAGATAGACTCTTGGCTCCCTAACTCAGAGAATCCTGCTTCCCATTGTCAATTGCTTCAATATTCTCACCAGCTTTAGGCAAATGTAGGCAAAGCAGTCATCAAGAAGTGGGGAGCAATGGGTAGAAGAAACTTCCCAGACAGTCTGGCATACTCGGGGGGCAGGAATTGGCTTCTCCACCCATATTTCTGCCATCTTGGCTCACTGTGCCCAGTTCCCAGCTCAGAATCCAGGCAAGTTGAGCAGCAGATACCACACTACCCTTCCTTGGTCTGAGCTAGTGTCCTGGCTGCCTAGCAGCCCAGGACTCATTCCTTGCCCTATGCACCTGGTGGCTGCTTCTGGGCATACTTACCTTGGGCATCTTAGCAAACTTCCCAAAGCGAGCGTCTCGGATGCTCGTGATATCCAGGAACTCCGTCTCCTGGTAGCAGTTCCCAGTAGGAGCAAAGATAGGTGGGGACACAAAGATCAAGTGGAGCATGAAAAACACCGAGTGTAGAGGGCTCCCATATCCCTTCAAATCCTAGCTGCTGCCTTCTCTGGATGATAAGACTGTTCCAGACTACCTGGACCCTCCCTTCAATTTCTACTCATCAGTTTCTCTCTATTTGTGGGGATTCTCTTTACTCCTTGGCCCATTTCTTCCATGGAATAAGAGCTGCAACCTGCAGCCTGTCTTATCTCCTGGAATCCTCCAGGCCCCTTTCTGTTTCTCTGAATGGCTGCTGAGCCTGTGATTTGAGCACCGAGCCCTGAAATGACCTGCAGCCACCGGTAGATCATTGCTCTTCAGCTCAGCAACTCATCTTTTCCCGCTCTCTCCGAGGGATACAGATTCAGGACCAGGTGGGCCCCAGGTAGTCACAGAGTGAGGGAACTGCATCTTCCCTCGCTTGCTCCCAGGACAGCCCAGGAACTACTCTATCTATGGCTCCATCCTGTACCACCAGGGGTCTAGCAGAGTTCATTGGATCAGCTGGAGCTGAGGGCCATGTCGGGTAGTATCTTACCTTACTCTGGTATGTCCAGTATAAGTAATAGCCCTTGGGATCCACACGGAGGATAACTGGGGAGGCTATTGAAGTTTCCTGCAGGGAGAAAGGGTCAGCTATCTGCTCTGAGATCTCAAGCCAGCTTCCCTGGCCCAGGGCAAGGGTTCAAACAGAGTCCATCTCCTTCCTAGAAATTACAAGGCATTTCCTTTTGCTCTCTGAGGTAACAGTGGAGAAGCCTTGAGGATGGGGAGGTGGAATTGCTGGAGGGGGGAGATGCACTTTCTGGACCCCAAGCAATGCCTCTACCTCTCCGTGTTCTCAGGAGTCAGGGCTCCACCAAAGGCGAGAATATCTCTCTCTCTAAGATTACTTGACTCCATCCTGGAAAGTGTGGCACAGTGGGAGCTGAGAACCCAAGCTCTGGTCCACACAGCCAAGGCCCTGTACATTCCAGTGGTGGCCCTGCTCCTCTGAAGTCCTTCCATCCAACCATGAGCACTGCCTGTCCCTCCCATCCAAATGACCCAAAGAGAAATCATGTTCCTTCCACCCCAAAGTGAAATCCTCAAACCTCCTCAGCTGGGACTGTCTCCGAAGACCAGCCCACGCCTCACCCCTTCAGAAAAGGCTTTCCTGAAATGTGCTGATATTAATATGTGGAGTGTGTGGTCAGGAACTGGTACCCAGATATAGAAACACATCTGGGAAATCCCTATGAGCCCAAGGACCGGGGGGGGGGGGGGCAGTAAGCCAGCTAGACATCGAACTTGGTGCATAGTGGTTGACCTGGAATTCAATGAATGAGTATGTAAATGAATGATTGAATATGTGAATAAATTATTGAGTATGTGAATGAATTATTGAGTATGTGAATGAATGATTGAAATGGCCTTCTAAACTCGTAGTCCATTCACGAAGTACATAGGCCACCTTTCATTTTAATAGCCTTTGCATACACAAACAAGATATTACAACTGAAGTTTCCAACAATGCATGATTATTGCTGCTGACACATCAGACCAAATACAGGACCTACCAAGAAATGATACAACAAAGGTTCCCACATTAGAGGTGGCTACAGTATGGGGAAAGATTTTTTAAGAAAAGTAATTTTGGGAAAAAACTGAGCAGTGAGTTCTGGATCCTTTCCTCCCCAAAGGAGGGTCAGTGTTGGCTCCCTGACCTTAAGACTATTTAGTATGGGGCAGCATGGACAGGGGCTGGTCTCCAGCCTGGGAAACCCAGAAGGTGTCAGGTGGGCTGCCTGAGAACACAGTTTCTCCTGTATGAGATGAACCTGCATCCTCAGAATTTGTTGAGACAGCAAAGTGTGAGTATTTGCTGGGCCCAAAGTGGACTCCTGGGTAAGGGTTGGGCAAAGGGCCCAAAGCTCCAGAGAGAAAAAACAGGTAATAGTAATCTGAAGAAGTAATTGTGAGTGATCCCCTGAATATTTCAAGCAAGTGAGCCCTAATACAGGGAGGAGGGTCTCCCCAGAATCATAAAAAAAGATCTCCAGAGAAATAACAAGCTTTAAGTTCTATCAGGCTTAGAAACTCCAAGGCAGCATGTATTCAAAATAAACTCTCATCCCTCCCTGTGTCCCACATAGAAGGACTAGGAGGAGAAAGAGCTGAAAATCTCTCCATTGGCCCTTTCTAGGGAGCCTACAGTTGCCCTCACCTAGTCCTGGGAGGAGGGAAAACGCTATGCTAAAGCAAGGTTGGAGTTTTCCTTCTAACTCGTTTCTGGACCAGAACTGGGTTTTTTGGGAACCATTGAGCTATTGCCTAAGGGTGCAGGTCATGTCTGATAGTTTGCTGAGTTTCTTCTCATAGCTAGGAGAGTTTTTCCCTCTAGGAATGCTTTGAAGGGGCTGTGGGAGACTACACAGAGTCAGGTTTGGTTCTACCCTTTGCACTACAGTTACCAATGTAGTGTGATATACCCCTGTCATCTACTAACTCTGCCCAAACAACCCGAGAGCTCATAGGTCATGTGTCCTGTGTTCACACAAGTCAGGGTCCAGGGATCACACAGCACTCAGGCTTGGAGAAGGAATGGGTCAACCAGGTACATAGGTTGGAGAGAGAGCCACATAGCATGTCCCTACCCCTGGTGACCCACTGCCCACTCAGGTTATATACATGTCCCAGAGGAACTGAGAGAGTCAGTTCGCTTTTCATTGTGAGTCATTTCCCTCCTTCCTTAGGCTTCTGAGACATACCACATCACCTCTGTGTCACCACTGTGCTAGCACTAACCAAAACACGACCAGGGTGACAGAAAACATTTTATCCCAGGGCCTCATCCCCACAGTTTTTACGACCAGATTCCTTAACCTAGCATAGCCCCAAAGGGTCCCCTCACTGCATGGAGAAACCAGGAACAATTGCACAAGCCAACCCAGGTAATAATTGTAGGTGACCTCCTAAATGTCATGTGCTGTTGGAAACCCCGAGCCTTCCTGAGGCCAGTCTAGAGCTCTCTTAAAGAGGCCTACCCTTCCCTGAAGGGCAGTCCTTGTTTTATTCTTCCTCAACCAAAAGATCTTGTGGTTAGTGGCAGTGTTGTCAGGGCCCAGAAGAACCAGAGATTATTTAAAAAGGAACAGACTCAGTGGACTGGGTGCAATGCTGTCTTCACCCGCCCCCCAACTCCTGTGGATACAGGTTGGCAGGTGGTAGAAAGTAGAAGGCCGAGCTGAACTGGGCTGAGTGAGCCACCAAGGGAAGCAGAAGTCAGCAGGTTCCTTCCCAGACCCCAGAAGCTTGAGCCTGGGTCGTCCCCCCCACCATCCTTTTGTGACTGTTCCCACAGTATTAGCTTGAGAAAGAACATGGCTTCCCTGGGACAGGGCACACCTTGTTCTGTGGACTGGAGTGGTGGAGCTGGTTATGAGCCCCCTACCAGAACAAACTTGGGGTGTCTGTGGTGGGATGGGGGCTGGCTGACCTCTTTTACTTATGTCATCTGGGGGGTGTGGGCGGGGGCAGCATGCATTCCCCTACCAACACTGAAGTTACTAGAAAACTATCATCTTCAGGGATTTGAAAAGGGCAAATTAGGTCCAAAGAGATTACCTTTTCTGATACTGACCTCCCCCATCCTCCCCACATTGTCAGCCCACCTCCTTATTCCCAGACACAGAGCCTGGGAAACAACAAAACAGCGGGGGGGGGGACACCCCCCCTTACCCTAGACTTGTTTATCTAGACTGTTGTGCCAGCTGCCTGGCCAAGTCACATAGGCGCCTGGGTGCAGAGAGATATAAACCAAACCTCCGTTCTGCAAAGCACCCAAGCAGCACCCCCATCCCACCCCTGGGGCCCATCCCTACTCACATCCTCCCATTTGATGAAGCGCTCCCCTTGACTCAGATATGCCTTCACGTCAGGGGGCAACAGGACAGGGTTGAGCAGAGACATGATGTCAAGTGTCCCTCTTTGGAGATGTTGGGCAAATACCAGCAGACAGGAGGAGGGAAGGAAGGAGGATAAACAGGAGGGGAAGTTAGGCTGGGCTCACATGGCACCCGCCCAGCATTGGCCCGGAAGTCGGTGTGCTCTTATAGCCTACAGAGTGGGACTGGATGGATGCAGGACTCAGAGCTTCAGGTGGGAGGCCAGCCCATCTGCCTTGTAAATCAGCCTTTTCCTCCACCTGAAAGGGGGGGGGCTGCAGTAGCTGTTTTTGCCCAGGGGGCTGGGCTTCACACCCCCCCCCCAGTCTCTCCCCACCCACCCCGGCTCAGCACTTCCTGCTCTGGGCTTCCTTCTCTGGGCTGCTGTGAACTGAGGGGCGGGCCATGAGGTCTAGAAGTCTCAGGACCAGGGACTCTTTTACAAGGATATAGTCTGCTCAGATTTACCCCAGCGGCTGAGAGAAAGTGGCATGATGTTGTGGACAGTAGGAGATGCCATTACTGAGCCTTGAATAAAGGGAGAACACAAATAGCTCTCTAGGAAAAGGGTCTTTCACAGACCAGGGGTTCTGTCCTCAGTGGGTGAGACCACTTTGGAGATGGGAGTCAGGGATGTGCCAGATCCCAGCTGGTGTTGAGTGTTTTGAATAACCAAAGTTACTTGAACACCCAGCTCCTCTTTCTCAATGCTTCCTCCCCATGAAAATAAGAGTCACGTGAGGCAATACCTCTCCTCTCAACCATGACACTTCTCTGGGCCTTTGAGCCTTTCAGTGAAGACCTAAAAACTCCGCTTTGTATCTACTACCTCACACAGCCTGGAGAAGCCCATGGCCACCAGTCCCCACTGAGTGTTTGGCCTCACACACAGGGATCCTGGGGGTGAGAGGTTCTGAAAGGCCGAAGAGGTCCTGCTCTAGACTCTGCTAAGGGTACTGTTATCCTTACAGTGTCCCTATTGATTCCAGAGGTACAGTTCCAGCCCAGCTTGGCCCCAGCCACTTCCTCTTGCCTAACCCACTCTTATCAAATGCCTTAGCCCAGCTGGGGACGCTAGAAGCTTTACCCATGATTTCCTTCCCCTCTGAGGCCCTGACTTTCTACAATAGGTCCCACCAGGGGGTTTCTGTGTCACCCCTGACAGCAGTGAGCCCTCCCCCCTTACCCTGGAACTACCTCTGAAGCTCAGAGCCAATGTAGGAGAATGGGGTTGGCAAGAGGGAGAACAGGTTGGATAAACAGGTTTATTAGCATTCATGAGAATCAAAAGGGGACTATGGGACTATGGCACATGCCAGTTGTCCCAGTACTTGAAGCTGGAGGAAGAGGGATCAGCTCAGAAATAGTCCCCAGAAAAGCAGTTCTAAGACCAGAGGGGCAGAATCCAGAGCAAGATCTGAATGAGCCACCTGCAAATAGCTCCCAAACTCCTACAGGTGACAGGTGCTCCAACCCCTCCTTCAATGCCTCTCCTTGACCCCTCCCTCTAACCTTGGGTCTTCCTGGGGGCCTCCAGGGAGCCCCTGCATATCTGGCTGTCACCCTAGGATCAGGTTCCCCTTCTCTTTGAATGAATTTTGCAAGGGAAATCCCTGCCCCTTCCCAAAGCCCTACACCTGTCACCTGCACCGGATCTGATCCCCACATCCAAGTTCCTCCTTCCTGTTTCGCCTGCAAAGAGCCTAGAAGGGAGGAGGAATGTTCCTGCTCCTCCTTCCAAGATTTCTGGACTCTTTGCTCCTTTAACCTCAGGCCCGAAACCCACAGGGGGAAAAAGGCTTTATAGCCTTATCCATTGATGGCATGGGCCCCCACCAGGTCGGTCAGGTCCTGGGATTCTCAACTATAATCTCAGTGGAGGCCCATACTCTCCTACCAAATCCAGATGCCAACCATTAGAATGGCAAGCTATTTGAAAGACTTTTACTAAAGAGGAGTTTCCTCTTTTAAACATACATAGGTTGCCCAGCATGGTGGCACATGCCCTGTAGTCACAGCTCTTTAGGGAGCTGAGGCTGGAGGATTGCTAGAGCCCTGGAGTTCAAGTTCTAAAAATGTTAAGTTGACAAAGAAAAAAAAATTTAAATAATAGTAGAGTAGCCCTGGCTGAAGGGAGGGAAGTCTCAGGAATACTTTTGGGAAGTTGGCCTTGGACTGGCTCTTGGGCATTGCTGATTGGAAGGCTTCGCTGGCAGTAGGCCAATCTGACCCCCAGGGTGGACAGTGGAAGGGCAAGGATGCCCCCTGCTGGGTGCACTGAAAAGCTGAGCCTCAGGAAGAAAGGGGAGGACTTAGGAATCAGTCACTCCAGGAAGTCGCTGGTAGATCTGTGTCATTTGTGATGCTGGGTTTGACATGTGGAAACTGTGGGCTGCAGACTGGGAAGGAGCTTGTACTCAACATATGTCTCTGTGGGGAGTTGGGGGAGCAGGTCCCAAGTCCCTGTGCTTACTAGTGAGTGTGGCTCGGACACTCATGGGACGACTGGATTTCTGCTCACATATCTTCAGGTGCCAGAGTTACCTGCCTAGTAGATCATTTTCCTACCGGATGGAGTGGAATTCAGGAACAGAGGCACACTTTGTGCTGTGGTCCAATGGCTGCCTCGCTCCTGAGATAGAGAGAGATCAGTTGTTGATCCTCTGGAGCCTGTTTCCCACACACCGCTCCAGGAACCCAGCCAATTATCAAGTAGGCTTATCTTATGATACTCACCTTTTTCTGTGCCTCATCTTTCTCACTTGTAAAGTGGGAATAGTCCTACCTCATAGGGATGTCCCTGAACTTGCTGGGGAAGGGGTGGACCCAGGAAAAGCAACTACTCCAGGAGGTTGCTGGTAGATATGCCATTTGTGATCCTGAGTTTGACATGTAGGAGCTGTTCAGAAAGAGCTTATTATACTCAACAGCTGCCTCCTAAGGATAGGTCCCAACCTCCCAGACTCACTAGGCACCGGTTCCTGTCTCAGCTCCTCCAGGACTGGAAGTGCAGCCATGTACCGCTAGCCCTGCCTTTTCTTACTCCTCCTCAGTGTGTTAGCTTCTGAACTCGTGGGTTCTGCAACTATGGAGTCAACCAACCACAGATTTTCTTTCCATGCTAAAAAATGGTATCTGTACTGAACGATGTGTTTTTCTTGTTACTATTTTCTAAATAATACAGAGTAATAACTGTTTACTTGGCATTTGTGTCATATCAGGCATAGATGATGTAGATATGGCTTAAAGAATGCGGAAGGTATGGTAGGCAATATGCAAAAGCTGTACCATTTTATATAAGGGGTATCTTTGGATTCTGGTATACACGGGAGATCCAGGACTCAACACCCCATGTATATACCAAGGGACAATTTTATACATGCTACTCTTTCCACATATGTCTTCACTGACACACACACACACACACACACACACACACACACACACACACACATTTTGTATGAATCAGGTGCTGGGCCCACCTTCCCAGAGCAAGCTGAATTAGAGATGCTCCAACTGTGGTCTTGAAATCTGCTGTCTCCAAGCTGCCTGAACTTATTCGGTTATGAGCACCAAGGCTCAAATTATTAACCAATTGCAACTTCCCATGAGTGTCTCAGATCTGCCCCATAGCTGATGAGATGGGCGCAAGGGTGAGGACCCAGGGCAATCACTGTCCAGCTGTGCATCAGCTGAGAGCTGCCCATGGCAGTCCTGGGGCTGAGTGTGAGTGGTGGCAGGGACAAAGATGGAACAGATACCAAAGTATGGAGGCCACCAAGAAGACTGAAGTGTCCTCTGAAGCTGGTATGGCACATGCCTGTAATCCCAGAATTCAGAGCGCTGAGGTAGGAAGATTGCCACAAGTTTGTGGCCAGTTTAGGCTACAGAGTGAGATTCTGTCTCAAAAAAAAAAATACAAATAAAATAATTAAATTAAATTTAAAAAAGAGTTCTCTGTAGCCAGGCATAGTGGTACATACCTGTAACCCTAACACTCAAGAGGCTGAGGCAGGAGGATCACATGCTTGAAGGCAGCCTTGGCTACATAATAAGATTCTGCCTCAAAAACAAATAAATGAATAAATCAAAGTTATCTAGAATTCTAGGAGTGAGATGTTGTTTGTCCTCCCCTCCCAATCCTCTGGACTACAGGAGAACCATCTGGAACCTCACAGTGGAAAGTAACAGTCTCCGGTGTGGTTTTTGTTTTGTTTTGGTTGTTTCTGAGGCATGCTCTCTTTGTGCAGTCCCTGGTGAAGCCCTGACCATCCTGGAACTCACTGTGTTGAACAGGCTGGCCTTGAACCTGTTGGATCACAGAGATCCCCCTGCCTGGCTCTTCAGTGCTAGGATCAAAGGTGTGTCACCACTCCTGACTGCATGTTTCCTTTTGAAGTGCCTTTTTGGATCAAACTTACCTGGTCCATGCTCAAGGAGCCAAGGTGGTCTCCAGTCCTAACAGTTCACTGTGAACTCCTAGCAAAATGAATGAGCTCAGTGATCTAATAGACTTAATCGGGTCCAGATGCTCTTAGTTGTAAAAATCTCATCCAATCAGGAGGGCCCAAGAGCTGCACATGACAGAAAAAAAAAACATGAAACTTGCCTAGCATGTGTACTTTAGATGTGGTTACTTAGCTTTTCTGCCTCTGTTTATTCATCTGTAAAAAGGACCAGTTTTCATATGCACAACAAGAATAAATTAATTGATGTATTCTGTCTCTGAGTGGCCACAGTGGATCGCACATAAGAAATGTCCCAGGTTTGATTGATTGCTTCTGCCTTTACTCCTAATTTGGCCCACCCCCACTCTTTATTTGTTTATGTTTTCGTTAGGACCCGAACAAAACCACAGCCTCTAGGTTCTGTGACTAGCAGGAAGCTTGCGACTGCAGGAATATTTTGGGAGAATCAGTACCAAACGCAGCCTATTCTTCTGGAACAACAGCACAAACCCACAAGGTAAGACGAAAGGCTTCAGTGAGAGAGCCAGGGCTGTACGGTGGCTGGGTGGGGAACTGTTGGCTTAGCAGAAGCATGTGCGAATAAAACAGGGATTTTGCTGACAGCCAGCTCCATCTGAGTCAAAGACAGAGCTGCCAATAAAAGCGGACACTCTTGAGTTGCCGGATTGAAGCTGACTCTGAGCCTCGTGGGTCTCTATCTTGAAATTCCATCAGAACCACCTGCCAACACTACATGTTCCCTGCTGCACAGAGACCCCTAGAATCAGGATCTAATGAGAGGAGAGGACAAGGCAGACAGAGAGTTGGGAACTTTATAGATCTGCAGTCCTCGGTGCCAGGAGCAGCCAGTGCCCAGAACCCAGAAAGACTATGCCTCATTCTCGTTCTCTGCATTATCAGAACACATCTGAAATACTTGTACATTTCTAAGTTGCTTTATTGCAGGAAATGCATAAACTGGAGGCCATTTAGTAGAGATCAGTCAGGATGTAGGATGCATGCAACATTTTGTTGGACCAGTATGGGAATCCCAGGAGAGAAAACACAGGTGTCCAGAAGCCCCACCTTCATAAGGATGAGTCTTATTCTCTGGGTCCCAAAGGCCAGAATTAGAGATGACTTTGGGGCTGGGAGTGTATGGGGGTGTCCTTTCAGAGAAAACACTTCTAAAGTGGGAACAACTCAGGGCCAAACAAAAAAAAAAGAAATTATCAATGATATGGTCACAACCCAGAACGCCTCCATAGGGAGTGTGGAGGCTTGAATGAGATTGGCACCCATGGGCCCACATCTATTTGCATGCTTGGAGAACTGATTGGAAAGATTGGGAGGTGTGGCCTTGTTGGACTAGGTGTGTCCTTGGAGGAAGTGTGTTCATGGGGTTGGGCTTTGAGGTTTCAAAAGTCCATGCCAGATCCAATCTCTTTCTCTCCACCCTCCCCTCTCTTCCTGCCTAGCTGTGGATCATGATGTAAAGTTCTCAGCTACTGTTCAAGCACCATGTGTGCTGCCGTGCTTCCCCATGATGATAACGGACTGAACTTCTGAAACTGTAAGCCAGCCCCAATTAAATGACCTTTAAAAGAGTTCCCTTGGTCATGGTGTCTCTTCATAGCAATAAAACAGTGACTGAGGTAGGGAGCTCTGGGGTTGGGATGTCCCAGCTGAGCTAGCTCTTACTAAATAAAGAGGTCTATATTTATAGCTTTATACCTTTGGGGGGGGGGTCGCGAAGCTGGGCAAGGCAGTTCTGTTTGGCAGCTGAAAGAAGTCTCTGGGGAGAAACTCAATCATAAGCCCCCAGAAGCTAACACTTCTGGTGACAGTCCTGAGGACATGATCAGGGGTCTTCCTGCAATGTCTCTCTGCTTGGCTCAGACCCACTCCCTTTGCAGAGTCAGTCCATACTACTAGGATTAATTTCTTCACAATGGTGGCATTCTCCCCTGGGAAACTTACAAACATTAAATGGATGAACTGTAGGTCCCACTACCACAGTCGATCTTAGTGTTACAACAGATATTTATTACCTACTCCGTTCTCTACTGCCCATTTTTGAGTTTCTTTGTTTGTTTTGTTTTGTTTTTCGAGACAGGGTTTCTCTGTGTAGCCCTGGCTGTCCTGGACTCACAGAGGTTCGCCCGCCTCTGCCTCCCGAGTGCTTTAATGTGGCCCACATTAAGGGCGTGTGCCACCACACTTGGCTTATTTTCAAGTTTCTTTACCTGCAGTGTGGGTTATCTTCAAACCATTATTTGAAATATGCTCATTTTTTTATCAAAAAAGGCAAGAGAGTACCAAGAGGCACCACCCCCTAGATGCCAAATACAGTTTCCTTGCTCCAAGACATAATGGCAGTCTGCAGGTGGTCATGCACACGCCTTTGATCTCTGTGAGTTCAAGGCCAGCCTGGTCTACAGAGTGAGTTCAGGGTAGCCAGAGCTACACAGAAAAACCCTGTCTTTAAAAACCAAACCAAACCAACCAAACAACAACAATAATAACAAGAACCCACATAATGGCAGCCTGTGTCTTCCAAAGGATGAGGGTCAGTTACACCAGCCAGCGACTCCTGTTCTTGCTTGTTGGCTCATTTGCACAAGGGTTCTGGATAGAAAGCAATACATTTTTAAAAAAGATTTTATTTATTTTTGGTTGTGAGCCTAGCCTTTAACAGCTGAGCCATCTCTCCAGCCCTTATTTATTTATTATGTACAGTGTTCTGTCTGCATGTATGCCTGCAGGCCAGAAGAGGGCACCAGATCTCATTATTGATGGTTGTGAGCCACCATGTGGTTGCTGGGACTTGAACTCAGGACCTGTGGAAGAGCAGTCAGTGCTCTTGACCTCTGAGCCATCTCTCCAGCCTGAAAGCAGTACATTTTATAGGGGCTTTATTCTCTTCTTTTGGGGGAACTCTTCCCTACTCTGGAGTCAAATTCTGAACACTGGAGTTCCTACTCAGAACTGTAGGAACACAGAGAATGCTAGATAAATGGAGTCATTCCTATTTCCACCTGTGGCTTCCTAAGACTTGCTATTCCATATGTTGGGCCCTGGTACCATATAATAGGTATTAATTGGGGTGTATATATCCTTTGGACCCCAGAGGCCCATCTTCTTAGCACTTTAACTGCACTTCGGGGAGGCTAATTCCGTTCGTCTCAGCTCCATTCAACCCACGGCATCCAGGTGGTTAGCTGAGCAAAGGGCCAGAAGACTCTGGCCATGTGTTTACTTTTTCTATAAAGTGTACTGTTCTGTGAGACCCCTTGTCAGCAAGTCAACAACTTTCTCAGCATTCCAGATAGAGGTCTTTCAGATGGAAAGGCAACACCATATCCAGGATATATGCCAGTTTGAGTCAAGTGAGGCACCAACTCGTCTAGAGCAAAACAGAGACAATGTAATCAACTCGTTACCATGTGGCAGGCTGGCCATTCAGTTCGGGAAGTAATAGAGAGGTCAGTTTTGCTGTATGGGCGTCCATTCCAGTGGGCCACCCCTACCATTGCTTACATGCCTGTGCATAGCCTCCGTCTAGGCCACCATGGCCATTCCTGTGACCATTGTGCCAGACATGCAGGTCATTCTATCTACTTGGTTGTTGAGTATCTCCTTTGTAGTGGGTTCTCTTGAGTGGACATTAACATGTAATGTCCAGATTTTCCCACTTTGTACTTATTCCCATAGATACAACACCTCCCCATTCCCTAGACTTTCCTGCTCTTCATCTTCATTTGCTGCACCTCATGATCCTGAACAGATAGATATTCACTTTAGACCTATGTACTGAAGGAGAGCCATGATGATAATGCAATCTCCAGTCAGTCCAAGTCAACTTGGACACTATATCTAGCATTTAGCTTTCCTGCTTGCCTCAGTTCTCAAGTACTCGCTACTCAAACAGTGACGGGCACCTCTGAAGAAGCAGGGAATTACGACTGCTTTCCCAAAGTGCTGAGGGAGACTTCCTTTTAGAAACATGACCTCTAAGTCAATGTTTTAGTCCTTGCTCTGTCCTGTGAAGAGACACCATGGCCACAACAACTCTTATAAAGGAAAACATTTAACTGGGGCTTGCTTATAGTTTTTAGTGGTCTAGTCCATTATTGTTATGGTGGGGAGTATGGCAGCATGCAGGCAGACATGGTGCTGGAGAAGGAGCTGAGTGTTCTACATCTACATACACAGGTATCAGGAAGAGACACTGGGCCTGGCCTGGGCTTTTGAAGCCCCAAAGCCCACCCTCAGTGACACACTTCCTCCAACAAGGCCAGACCCATGACAATAAGGCTGCACTTCTTAATCCCTCTCAAGCAGTGCCACTCCCAGGTGACTAAGTGTCTTGTTAGGGTTTTACTGCTGTAAAGAAACACAATGACCACAGCAGCTCTTAAAAAGGAAAGCATTTAATTGGGGGCTGGTTTACAGCTTCAGAGGTTTAGTCCATTATCATCATGGTGGGGAAGCATGACATCATGCAGGCAGAAGAAAGGACTGTGTGCCACACTTGATGTAGCTTGAACAAAGAAGACCTCAAAGCCCGCCCCCACAGTGACACATTTCCTTCAAAGAGACCACCCCTACTCCAACAAGGCCACACTTTCACCCCTATGGGCCAAGCATTCACACTCATGAGCCCATCAGGGCCATACTTATTCAAACCACCACACCAAGCATTCAAACATATGAACCTATAGGGACCATTCTCATTCAAACTACCACAGTCGAGTTCTAGATGTAAAAATGGAATCAGGTTTAGAAATTGGAAGACATATGTATTTTTTTATTGGAACAGCTACAGCCAGTCTCTTGGTCTTTTGTGCTTTATTTTTGTTTTATTGATGCATCTTTAGTACATTTTAAAACATATTTTGTGCATGTGTGTGTATCAGTATGTTTATGGGCATGGGTATGCAATGGTATATACATGGAAGTCAGAGGACAACTTATAGGAGTGGGCTCCTCTCTCTTTCTAGGGATCAATCTCAGGTCATCAAGCAGCAGGCATCTTTACCTGCTGAGCAATCTCCATAGCCCAATAGCATATCTTGACAGGACAGAAATATGTTGTTGTTGTTTTTGTTTTTTGTTTTGTTTTTTCATGGTTCATAGACTTTATTGGTTCAATAATAAACAGCAAAGAAAATGTTAACTATCACTCCTGGAGGCATCATCCACAGATGTAAAAAACCACCCTTTGAAAGCAAAAAAAAAATGGGTTTTAAGATGAGATTTTCAGCCGGGTGTGGTGGCGCATGCCTTTAATCCCAGCACTCGGGAGGCAGAGGCAGGTGAATCTCTGTGAGTTCAAGGCCAGCCTGGTCTACAAAGTGAGTCCAGGACAGTCAAGGATGCACAGAGAAACCCTGTCTCGAAAAACAGAAGCAAAAACAAAAAAATGATGACATTTTCATACATATAGATAATATACTTTGATCAAATTCAGCCACCATTATTTTCTCTCCCTCCCACTCTCCCCTCCTGTTGGTCCCCTTTCTCTTCTTCTACTTTCATGTCTTTAAAAAACAATCTAGATTCCTGTGGTGGATAATTTTGATTGTCAGCTTGACTACAACTGGAATTAACTAAAATCAAGCTGCTGGACATTCTGGTACAGGATTTTCTAAATCAGATCATTTGGAGCAGGAAGACCCACCCTAAATCTGGGCTACACTTTCTGATAGCAACCCACGTAAAAGAACATGGAAGAAGGAAGCTTTGGTTTTTACCTGCTTTCCCTAGTTCTTGCTGGCAAATCCATCCATCCTGTTGCGGTGGCATTTCTTCTCCAATTTTAGAACCAACATCTTCAGGATTTCAACACAGACAATACCAGCAGCTCTCTAGGATGCCTTTAGACCTTCAGAGCCAGATCAGGACTGCTAGGAGTCTAGCCTGGCAGACTGAACAAGTAACTACTAGATTCTCAGCCTCTGAAATGTGAGGCAGCTGTTGTTGAAGTCCCTGGACCACATCCTGTAAGGCAATTGATTCTATCAGTTCTGTTCCTTTAGAGAACCTAATACAATTTCTCATGTGAGAGAAAATGTGACATTTGTTTTTCAGTTCGTCTTATTTTAATTAGCATTATGACCCATTTTCCTGAAAGAGACATAACTTACTTACCTTCTCTTCCTCCTTCTTCTTGGCTTTTTGAGATAGAGTCTCACTGTGTAATCCTGGCTGGCCTGGAACTTACAGAGATCCATCTGCTTCTGCCTCCCAAGTGCTGGGATTAAAGGTTTGAGCCACCCTTCCCAGTTTGTTATTCCTGTTTTTCTTGATGATGGTTATCCTAACTAGGTAAATTGAAATTTGGGTGGGCGGTTTTTTGTTTGTTTGTTTTGACTTGGTTTGCATTTGCCTGATGGATAAGGATAAACACCTTTTTGAGTATTTTTTATTTCAATAACTTTTAGACCATTTACCTTTAAAGATTTTATTTATGTGTCTGAGTGTATATATGTGTCCCTGATGACTAAGGAGATTAGAAGAGGGTGCTGGAGTTACAACTGTAACTCCATGTGGGTATTTGAGACCAAACTCAGGTCCTTTGCAAGAGCAGCAAGTGTGCTTAACCTCTGAGCAGTCTCTGCAGCACCACCCCCCTTGTACTTTTTTTTTTTCTTTTGAGAACTCTATGTTCAGCTCATTCTCCCATTTATAGACTGGATGGTTTATTATCTGGTGTTTAACCTTTTAAATTCTTTTTTTAAATCTTATTTATTTATTTAATACATATGAGTGTGTCTCTGCACTACATGCATGCCTGGTGCCCCAGGACCCCTGGGATTGGGGATCTGCACAGGTGGTTGTGAGGTGCCCTGTGGGTACTGGCAATAGAAACTGGATCTTCTGGGGAAGCAGCCAGTGCTTTTAACCACTGAGCCATCTCTCCAGCCCCTGAATTCTTTATATATTCTGGATATTAATCCCCTGTCAGAAGAATAGCTAGCAAAGACCCCACCCCACCCCACATCTATCAGCTGACTCTTCACACTGGCATCTGTTTCTTTTGCTGTGAAGAAGACTTTTCATTCATTGCTGGAATCCAAGATGTTGGTTCTGCCTGTTTATCTGAGCTCCTGGAGGCCGTTCAGAGGGTACTAGTCTATTCCTACATCTTCAAATGTTTTCCTCTAGAAATTTCAAAATTTCAAGTCTGCATTTTAAACTCTGTTGACCAATGTAATAGTGTGTAAACTTTTGGCATTTTTTTTTTCAAGACAGGGTTTCTCTGTGTAGCCCTGGCTGTCCTGGACTCACTTTGTAGACCAGGTTGGCCTTGAACTCACAGAGATCCGCCTGCCTCTGCCTCCCGAGTGCTGGGATTAAAGGAACTTTTGGCATCTTAAACACAAGAAGAAGGAAGTGGCACCAAATGTAACAGTAGTTTAAGACCTGAAAAGGAAAAACCAGGCATGGTGGTGCACACCTTTGATCCTAGCACTTAGGAGGCAGAGGCAGGAGGATTTCTGTGAGTTTGAAGCCAGCCTGATCTACAGAGCAAGTTCCAGGACAGCCAGGGCTATACAGAGAAACCTTGTCTCAAAAAACCAAAGGGGGAGAGAAAAGGGATGAAAATCTAGTTTCATTTAAGAACATCCTTCACAAATCAATAACCATTGTTAAACTATACTAAATAGTTTAACACTCACACGCCTCTCTCTCTCTCTCTCTCTGATACTCTGAGTGACTGAATGCCAAGCAGCCACTGCACACAGAAGTGTAACTGCCCTTTGGGGATCACCTGAGTGACTGGCTATGGACTGAACTAGCCACCTTTACTAGGGAACATTGTTCTCACTTGACGAATAACTGGTGTAAAGCTATTGTCACGCAGACTTGACTACTTGGTGGATGTTTTCTCAAACGTGAACCAAGTGTTCCTGTCACTTTGAGGAAAACTGACATCTGTTGCCAATGATAGAAATCTGACCTTTCAAGTAAAAATAGAATTTGGAATAACCTGTATGCACTATATTTTGACCTTCACTGACTTCCACGAGCTTAAACTGTTTCTGGTATTACCAAATATGATTACTATATTGCATGATTAAATGCATCAATATTTGGAAATATGCATAAATCAGTAAATCAATATTTTTGTAAACCAAAACAGGATGTTACAAAATCATACATAGGTAAAGATGCCTTTCCAAGAGCAAGGTAGACTTTAATGGAGTAAGTACCAAAATTCCATCAATAGAGTAATAATGGGGTGTGGCTTTTTTGCTTATTTGGTTTGGTTTTTTGAGACAGGGTTTCTCTGTGTAGCCCTAGCTGACAAGACCTAGAACTCACTCTGTAGACCAGGCTAGCCTCAGTGCTAAGATTAAAGTCATGAGCTGCTGTCACTCCTACCCAGCAAGTAATAATGCTTTATAGTCTGCATTGCAACTTCCATTTAGTACTTGTTGAGATTTAGTGTAGTACAAAAAATAGCCACAACGATCTGAAAGACTACTAAAATACTCTTCTAGTTTCCAACCACATATCTACACGATGCCAGATTTTCTTTATATATTTTGACCGAAGGAACACAGTGCTAGCAAAAGTAAAAGACTCCAGCTGTCTTCCGTAAAGCAACATTCAAGAGAGTTGTAGAAATTTGAAACCGGCCAGGCATAGTGGCGCATGAATCCCAACGCTGGGGAGGCAGAGACAGGCAGATCTGTGTGTGGCAGAAACTAGTCTCATCTACACAGCAAGTTCCAGGACAGCCAGGGCTACCTGAATACTAGCACCCAGAAGGCTGAGGCACCAAAACTGTAAGATCGGGTCAACCTTGGCAACTTAGTAAGTCTTAATAAATAAAACCAAGCTACATCTTTAAAAAATTGTTTTTAAAAGAAATATGCTTATTTTCATAAAAATATGCCCTTTTGTTCACATGCAATGGAATTGTAATATCCTAACAAATTAACACTTTATAAATTCCTGCCTTATTTCTAATGTGGCAATTTATCAATAACTATAACCCCACACAAATAAACGTTTTTTTTTTTTTAATGTCTGTCTCATGTTGCCAAGACGTGTCTAGAACTCCTGGCTTGAAGTGGTTTCCCTACCTCAACCTCTCAAGTAGCTGGGACCACATGCATGTGAAGGCTAGCTCTGGAAACCTGAAACTAAGCACTTGAGGAGCCCAGGCACTAGTGAACAACAATGTACCATTGTGAGCTGCCCAGCTAGCTTGCCTCAGGGATACTACAGCTACTACAATATCAACCTGCTCCATAGAACTTCTGGTCAGGACTCACCACCCCTGGCCACCAGATGCTCATCATATTAGCTATATTAACAACTGGCTTCTATTATTTCACAGAGCCAGTTCTGGAAGGGCTCTTGCTGGCCTCCAGAGGAGAGCTCACACCTTCCCACCAGTCATTCCTTGTTGCTCTGATACCTGAGTATTGTCTTGAGTCGTCTTGCCAGACTTAAACAGGCTCCTAGCCACACATAGAATATCCACAGTGGCACCCCACCTCTCAGTTTTCTGAACCCTTCTTCCATGGCAGTTCTGGCATCCCATCTTACTCTGGTGGCTCTCCAATCTCCCAAGGTTTTTGTCAGGGCATTAAATCCCGCTTTACAGGATAGTGCTTCCATAAACAATAGACACCCTAACTCAGTATCATGTTCAGACCTTCCCACACCCCTGTACTACACACATCTGACTCCTGCCAGTACATATTATCCACTTGTGCATCTCCTGCAGGGTGCAAGGTGCATACTGCCTTCCATCTTTCCCAGAAGGACCCTGCATATAGGTTGGGCTTCATTGCCATTTCATTCTACTTACTGGTCTTGCAGATGGGGAGAAAGAGGCAGCTTCTTTTGGTGCCTGGGGACAATTCCCAGGGACAGTAGCAGTAGGGAACCATCCATAGTCAATACTTCTCGCAGCTAGAGGAATGAACATCTCAATCCTATGGACACATTGGTACCCCACATGTGGGTACCCCATGGCTGGTGCCCCACAAAATCCACTACACAGACAAGGTTTGGCTGTACTGCCAAGCAGAGTAGAACAAGAATCAAGTGCCCAAGCCCTGGAGTAGTAAGACTTGGGTTTTAACTGAATTCTAGTTATATGACCTGGGGTATGTATGTGCCTTAACCCTTTGAAGCAGTTTCTTCTACAAAACCAAGAGAGATAGCAACTACCTGATAAGTCGCAAATAACTATGACTCCCAACATAGTGCCTGGCACATACCAAGACCACAGAGTTCATGCTGCTGCTTTGATTGCTTTGAACTTTTCCAGAGGCCGAAAGGGCTTCTTCAGGGAGCTGACAATGAGGCTCGCCAGCAGGGACGTCATTTGGCTGATGCCGGAGAGTGCTCCACAGGGATGTTGTACAAGAGGCTCTAGGGTGGTTAAGGCTATTCACCAAAGATGGCTTTTTGGGTCTATTCTGTCCCCAAAGCTGCCGTGATTCTTGAGTTCCTGCCTAACCTTGGTAGGGGAGAGGCACTTAGAAAAAGCATGTTCACTTTCAGGCCACTAGGGGGCCACTTAGTTGCCGGCAACAGGAATACACTAATGGTTTCTTAATGGCTCAGGCACCAGGGAGAACAGGCTCAATTACATCTGAGAGCATTTGGAGTCCGGTAAAGACACTATGCAAATCCAGACATTAAATAGTGCTTATTGATGACAGGTTAAAGAATCTGGCGCTGTTTCATTTGGGGAAGAACAGGGAGAGGAACTGAATAAGGGCTTCAAGTACACCATTGTTCAGAATTTAAAAAGAATGACATGTTGTTTTCCTACTCTGCTGGGAAGCAAGCAAGAAAAAGGAAGTGTAATTTGCAACAGAAATATGAAGAAGTAATATGGAGTGCATTCCAGAAAGGGGATCAAAGGGGCTCCATATAGGTCTTATGTGAGATCTTAAAGCATAATTCACCTTGGGATGGTGGGATGTTCAATCCTACCTGAAAGGTTAGAGAACAACAGAGAAGAGAGAAAACTTTTAATTCGGGGATGTTAATGCTACAGGCCACTTTCAGGCCACCTTCAAGGCCAGCTCTGGCTGCCCTGGTCTGTCTCTCTCTCTGTCTCTCTCTCTCTCTCTCTCTCTGTCTCTCTGCCTATCAATCCAGAGGCCAATAAACACTCCTTGTAATTTCTCAGAAAATGAAAAGGCAAGGAGTTCCTTGAAATAGCATCGGTGGGCCATTACTAGTGGCACAGCCCCACTTGAGCCTCCACCAGGCGCGGACTAGAAGCTTGTGTGTGGTTCCAGCAGCTCACTAGTACACTGCATTCTGGTAGCTGCTTCTGTGCCTGTGGATGGGAGGATTGGGGAAAGGCTTGGGTAAGGAAAGTCAAAGGCTTCTGGAAAAGGAGAAGAGGCCGAAAGGGCAGAAGGGATCCTGCCATCTTAATTTCAGACCTCACAACAGGCCAGAAGCCAGCCAGGTCCTTGCAGAACCCACAGAGGAGGTGCCTCCACCCCAACTTCATCAGAACCACAGTCCTTTCCCCCCATACACACCTATACAGGTGGTTCTCTCATCCATTCAGGCATTCAGGTTGTTCACAAAGACGGTCTGGGGAACACAGATTCAAGCAGGAGGGACCCCGAAATCACTGTGAATTACAAAGAGGAAATGGAGGGAAGAAGAAAGCAGAGGAGGGTGGAGGCACAGGAAAAGTGGTTACTGAGAGTCCCTTGCGTGCAGGGGGGTTGCAAGCACCCAATGGCCCGAAGAGCAAAGTCTGTACCCTGGTAAGATAAACCTTAATGGGAAAAGCCAATTCTCTAGAGCCTGAGGCTGAAGAGAATCAAACATTGAAAACTCTGGGAGATGCTCTCCACCCGCTCAGTGCGACCCCTTGGGTACAACTCAAGGCCAACCCTGAAAATCAGAAGACCCTCTGAGACCTGTTGTGAGGTCTGAAATTAAGATGGCAGGCAAGTCTAGGGAACAAACTCAACCTTCGGCTCTGTCCCCGAGGCAGCCTGACTCTGGGGTCCTAAGAGGACCCAATCAGGCAAGATTTGAGTCCAGCCCAACAGAAGAAAAGAAGCGCGACACAGTTGTTCCGGCGTGAGGGCGGCAGGTTTCCAGACCCGAACCAGGCACTTCGTGGTGAAGGGGTCTGGGACACCACCCTTTTCCCTCCGCGAAAACTAGGTAGGGGGCGGGAGCTTTGTGTTAGCCCCACTGCGGAAGCCTGGAGGACGGGGCCAAGTTGGCTCTCCCACCTGCCACCTGCTAGCTTGGGCCGACGTCGGAGGTGCATGAGTTGACAGCTCTCCGCCCAGCCCGGCCCTCCCCTCCGCCTCCGGGTTCCGCACGCCTTCCCGCAAGGCGCTGTTTCCCCCTTTAAAGAAGCGCCCGTCGCCCCTTTAAGGCCCAGCCTCCCTTAACGCTCTCTTAAGTGGGCATTCCCCACGGGGCCCGCCACGCCTCCCGGCGCTCCACTTCACGGCCCCTCCATCGCCCTTTTAAGAGGCAGCCCCCCGGCAGCGGCGGCTCCGCCCCGGCACCAGCGCGCCCCGCGGG
>CAJQZJ010032236.1:5542537-5560153 GCA_907164525.1 Lophiomys imhausi
GCGGCGGCGGCGGCGGCGGCGGCGGCGGCGACGCGGTGGCGGGCTGCGGGCGAGCGGCGTGAGGAGCGGCGGCGGAGCACGGGGCCGCCGGGAAGCCAGGGCGCCCGGACGCCCCCTGCCCAGTCCTTGCAGGCCGCCAGGCCCCCTCCAGCCGGGGCCGTGGAGCACCGGGGCAAAGGCCGGGGCCCCCCCATGAAGGAGCGCGACGCGGTCCCGGCCGAGCGGGGCAAGCCGGCCACCTACACCGGGGACAAGAAGGCGAAGATGGCGGCCAAGACCAACAAGAAGTGGGTCCGGCTAGCCACGGTGTTCGCCTACGTGCTCTCCGTGTCGCTGGCCGCCATCGTACTGGCCGTCTACTACAGCCTCATCTGGCAGCCGGTGGGCGCCGGGACCTCGGGGGGAGCCGCGGGCCCGCCCCCCGGCGGCTCTAACGCCACCGGCCCGTCTGGGACTTCGGGGGCGGCGGCGGGGCCCAACACCACTAGGTCGTCCCGCGGCGAGGCGCCACGCGACGCGCCCCCGCTGCAGGCGGCGAGGCCGGTGCCCCCGGAGCCGGCTGCCGACGGCCCCTTGGCCGGGCCGCTCGAGCCGCCGCGGGGGCTGGACGAGGACGAAGACGAAGCGGCCTCAGCGCCCCGGAGCCGTTGAACCTCTCCGCGTTGGGGGCGGTCTGGAATCATCGTCCGTGTCGTCGTCGTCCCCCCACCCCAGGCCCACAGGCAGGACTTTGCAGCGGGACCGGCTCCGGAGCCCGCCGGAGTGACCCCTATTCGAGCGAACGCCCCCACACACTTCAGCGATCGCCCCGGGAGCCGGTAACGCACAACCGGATCTTCAGCCAAGGGACCGCGATTCTCCGGGGACTCGGGGTTTGATCTTCCCAGCACCGTGCTGCGCCAGGGCCCTGAGCCATAAGGGGACCTGGGGGGGAGGGTGGGGAGAACCTAACACCCAGCCCTTCTGTGCCGCGTGTTCTAGTGTATCCTGAACGCAGGGGGTGACTCGGGCGCCCCCTCCCCAAGACTCAGGGGAAGGTAGGGAGTTGTGTAGGGGCTCTCCTAAAGAAGAGAGCACCAAAAGTAGCGGAGCTCAGGTACCTAGTTGCAGTGGCCAGACATGCGTTTAATTTATAGATCCTTGTATATAGTTGTTGCCATATGCACTAGAAGCTATAGAACCACATAGAGCTCTATGTATCTCCCCACACCCTGGGTAGCTACTGAATGGTGGGGTCCAGCAAGGGCTATTTGCTGGCCTTCAAACTGCACTTACCCAGAAGGGCACAAACATAGCTTTTTTTACTTTTCCATCACCCACTCTTTCATTCACCTGTTCCCTTTCTGTTTTAGAAAGATAAGTTCCTGACGTTTCTTACACAAGAGTATAATCATTCTTAGACTGCTAACATGATGGTGGAAAAACCTTAGCAGTAGAATCAGTTTAGGGGGAAAGTGCTGATCCCCCTCTGGTTCCCATCCTAGTGCTCCCACCAAAGTGGCTTCCTGTTGTAGCCCTGCGTATCTGGATACATGCCTGGGGCAATGGAGAGAAAGAGTAAGGCTGTTTAGATCAGTCCTTTCCCCTCCCAGAGCTCCGTTGGGAAGAGCAAGTCTTTAAGTACAGTGATTGGCAAGTGTTTCCTCCCGTTCCTTTTCTGCCTCCTCCATTATCTTATCTGGTTCCAGATCTTGTCTTATTTAATGTCTTGCTCTTCTAGGGCTTGTCTTACTCATTTTTTGCATTTCCTATGTTCTGAGCCTGAAACAACACAGCAGCTTGCCGTCAGGACAAAATCAGTCCCAAAACCAGAGCATTGATGTGGTTCTGAGTTACTTTACAGGATAAGAAAGAGCAGAAGGTAGGAACGTGCTCAGATAGCCAGCGAAGAGACCAGCTATGGGAGGAGTGCATTGATTGAATTGGCAGCGTGTCTTTCTGGTTGCTGATAAGCTCCCACTTAAATGCAGCCAACAGTTTTCTAGAGGTGGTGACAAACGTCAAGGGACACACACGCGCACACACACGCACATGGCTCCAGGGCAGCAAGAATTGTATTTTTTCAATTTACCATTTCCTACTGCCACTTGCTTTTAGGCAATTGAGTGTGGGTAGTGACAGAGATCAAACCCCTTAGTGTTTCCTTTTTGGGAAATGAGCTACTTAAAAAAGAAACAAAACAGGAATCTTGCCCACCTTAATCCTGAAACTGTCTATCCAGTTTTTTGGCCTACCTTGTAGTTAGTTCTGATTCAGGTTTACAGGACAACAGTCCTTATTTAAGCTATGTCCTGTCCTGGGCAAGAAAATAGCAACTGAACTGGCAGCCTCCAGCAAGGATGCCAACACAAGAGGGGTCTGGGCGCGGAGATTTCTTCACAGATGAGGGCTTCAGTCACTAGGAAGCTCATGGGGACTTTTTAAATTTTTGATGAGAAACTGGGGGGGATGAACCATAAAATACCACTTTATAACTTCAATAATAGCCTGTAATTTATATTTAAGGTGTGAATTTTTAGTCCTATATTTTAATAATTTGTAAATTGATCTCTTATTCCAAGAATCCTCTGGACTCGTAGGAGAGTATCTGGGAGTCCATACCTCTTCCCCTTCTGCCCCTGCTTTGTGGACTGTTTAAATCAATCCACTTTGGGATGAATCAAAGAGTCCAGCAAGACCACTTGTGGTCCAGCTGGCGTCCTGACTCTGGAGCCTTCACTGGAATTGGGACACTTTCTCCAGCCTAGCTGTGAACATGACCAGAGACATTATTTATAATTCAGCCATTCAAGATATACCTGTACTTTAAAAGTCCTGTATATTTTTTAAAAGTTTTATTTTTCAGGTGAACAAAAATACATTCTAAGAACTCTGCCTAAGCCGGTGTAAGTTGATCATTTCTCTTCCTGACTTCATGGAGAAGGACTAGAGGTGGTCTCAATGCGGTGGATGGGTGGTGATGAATAGGTTTAGAAGGAAAAGCAATTGCCTTGCTGTCCTCGGTGCCTGCAATTGAACAGATTAGAGAAGGGTGGCAGGATCCATCTTAGTCGGGAAGCCGGCATGGGGCTGGAAAATGATGCCCACTTTTGCCTACCTAAAAAAGCTGGATGGTGAAAAAAGTTGTACTCTGTAGGATTCTTAAGCAGATACCTCGCTAAGGACTAGCAAATGTGACTATTAATCACAGACATTTAGCTATCTGAGGTGACGATACAGTTGCCTGCTGGCATCAGCTCCTCACCTTAAACTGTTGACATTTTGCTAACTCAGGAAATGTTAACCCTGGAAGAGAGAAACCCATGCATCTGTGTTGCCTGATCAGAGTCTGTCTCCCCTGGAGCCAAGCTGCTGAGAGCTGTAGGTTGCTTCAAAGGTAGGGGTGGGTTTTTTTTTTCTACCCTTAAAGCAAACAAATAAAGACATGTGGGTGAAAAGCATAAATGTAAGGGATTAGTTATGCTGCAAAAATACATGGCACGAAATTGAGTTCAGCTCGTTACCAGACAAAGGTGCCCAGTACAAATCCGGAGTGAAAAGCCAATGTTGGTGGAGCCCCCTGTGGCCTCACTTCTCCAGAGCGGTTGGGGGGCAGCCTGTGCCCTGTGCCTTCACTTCACCTTGTGGTCTGCAGGGAAGCGAGGGAAAGTCCGCCCTCCCTCTGTTCCCCTCTTCAGCCCACACAATAGCTTTCTGCGAGGGCAGGAGAGTGAGTTTGGTGGCTTTTTGACTCAGCCCCTCCTTTTCTGCAGATGGGGACATGTGGCTTCTACAGCTGCACACAGCTCACCACACTGGCCAAAGACAGCGGTAGGTACATAGAGAACCTGCTGGCTGATTAGAACAGGGCCCGATGGGATGGGAACAGGCGTCGGGAACAGCTTTCTTTGCAAATGTTGGGAAGGAGCTAAACTGTCCATATTTTTAAGCATGGGAGATCTGTGCGAGGAGTGGGGTGGGGTAGTTATTTTCCCTGTAACTGCTTTGCGCTGCGACAATCCCTAGGCGTTTGCTTATATTGAAAGTTGCCATTATTCATTCCCTGGCAACTTGAATTCAAATGAAAAAAGGAAAAAAAAAAGAATGAAGTTTTGAAGGTGCAGGGTCACAAAGCCCTTTGGATAAGCTTGAGTCTTTCTCTTTCCTCCATGGATGCTCAGGTACAGGGAAGTGTTTCTCTGAAGCTTTCAGCAGAATTATTTCCCCGCGAGAGCTGTATATTTCTACATGGTATGGTACCACCATTTGGGGAGCTTTTCTGTCTACCTTGTTTCTCAGTTTTCACTGGGGAATTCTGAGCTGGTATGTTCTGTAGTCGAGTATTTATATCCTGTTTTGAAATGCTGAAGACAGAACATCTACTTGTTTCTACAGGCGGCTCCAAGGAGCACTGAAAGGTTGGTGGCTTTAGGGCCACTGCAGCTATTTAAAAGGGTAATAACTGCCCTTCCTGTCTGCAGAAAATGGAGGTATTTCTGGAATTGCAATCCAGTAACAAACAAAAGGGCCACAGCTGTACCCTTTAATTGGCCTCCCCCTGGGGAGGAAGGAAGGCAGTACCTTCGCTCATTTCTCATGACCAATGCCAGCCAGCTCAGTGTCTGGCACAAAGCACCGGGTCCTCGGAGTCCATTGGTCACCTGGGTAATTGGCATGTCATCATGGTGTCCCTGTCCCAGTCTGCTCATAGAACCTGCGTGGAACACAGCCCATAATCTCATTCAAACTGTAGCCGCACTGACCTGACGGAACAGTCTCTTCTTCCATGTACACGGGCCTGGGTTTGGTCCTCTACTTTTATCCAGGAAGCAGAAGTCCATGGCTGTCATCCATGTGGATGCAGCCTAGGCTTTTCGACCCATTCACTGTCTTCTGTCCCCGCCCAGTGTAGACCTACTAAAATAGCTGCAGTGGTGGCAGCGTTTGGTCACATCTGTTTTCCTCACAAACGTAGCCTGTGGTTTTCTGCTGCAGAGAGCCTGTGTTTTTGCTCCCTCCAATTGCTCATCAAAAAATAAACAAAGCCTGTCTGCCACACACCTGGATTCTACTGGGATGTCCACAGTCACAGCAAGCCCAGCCTCCCCAGTGGTCCCTCTCACACGTGAGTCACCTGGTCAGTCATAAGCATGTTTACTGACCCAGTTCTTGTCCTATTCAGTTCTGGAAGCATTGGTTAAGCTACAAGATAGGGACCGGAAAATTACCACACACTTCTTGCCCATGGCCGTCCTGCTCCATTGCCTAAACAGCCCCACTTTCTTAATTTCAGCCATTAGTTTTTATACCAGCAGCAACATTCCATTTAGTATCCTCAGGAATATTTTCTACAAACCATTACCATTAATTTAGTATTTACTGAGCCAAGTGAACTTCAAAACTCTCAAAACAAACTTCTCAAAAAAAAAAAAAAGCAATTGTGTTAACCAGAAATGGTTTCTTTTTGAATTTACTTTCTTTTGCTCCCTAAGTATTCATAGTCATTGGATAAGATCTTTTCCTGGTTGTATCCTAGAGGCCACCTGTTCCCTTAGGTGCCTACTGGGCAGTGTCAAGTCACAAAAGCAGGGCTCCAGAGATGGTTCAGTTAAGAGCACTTGCTGCTCTTCCAGAGGACCCAGGTTTGATACCCAGCACTCACATGGTGACTAACAACAGGGGATCTCTGACCCTCTTATGGCCCCCACAGGCACCAGACACGAATGTCGTGCATAGACATACACACAGGGCAAAACAACCATACACATACAAAATCAATTATGTATTTAAAAAGTTACAGGAGTCCATCTCTGAGCTGTAGTGGGCCCCGGGATGACCAGGACCAGGGTATGGAGGCAGTGTGTTCTCAGAAGGGACGAAACCTGACAGCTCATCAGTAGCATTGGTAAAAGCCTTAGCCTCCTGTTCTGCCAACCAAATGGCATGTTTTGAGAGTGAATGGAGGTAATGGATATGAAAGGGCTTTAAGGCCTTGGGAATAAAAGGGCTGTGCATACACATGAAGTAATATATTTTCAAGGGAATATCCACCCCTTGGGGGGGGGGGGATGGTACATGGCAAGTAAAGTGAAGGGAAGGCCAGTAAACATGACAGTAACTCCCAGATGGACAACATCAGCAGCACCTGGGAAATTGTGACACTGGGCCACATCCCAGACCAGCTGAGCGGCTGTCTCAGGAAGTGGAGGCAGGCCTTGTGTTTAAAACCAGCTTTTCAGCCCGGCAGTGGTTGCATACACCTTTAATCCCAGCACTGAGAAGGCAGAGGCAGGTGGATCTTGGAGTAACAAGTCAGCCTGGTCTACAGAGTGAATTCCAGGATGGCCAGGGCTACAGAGAGAAGCCCTGTCTCAGAAAAAAACAGCTTTCCAGGTGATCCCAGTGCATGCTGAAGTTGGAGAGCCACTGACCCAGCCCTCTCCTGGGATTCTGTAGCATGGGAACCTTTCTGTTTTGCTAGCTGGTTATCAATGTGACTTTTGGCCCTTTTGCTTCAGTGGAGCCAGCTGCCCCACGCAGCAGTGAGGAGGAAACACTATGTCTCCAGAGTTCGTAAGAAAAAGGAAAAAGCCTACACTGTCCATTATTTTTGACAGTTTGCCCTGGAGAGCTTGTTAAGGTGGAAGTAGGCATGAGAGCCTCCTCCCTCTGCTTTGAAGGTGCTGATGTGTTTGCCTCACCTCTTGCCCTGGGCTTGCTGCTTCTCCAGCCAGTCCTTAAAAGGAGCAGTGGGTGCCACACTTGTTCTTTCTAGTGCCAGGTCTGTGTTATTTCACCTCCTTGGCGTCAAGTGGAAGCTTAATGAGAGCTGTTACGTAGGTGCAGCAGACTTGAGAGAAAGCAGCCACAGTCTGGGCTTTCCGCTGGCCCTCCTCTTCATCAGCTCTGAATTTTGCGGCTGTGAGGAAGCCATGGTCACTAGATCTGTCCTTCCTCCGTAGTCCAGTTAGCCCTGACTCAGCAGGAGATGCTGGTGGGGTCTGTGGACACTGATAAATGACACTAGACAGTGGGAAATGGCAATGCCTTTGTTTATCTCTGTTCTCTTGACAACCCCCACCCGGATTTATCTCCCACCCCCAGAAAAGACAGTCATATTGAAAATTCTACCGTGTTTTGGTGTTTTTAAGGACTGGTGCCATCTGTTCCCACAGGTCTTGTCCCTGACATCAGGATCAGGTCTGGAGTTAACAGACCTTCCAAACCTGTTCCTTGTTTTAAATAGCTGAAGTTGGCCATAAGAAAAGCAGTCGCCGGGCGGTGGTGGCGCACGCCTTTAATCCCAGCACTTGGGAGGCAGAGGCAGGCAGATCTTTGTGAGTTCGAGGCCAGCCTGATCTACAAAGCGAGTCCAGGACAGCCAGAGATATTCAGAGAAACCCTGTCTCGAAAAAAACCAAAAAAAAAGAGAAAAGCAGTCATTTGCTCATTCGGTTGGCGGAACTTAATTCTGAGAGACACAGAGGAAGCTCCCTGGGGGGGGGGGAGTGGCCTCTGGAGGAAAATAATGAAACAAAAACAATGCTGTGAATTTGTGAGATTGTTTCGGTTTTAAACAGAAGAGGAGCCCTCCTAGCTAGAGTCAGCTGTGAGGTTCAGAGGGGAATGATGGTGCCAGGGTAGATAGTGTACTCCCTGAAAAACAAGGGCACCCGACTGGACACCCTACCTCCAAGGAAGTAAAAGAAGCTGTCTGTCCTGAAGGGCTGATGGACTGGCTTGAACCATCCCTCCTTTCCCTGAGAGAGTGCTGATACCCAGTAAAAGGAAAGGTTAAAAAAAATGACAGAAAACAAGCAGACAGACCTCATATCAAACGTCCACTTCATTTATTGAACATATTCTTGTGCACCGGCTGCTGTTCCCAGGGTGTCTACTAAGTGTTGGCATATTTTACACACTGTAGCTTTCTCAGCAACCCTTCAAGGTCAGGACTGCAAGCCTCATTTTGCAGGAAAGGAGACTGAGGCTTTTAGAGGTTAAACTTGAGCAAGATAGATGGGAGGTTTACATTCATATTTAGTCTCTCAGATTCCAAGATGTGTTCTGCTCTGCCATGGTGTGTGGGATCAGAAACACACACCTTTCTTACAGTATGATCTCCATTTCCTTCTCTCCCCTGGTTTCAGGGTGTTCCCTCCCTACCATGTCGGCCTTAGTACCCACCCTCCTTGCTCAGCTCCTACCCAGAGCTGTGTTTAAGGAAGCTATTTCCCCAGAGCTGTGTTTAAGGAAGACTCCTACTTTTAAAGAGCAGTCTTGTCTGGTTGTTGGAGGGAAGGAGTTTCCTAAGGGAAAACTCTGGGTCAGACCTTTCAATAAAGCAACCTGGAGGAGTCACAGTTGGCTCTTTGTAGCCTCAAGAGGAATGACTGACGTGGTTTCCCCTGCTCCATAGTTGGCTGTAATGGAGCAGGGTGGCCACAACAGAGTTGGGAGGTGTCACCCGCATCTGATCCTGGAGCTCAGGTAACAACTGGAGATCAACTTCCCTCTCTCAGGAAAAGCTTGCTGTTGCTGTAGGCATTGGCTGCTGCCTCTGTAATGAGGATGTCCTGTGTCAATCCCAACTACAGCTTCTTCCAATACTCTAATGGCTGTTGCCCATGAAGAAAAGCCCCATGTTCCCTCAGTCCTCGTTGCCTGCTCTTTTTCCTGCTTAGGTCTCTTTGTAAAGACTGAGTCAGAACCCTGCCATATTTTTATATCCTCAACTGTGGTCAAACATGCCTTGCCCTATGTTGTTTGATGAAGCACATTGTACGGTTGGCAGCATCAAGTGAGAGACAGATTATGAATCTTCTCTTTTCTCCCTTCCTCCCTCCCTCTTCCCTACTCTCTCCTTTTCTCCTTTCTCCTCTTCTCTCTCTCTCCCTCTCCCTCTCTCTCTCTCTCCCCTCTGTCTGTCTGTCTGTCTTGGGGATCCTAGAGATTGAACCTAGGGGCTCATGTACTCTGAGAATGGACACTACCAACCTACACCTCCAGCAAGAATTCAAATTCTTGATCACAGTCATTTCCTTGCAGCATCTGAATTCAAGAGCTCTCCCCAAACCTGCTCTATTCCAGTCCTGTCACTTAGGAGTCATGAGCTCCAGGGCCTGTGTCACACTCCAAAGTCATATACTTGAGACTGACAGACAAGATGAAAACTTGAATTTGGATTCTTCACTCTGGCCCAGGCATGTCTCACGTGTACAGGAATATTTTTATACCTTTCTGAACTTCCTCTGACCCACCACAGTGACTCTTCCACCTCCTTCATCCTGTCACATCCCTGGTCAGCTTCCCTTTGATGCTATAGAATTGACCCCACCCCCCACCGCCCAGGAAATCTTCTCCAGGCGCCTGTGAAGCCTGGACACCTCTTCCACCTGGCAGGAGTAGCACTCCCCTAGTTCCTGCAGAGCCAGCAGCTCAGCTTGGGTCTAGAAGCTGCTTTAACCCGAACCCTTCACACACTCAGTCCAGAACCTGACTCCTCAATGAGTTCTTCAGGGCAAAAAGGACCAGCCATGCCTCCCTCACCTCACCCATTAGAAATGCAAACTTTCAGACCTTCCCCAGACCCACTGAGCTCAACTTGCACCACATGCCATACGAAAGCATGAGAAGAGTTCTCTAAACAGCGTGACCTGCTGAAGATTCACCCCTGCCTGAGGAGAGGGAACCAAGAGCCAAGAAGGAAGGCCAAGACAGAAACTCAAGTTTCAGGCCTCACGTGTAAAGATAGAGATGAAAAAGATTCTTCCTAGAGCTTCAGAGTGTTATTTGAGAACCCCTTACCCCTTGTAGAGGGGAGGGGTGTGCTGCATGGGGCCATGAAGAAAGTGGCCTGGGAGTAAAGGTCATGTACCATATCAAAAGATGGGGAGCAGAGGTGGGATGGGTCTCTTCGGGCTCCTACCCTCCTCATACCCAGTGCTGCCAGGCTTCTACAGATGAGAACAGCACTTGCCATTCAGCCTTGAGCTTGACTGAGTTCCTTCCTCCTCTCCCACTCCTGCTGGCAGAGCCCCCCTCGCCCACTGGCTGGATTACTGGGAAAGGATGCTCAGGAAATGTCTGTTGTATTAAAAGGAAGCCACAGCTTGTGCAGAGTCTGGATAATTCACCAGACATGGACCTCATGGGAGGGGCCTGGATGGAGTGTGAGTTAGAAAGACACATCCTGCTGTTGCACTGAGCTGAAGTTGCTAGTCCTCTGTCTCTGTGTGCTTGCTTTTGCATGGCCTTGGGGAGGGGAAGTGGAGAAGGAGGAAAAGAGGTCAGGAAACAGTCCTGGGCTGCAAGATCAATTCAGGGTACCCATGATGTCTGTCTGATCTGGATAGGGAGGAGGCAGGCTTAGTACTTGCGGAGTGAGTGCTCCCATTCTCCTGTGGGAACGGATAAGGGAAGCCTATTCCAGTTCAGGGAGGCCCTCCTGAAGTCTCCTTTCCCCCAAGAAGCCTTGGGCTCTATTCTTCCACTCCAAGCCTGTTCCTGTCAGCCGTGAGCCTCAACCCACTTTCTCTGGGTCTCAGGCTCAGACTGTTGAAATCCCAGTATGGTCATCTCAGAAGACCAGATCTGTGAGTCACCTGGATGAGAGATAAGGGTATCAGAAAGAGGCTAGGCTGGCCACACCGGCTTTGAGAGTGCCTGGGGCTGAAGAACCTGGAGGCCACTGGGGAGGGAGACCCGGCAGTGAGGAATGACAAACAAGGAGCCAGGAGACTCATGTACTGGGGTACTACCAGATCTTGCTTTGTGGGAAAGGGTTTTGGCCTAGGCAGCAATTGGCCTAGGCAGCAAGTAGGCCCAGACCAGGGATACCAGCCTTGAACAAGAGATCCTAGCCTGGCAACTACACCAGTGGCCTCGCCTACATGTAAAAGCACACTTTGTAGAGAGATGTGCAGAAGAAGTCCTTACATGGTGTCCCTGTGGAATTTTGCCACATTGCTCAGCCAGAAAGGTACAAGACTCCCACCACATGGAAGGCTCTTGACTGAATTCTCCCCTTCACAGCATGGCTCCCCAGCTCCCATGAGCTTTACTCAGCATCTTCCCGCAGGGCCAGGACCTCCGGCCCTGGTTCTTTTACTTGTGCCTTTTTCCCCTTGGCCACTTCCTCTGGGGGCCCTGCTTCTTGGTGCCAGGTTCTGCTGGGCCCCTGCCTTAGCCGCCCCATCCTCTTTGGGCTCAGAGGCTTCTACTTCTTGCTGTGACTCAGAGTTAGTGTGGACTTCCAGCCCAGACTGGTGGTCATTCCACCCCAGGCTCTGCTGCTCAGAACCATTGGGCTGTGGTGCCAGACTTTCCTGAGTTCCAGGCTTTGGACTGAGTACACACTTACTTATTCCAGGCTTGGGGCTGCTAGCTCCTCCTAGAGAGAGGTCAAGGGGAGCCAAGTCAGAATGTTGTGGAGAGAATAGGGACAAATTGTCTATAGAGGTTTCCGGCTGCCCTTTTAGCCCTTCTGGGGAGGCTGGTGTTGGGCTGGTTGCAGGCGTGGTCTCCTGTCTGCCTGGCTCCATCTCATTCTGTTTCTGTACACGTTCTTCCTCCGCAAAGGGAGTCTTCATGGTGCTCTGGCTTCCCTGAAGGAAAAGAATAGCCCATCTGGCCAGTAAATTTGGGGCTCCTGTCCCCAGCCTAGCCTATCCTATGCCTAAGTACCCACCTCCTGGGTCTGTAGCTTCTCATCTTCTTTCATGTCATACCTGTAGAAACGTAAGCAAGTAGAGGTCCTGTTCCAGGCTCCACCTTGCCTCAACTAACCCTCTTCATAGCCAGTGGCCTGTGTACCCCAGGGAGAAGCTAAAACCCAGTGGTTTCAGAGTGGGGCCAGGGCCACAATGAGGCTCCAGGATGCTTCCTTCCCAGCCTGACCTTGCTGCTCAAACCTAGCCATTTCCTCTGAGCATCGATCCAGGGTCCCCAGCTGCTGTTTATGACCAAGCCTGCTGCACCTTGAGATCCGTGGGGACTCCAGGCATGTCCCTGCGTGCTCTCCCTGGGAAAAGTGCACCTCACATCTCAAGGGACATGAGCTGTTGTAATTACCACAGCCTCTGGGTACCAGGCTCTACCACCTCTGCTGGTGGCCTTTCTTGGTATCTCATTAACCTGTAGCAGGCAATAAGCAGCCAGGAATCAGGGGCCCTGGGAATGGAGCAGAGGGACCTGGGCCAGTCCAGGAAATTAGGACAACTACATACCTGCCTTGATTTTGTCCCTGCCACCTGTTACCTTCGGGCCCTGCCAGTTAGCCTCTCCTTCCCCTGGGCTTTGCTGCCTATGGTGGATGTCATCGAGGGTCCTCCAGATTGTCCACCCCAACCTGCAAGACATTGAGGAGGACAGGGCTGTAGCAACTGCTTTCATTAGCTGCTACAATCCTGTTCCTTTTCCAACTCACATTTTCTATCCAGGGATGGTGGTGGGGGCTGGAGCTTCTGGTGTGTCCTAGGACCTAAAAGGAAACAAAGAAAATGAGGATGGGGGTGTCAAAAGATCTGAAAGGGAAACAGCATTTCTCTAGCACCAGTGGCAATTCCTTTAGGAGTTCTCCTACCCTCCCCAAAGCCCAAATCACCTCCCCAAAGAAGCTTTGGCTGGTCTGGGGTCCTAACTATTTTTATACTCCCAGCTAGGTATCTTGGCAAGCTTGTTGGCCCCAGGCCTGGAAGGGCCACTAGGTCTTTTACCCGACAAGGACCAACATCTGGAAAGACCCAGCTCAGAACACACAGGAAAGGTCAAATAGTGTGAGAGGGGGAGGAAGGAAGGAAGGAAGGAAGAGCTTTTTCCACGTTCCCTTTCATTTTGATGTGACAGAATAGCAAGTGGGACCCTAGAGGAGACACAGGAACATGAGCTCTGGGCCAGCCTGGGCTGAGACTATCTCAAACAAACAAACAAGCAAACAAGGCACAAGAACATGAGGTGGGTATTGGCTCACCCTTTCTGCTGCCTGGGGCCACGTCCTTGTCCCTATGCTTGTCAAAGTCCTGTGGCCTGTGTAGACAGAGGGCATTAGTTCACTGGTAGCAATGTGGGTAGAGGCTGCACCAGGCTCCACCTGGATACTGTCCCCCCTGACCACAGAGCTCAGGACAGCACAGAGAAAGTGGGGGACCCAAGAAAGAGGGGGCACACAGAACCCTGAGCCTAGGGTCTGACCAGAAGTCCCAGGGGAGTTCTCCCCCTCCAGGAGGCACCCATAGTTAGCCTCACCCCAGTCCCATAATCACAACAGCTCAGCAAGCTGCTCAGCCATGCCACCCACGTGTGCTTGTCTTTGTCCAGGTCCCACGGGCGGCTCCAGCCACCCCGTGCATTTCTGTGCCGGGCAAGACGGGCCCGGTCAATCTGCTCTCGCTCCTGTTTCCACTGCATGTAGTCCCAGCTGGCCTCTGTAGGCAGCCCCGTGGGCGGATGAGGAGGTGGGTCTGTGGCCATGCCTGGACTCCGAAGCTCCAGAACACCCTGCAAAGAGAAGACACTTAGGATTGTGGGGGAGAAGTAGGGAAAGGATTTGAATGGAACTCCAGGGTCGGCTGAGCCCTTCCTCTTTCGAGGTCTCCACATGCCAGTGTATACTTAAGTCTATCTCATCTTTGGCATGCTAAGCTTGCTATGGAGTGTTTACATCTATCCACTTTGCTAGCTGCCAGTTTGGGACAAATAATTTAACCTCTCCATGTATCACTTTCTTATCTGTAAAAGAAGATGTCTCCTTTCTTAGGGTTGTTGGTGTGGATAGACTGGCCCTAGCTAAGAGGGGCACCCAGAGGCTGTGAGCGGATTCAAGAGCAATTACAAGGGGCTGCTGCCACCTAGAGGTCACAGCTGGCACATAGCCAGTCGCTTACACATCCCTCTGACACCTTAAGACAGTCATATTATGGCTGGATCATATCTCTGGCTTAACCATTTCTCACTGCACGGTGCACCCAAAGTGGATATTGGCCAGAGAAGGGGAAGAGAGTGAGAATTCTCACAGGTGATGCCTAGGCCAGGTTTGCCCAGGCAAAGTACATATCTGACTTAATTTGTCTGCCTTCTCCAAATGGGGATTGTCAATTTGTGCCCCTACCCCTGCTTGAAGATGTACCTTCCTTGCTGAATCTGAGCTGAGAGTCATCTGCATGGGAGAACTCCGGCCCCGGCCTCCTCCAGATGTCCCCGTTGCCCTTGGGCTCCTTGCTTGGGTCGCGGATTTTTCACTTACAATCCGTTTGGCCTGGAGAAGGTGTAGATGGCCGTTGTGGGTTGTGGCTGAGGCTAGGGAGGGGAGACTGCCCACCTGGGGTCTGGAAGCCCCAACTGCGCACCTCGGCTTTGTTTTCCATGGTGATAGCTAGTTCCACCCGGTCTCCCATGCTGAAGGTGCCCGGTGAGTCTGCAACATCCTCATCTGTTAGTGTGGCAGTCACTCCAGGTGAAAGGGGCACCCTGGCCCAGTTTCTGCAGACCACCCTCTTCTCCTGCAGAGGGAGAATCCTGTGTCCTCAGGCCACATGGGTAGTCTTGGGCAGGACCTAGGTGCTGGGTGCTGGGGGGTGGGGGCTCCCTAGGTGTGGGTTCCAACCCTAGCCCTCCCTGGAATGCCCATAGAGAAGCTTGGCCCTTCAGGAGTCCACATGCCAATGGCATTAGTTATTCAGAACTCAGGGCCAACCAAGGAGCCCAAGATGCCATGAGGGCTTGTCATCTCGGAGTTGAGAAATCCAGAGCATGCAGACAATACAGCCTTATCTCTAAGACACTGTTTCTTTTGCTTTCAGCCTGCTCTGTCCTCTGCTTCCTGCAGGGATTTGAGCCTTGGGGTCTGTTGTCGGGAGAAGGCTTGCTTCAGGGCATATGTGCAGGGTTGTGGGACTGGAAAAGTCTGGAAAAGGTTTCTGTTTGGTACCCTTTCGTCTGCACATTTGGAGAGAATAGCAATAGCTGGGTTGTTGAGGAGGCCTGTTGCTGAGAGGCACCCAGAAAGGCAAATAGGAGAAAGTGGGGTGTCCAGGCTTCAACCCTGCCTGTCTTCAAGGTGAGACTTACACCGGGAACCTGGCTGATGGTGACAGTGAGGCTGTCCGGTTGGAGGAGCCCTGGAGTGGTCACAGCCATGCCCCCCTGCTCTGCCTTTCGTCGATCTTCCTCAATCTCCTGTGGGAGGGCCTGGGGTCAGCAAGGCCACAGCCCCCCCGGGCTCACAGATATACAGACGATGGCAGGCCTACACAGAGAAACACCAGTGGGACAGACACCAGAGGGAAGAGGCACCATATCACCAGTGCCCAAGACTCTGACAGTGCTTCTCAGAGAAACTGTCTACCCAAACCTCGGGCCAAGGCCAGGGGACATGGTCTAGAGCCCTCAGAAGAACCCACTGTGCAAACGGGCTTTTGAAATCAGCCAGAAATGGCAGCCACAGGAGTCCTCTCAGCTGCTACAGCACACTCACCCGGTACCTGCGTAGTAAGGCCTGGTTCTTCTTGCGCAGGGCAACTATCCTACGGTCCAGCTCAGCATCTTTTTCCTCATGCCTGCGCATTGTGGACTCAGCTCTGTGAGGCCCCTGTAGAAGGCAAGGAACCCAAGCTTACAAATGACCTAACTTTCACATTCCCACTCAAGGAACAGGTCACAGCCCTGAGCTAAGGCACACAGAAGGTGAAGGGGGGTCCTTAAGAGGGTGGTTCACAGAAGGCCCAAGCCCCATCCCAGTGAGGCCTGTCTGCCAGTCTGCCTCCTTGGGGGCTCAGGTCAGGGCTTCATACCCAGGGCCTTGGATCCCAGCAGCAGGCTGCCCCTCCCCCTGGCTCCCCAGGGAGTTCTGTGAGCACAGCCTGGAATGGGGGTTAAAAATGGCTCTGGCAGCCTAACCAGCCGTGACTGGGAAGCTGCCAGGGGATTCAGGAGGTCGAGGGGGGGACTCTGCCTCCCATATCTAGAACCACACACACACACAGAGAAAGACAGATCTTAGCTTGGTTTTGGCCTCCCAGGCACTGGACCCGACTCCATAGGCCGGTACCCAATCTATAGGAGAAAATAGCACCCATAGGCCCAGTGCGCCCTCAAGGTCTGAGCTGCTGGCTGATCGGTCAAGAGAGCAGCAGGTCCACAGCTGCCCAAGCTGGGAGCTACTCTGGGCAAGCCATGTCTCTGTATCAAGATCTGAGGTCCTTCTCTGTCTGGCTGAAAGGTCTGTTTTGCCCAGTGCCTTGCCCAGCCCACCACCTGCCTCATCATGGCCTTCTTCCTCCCAGGCCCAGCTGTCACCAGCTGTCCTCAGAATGTGTCCCCCTCCCATCCTCTAGAAGCCCCCTGCCAAAGATGAGGTGTCACTCACAGCCAAATGCATGGAAATAGCAGGCACTGAGAGAATTCCAAAGCAGCTCCCCGTAGCTAGAGCTGAAGGGAAGCTGGAACCACCAGAGCCGGGCCTGTCTGCCTCTCCCTGCCGGCTTCAGCTTCCCTGCTCAGCACAAGAGATCATGTTGTGATTACAAAAGAGTGCTCTGGGCTCCCAGCCAGGAACGCCTGGCCGCCACCCCCACCCTTCCACTCTCAGAGGGCGAGGAGCAAGGCCCAGCAGCCGGCTGGTCTAGTCTAACACCTCTCCCTGCCCTGCTTCAGTGCCCCAGAGAGGAGGCCTAGGCATGCAGGGCCCACTTTCACCTGTGGTCCTGAGTCCCTTAAGATCCTGCCTGTGTTTGCCTGCAAACAGGATAAGTGGCCCGCTTATGTAGGACTTCATCCTTCCCACAAGTAAAATCAAGGCAAGGGACACAGGTTCCACCCCCTGAGGGCCCCACTTCAGGCATTCCTCTGCTTTCCTGCTGGTTGTCCAGTCAGTATAGGTTTAAGTCATCAGATAAGAGTGAGACCTCCCCAGGCCGTCACACACAGACCTAAAATGCCATTCTCCATCATTTGGTCCCTGAAGTACAATGTGATCTCTCTGTACTCCATGCATAGCCACTTCTGGAGGCCTAACTCTCTGAGTCTCCAACCCCTACCATGCCTTTCTCTGGGGTCCTTAACATTTCCACTGAGAGCAGTCAACAGCCTTCTTCCCTTGGGATCCTCTCAGGGCCCTTCTCTGCCTTGCACTCCATGGATGACCTTTCCAGAAGCTCTGATCCCAAGAAAGGACATAGACTCCTTCCCCAGTAATCTTCACACAGCTGAGGCCAGTCTCTGCCCAGCCCGGGGTGCCTAGGTCAGCTTCAGTACTTCTGAGGTCCTGACTTCCAGGCCCTGAAATGAGCGGCAAACGCTGGCATTCTCTGTGTCCCTGACTGACCAGGCCTGAGCTCTTTTTCCTCACCACAGTCTACCCCCTCTGTGTTCTCTTGCTACCACCCTCAGCTCCTTTGCTGTCCAGGCTTTCACCCCTGGCCCCACACCCCATCTCTGCAGCTCCAGAGTTCCCATCCTGCTTGCAAATGCCACAATGTACCCTCCTCCCTTCCTGCCGGATGTTCCCACTGAGTCAGACTCTTGTCTACTTTCCCAGCAACAGTGACGCACCCTAGCTCCTAGATCTCTCTCTCTCTCCCCTTTTCCCTTTTGTACACACACACACACACACACACACACACACACACACACACACACACA
>CAJQZJ010032236.1:5563111-5600442 GCA_907164525.1 Lophiomys imhausi
TGTGTGTGTGTGTGTGTGTGTGTGTGTGTGTGTGTGTGTGTGTGTGTGTGTGTGTGGTCAGGCTTTCTCTGTGTAGCTCTGGCTTTCCTGGAACCTACTTTGTAGACTAGGCTGACCTGGAACTCAGAGATCCACCTGCCTCTGCCTCCCAAGTGCTGGGATTAAGTGTGGATGGTGGCCTTTACTAACAAGACAATGTCAGGTTAGGAAAGTAGCAACCAGACTGGGGAGGTCCCTAGAGGACAGACTGAGAGGTGATGAAGTCAGGGAGCTCACTGAAGGTCCCACTGTAAGGCTGATGAGGCCACATGACAGTCTAAGCTGAAGCCAGAAAGTCTCAGATGGGTCAGTTAAGAGAACTGGGATGAACATTCCAAAGTAGGGTCCAGACACTAGAAAGTGGTGCCTGGGCCTGGCAGGGCCCTGGAGGATCTGGGGAAAGTGACTGGGAAAGTCTTCAGGGAACCAAGATCTGTCATGGACACAGAGCCAGGACAGTCCTGAAAGCCTCAAGCCAGGAGTCCTCATGGAAGCAGAAGCCAGAAAGAGCTAGCCTGTGTCTCCCTAGTACACTCCTCATGTAGGCCTGGAGGAAGTGGTAGAGGCCCAAGATGGAAGACCATCTTGGATTAGGCAGGCTGTAACCACCTTGAGGCTCACTACCTTGGGATAGGGTGTGGGTGAGGCCACACCCGGTGGAAACAGAGGGGCCTGACACAGGGTCACCTTGAAGGATGACAAGGACAGGAGCCCATGATCTGAATCATATGAATGAGAGCTGACCAGAGACTGTGGGAGATTAGGTAGCACGGTGAGAAACCTTCATTGACCTTGAGGCTTCTGGCAGGAGAGGAGCAAGCAGGTGAGAAAACACAAGCCAAAAGGTCAGGCTTAGGATTCTGTGGTCACCATGGTAGCTGCTGAGAAAAAGCTGGCAGCCTGAGGGGTAGAGGGGTGGACAGGGTGACCAGCTGTCTCTCTTTGCCCATATCTGTCCCTGTGCAGAGTCCTTGGCTTGGATTATACACTCATCCTCCTTGGTGTTCCAACAAAGGAGATGGGGACAGCAAGGTGTCCCCCAGGAGCAATCATGTGATGTTCTGAAGGTTGCAAAAAGCCAAAAGTGGTGATGTGTCAGCAACCAAATGCCCAGTGTGAAGCAAGTAGAGGAGTGACGGGTTAGGATCAAACAGGCCAGGGATGCTTACACTCACTACAGCAACGCATGGCACCCAACGCATGGCACCCACAGCTTATGCTTGCTGAATATCACACCTGTGATGTCATTTGATCCCCTCAAGTTCTGAAATCCGTGAATCAGCCTGGACTGGTGATACTGGCATCATTTTGGAGATCAAGGTCAGTGACTTGCTTAAATGTCTCTGTGGAGGCCTTCTCCCTCCTTGCTGGTGCTGATAACCCTATAGCAGTTTCTCTAGCCCATATCCAGGGTAGGCTACCTCTGTCAGCACAGCCACCAAACCAGGCCAAGGGGCCTGGATGTCTAACCTCCCTTCAGCTTGCAGGGCAGGCCAGGGAGAAGGGTGACCTGGTTAGCTCTACTGATATCTGCTGGACGGTCACAAAGACGATTGATTACTGTCCTGCTTTTGGAGATCACTGCACGTCCTCATCAACCCCAAGAGCCCACATGCTGCCCCTTATCCCCCCCATTGCCCCAGGAGACCCCCTTACATTTCTTCTTTTTCCTGATTATTCTAATGCTTATTCCAGCTTCTCACCACAGATATGCCCTCTTCATGTTCTACATAGTTAACCTCTCCAGGGATTACTGGCAGGAAGGTGCCTTCTGTCAACCAAGCATTAAACCAAGCATTTACTCTCTGTAAGGCACAGGGTGGAAGGGCAGAGGGGTGCCCATGCTGCTGAGGGTCTGCTGGCCTTCAAAATCATAGAATTGTGAAGGGCAAGAGGCCACAGTCAGAAATTCTGCTATGGACTGGCCACAGTATGCCCATCACTGCTCTGGCAGCCTCCTTGTTTCCTAAAGGTCTCTGGCCGCCAGACTACCCACAACACCTTATCTTCTCTGTCTATCAAACCAAAGTTCGAGCCTTCTTCGAACACCCTCAGCACTTCTACTTTACCTTACCTACTCTAGGCCAGGGGCTCAGAGCTTAACTCCACAGACGGAAGGAACTGAGGCTCCAAATCTGGAGCCCAGAGCATTGCTCCCACCTCCCTCCTGGGTATGGGGGTGCAGGGGAGCTCTCTTTTCAGCCTCCTTCCCGAGGCTGGCAGTGAGGTAGATATAGTATCAGTGTCCCTTAAAGAGAACAGGAAGATTTTGTGAAAGAAGAGGACTGGTAAACACGGGGTGGTGGGCATAGTAAGTACCATCTGTCCAGCATGGACTGCAGCATGGGACCTTTGCAGGCACACCTTTGCAAACCTGTCTAGAGCTTTGCCTGTCTGCTGCCTCTGCCCTGGCTCACTCTCCTTAGAATGGCAACAAATGTACACAGAGCAGAGTTGTAACTCCCTGCCTATTTATAAACCAAAGTCCTCTATGTAGACTTCTAAAGCAGCTTCCAAAGTAGGCTGGATTTTTTTTTTTTTTTTTAACAAAAGAAGTGTCTTCCTGAAAGGAAATGGCTCACCCTAAGATTCAGGCAGCCCCTGGTTAGTTAGGACTACTGAACACTGACAAATCTCTTAATATCTTTGAACAATGGTCTTTTTAAAATCTGTCAAAGAAGACAAAATTCAGTGTAGTGGTGCATACCTATAATCCCAACACTCCAGAGATGGAGGCAGAGGATCAGAAATGCAAGGTCAGTCTCAGCTATGAGAGACTAAGTCTCAAAACACACACACACACACACACACACACACACACACACACACACACACACGCACGCACGCACGCACGTGCTAAACAAACCCAAAACAGGTTGGGTGTGGTGCTATATATACATCTATAGTCCGAGTACTTAGGAGGTGGAGGCAAAAGGATCAAGAGTTCAAGTTTATCTGTTGCTCTAAGCTTGAGGCCAGCCTGGGATACTTGAAAAACTGAAACCCCACTTCTAAAAGAAGTAAGGATGAAGCCAGGCGGTGGTGGCGCACGCCTTTAATCCCAGCACTTGGGAGGCAGAGGCAGGCGGATCTTTGCGAGTTCGAGGCCAGCCTGGTCTACAAAGCGAGTCCAGGACAGCCAGAGCTGTTAAACAGAGAAACCCTGTCTCGAAAAACAAAAAAAAAAAAAAAAAAAGAAGTAAGGATGGGTCTGGAGAAATGGCTTTGTGATTAGGAGCATGAGTAACCACAGTTCCAGAGTATCCAACGACATGTGTGTGAGCTACCTATTTGTATGCAGGCAAAACATTTGTACACACAAAACAAAATAAATACATCTAAACAAAATCTGAAGAAGAAAAAAAAAAGAGGTGAGGGTCATACCTCCTATCAGGAGGTCTGGAGAGATGACTCAGCAGTTAAGAGCACTGGCAGCGCTTTCAAATGACCAGGGTTCAGTTCCCAGCACCCACATGACAGCTGATAACCAGCTATAACTCCATTTCCAGGGGATCCAATGCTGGCCCCAAGGACACCAGGCATTCACATGGTGTACAGACACACAGGCAGAACAAATACTCATAATGATATATATATGTTGTGTTAATATATGTGAATATATATAACAATATGTATATATTAACACCACAACCTAGAGCTGATAGCAGCTAACTGACACACACATATTTGAATTGTGCACATTGTCTTGGCAAGATCATAAAGCCATGATCACTGCCAAGACAACAACCAAACCCATTGCTTCCTCCTCACCCCCTTCTCCACTGACTCCTGGTCCGTTGTCCTTATCAATTATCTAAGTTTTTTATCCTATACAAAAGCGTACAGTATGTATTCTTTGTGTGTGACTTTTCTCACTCCACATAATTATTCTGAGATTCTGCCATAGTATAGTTTGTATCCGTTGTTTAGTCTTTCATATTATTTGATGTCTACACCACAACTGGTTTATTAACTCACATGGTGGGGAGAGTTAGAGACTGTCTCAGTCTTTATCGATTCCCAAAACTACTAGGAGCAGTTAGCACAAAGCTGAGAGCTGTGTTTCCACTCCTCTTAAGCATGCTTTACTTTTTATTTTCTTTTTGTTGTTGTTGTTGTTTGTTTTTCATTTTTTGAGACAAGGTTTCCCTGTGTATCCTTAACTCTCTTGGACTCATTTTGTAGACCAGGCTGGCCTTGAACTCACAGAGATCCGCCTACCTCTGCCTCCTGAGTGCTGGGATTAAGGCATACACCACCATGCCCGGCCCTACTTTTTTATTTTCTTTCTTTCTATTTTTTCTTCATAAATTCTAGGTGTCAGACCTGGGAACCTGGGCATAATAGGTACAACCACTGAGCTACACCCCCAGCTCTGATACTTTTTTTTTAACAAGTTTTTTATGTGTGTACACATTCACTGCCTCTCTCTCTCTCTCCCCCTCCCTCCCTGTGTGTGCATTCAGTTGCATGTGAATGAGCACACGCATGTGTGGAGATCAAAGGACAACTTGCAGGAGACAATTCTCTCCCGCTCTATGGGCTAGCAGCACCTTTCCCTGTTGTGTTAAAAGTAGTAGCTTGCCGGGGGGTGGTGGCGCATGCCTTTAATCCCAGCACTTGGGAGGCAGAGGCAGGCAGATCTTTGTGAGTTCAAGGCCAGCCTGGTCTACAAAGTGAGTCCAGGACAGCCAAGGATACACAGAGAAACCCTGTCTAGAAAAACCAAAAAAAAAAAAAAAAGTAGTAGCCAGCCTCTACTACTTTTAAAATAAAGTGATTTGCAGTTCAAGTTCAGGCAGCTCTGTGTGGGCTTCTTCTAAGTAGATCAAGAACAGTGCCGACTTCATCTTTCCTGCTCTGGTTCCTGCTGCTGTTCTTGACTGAAGCATTGACAACCGTGGGCTACGATTGTGTGCTGCACCAAGGGGTGTCTGCAAGGGCCTCAACTTCAGGTGATGGGTACCAGGCTACTCAGTAGCCTAGCTGGGAAGGATCTTGTTTTGAGCAGCATGGTAATATCAGGACAGAGCACAGCTATCTTCCAGAAAATAATTTTTAAAAACACACAAACATGAAAAGAAATAACAACACACATAAATATAAACCCCAAAAAAGGAAGCCAGTCATTACCCAACAACAACCAACTTCAGCAGATTTATTAAGATTCATTCTCCAAGGGACTGGAGAGGTGGCTCCACAGTTAAGAGCGCTTGGTTTTTCCTCCCGAGGACCTGGTTTCGATTCCCAGCTTCTGTATGACAACTGTGTGAAATACCAGTTCCAGGGGATCCCACGCCCTATTCAGAATCCAGGAGATTCTGGCTGGCCTCCACAGACACTGCATGTACCGAGTACACTGACATACACACAGGCAAGACACCTGAACACATGAACTTTTTAAAGATGGAAAAAGAAAACCCTCATTCGCCAAATTTACTGGACACTTACTAATGCCAGGAGAGTAGTCAATGACCAAGTGACTGGGGAGCCACCATGTCCCTGAACTGAGGCTCTGCACAGTCGCTGGGCATAAGAGGCCCTAGGAGGAGAAGCCCTGAAGGTAGAAAGCTCACAGCAGGGCTCCTGGCCTGCCTGCAGGAGCACAGGAAGCAAAGGATCAAGGATCCCTGCACATAGCAGGTGCTGGGGCATCAGTACAGGCAGCCCTCAAAAGACTTGGCGAAGGCAGAGCGAGCTAGCAGCTTGGGTTCCAAAAGTTTTCACCCTTTCTGCCTCATCCAGATCTCATCCCCACTGTCCCCTTTTTTGTGTGTGATTTCTGTTTGCAGACAGGCTCGCTGGACTGGGCAGCAATTTAAGAACTCATCTGGGCCATGGAATCCAAAGCAAGGGCACACTTAAGGTCTCTTTTCCTCTTCCACGTGTGTTAGCCCTGTGTGAGGCACTCACTTGTGACCTCACACCTAGCTCTGAGAACATTCACTACTCTCATCTGCTCCACCCCCACCCCTGCTAACAACCCCATCCTGCTTCCTAGTGCTCTTTGCCCAGGTGGAGATTAGCCCATCCCTCATCATTTCCTGAACCCTCTGTTCCAGACTCTCCCAAGAGCATATGACCTGATGCAGCCCCACCCTCTCCTGTACAAATACTCCTGAGGGGGGGACAGAGCTTCAGCCTTCCTGTCCCTACTCTGCACTCTCAGGTAAGGATCTGGCCTTGCTTGCTGAGGATGGTAAAAGGAGAGGGCTCTCCTGACCTGACAGGGACAGTGGGTGGGGTGCCCGTGTGGTCCTAGGACTTCTGGGTATGTGCTTGTGCACTCAACTGGCTCCTGTGCCTCTGGGTCTTTGTGAGGATGTTGTATGTTTGCATGTTTGTCTTTCTAAAGGATTGTGTGTGTGTGTGTGTGTGTGTGTGTGTGTGTGTGTGTGTGCATGTGTGCACGCCATGTGGGTGTGTATTCGTATGCATGTCGGCCTACTTGTCCTCCCCAGCTCGTAGGCTAGCCCCTGTATCTCCACTCTACAGGAGTTAGAACTGGCATGCCAGGTGGGAAGGTCACCTGAGAGTTGTGGGCTTGCAAAGTCCCTTCTAGAACCAACAATTCCTGTTTCTTAGATAGCTAGACCTGAATGGATAAGACATTCCAAGGACTGTCTTTTCTCTTACTTTTAACTCAGGTCTTGCTTGACTCAAAGGTTTCCTTTTTTATTGTCCCTTCACACCCCCAAGTCCAGCCTCATAAGACTCTCCCAAGCTCATCATTAGCCAAGGGTAAAGAGTAGGGAGCACCTGAGGCTGGAGAGATGGCTCAGCAGTTAGGGCCACTGGTTGCTCTTCTAGAGAACCTGGGTTTGATTCCCAGCACCCACAAGATGGCTCACAGCCACATGTAACTCCAGTTCCTGGGTATCTGGTGTCCTCTGGCCTCTGTGGGCACTGCACGAACATGATGCCCAGACATAGATTGAGGCAAAATACCCATGTTATATAAATTTAAAAAAAAAAAAGACAAAGAAGAGTAAGAGAGCCAGAAAGACTATGGGCATAATTTGGGACTGATTTCAGCTGAACATGCAGAAGCCAATACAAATTGTTGGAGAAAAGTCTTATGCATGATTTTTCTTTTTTTTTAAAGCATTTATTTATTTATTATGTATACAGTATTTGCTCTACATATATGCCCAGGCAGATCTCAATGTAGATGGCTGTGAGCCACCATGTGGTTGCTGGGAATTGAACTCAGGACCTTGGGAAGAACAGCCAGTGCTCTTAACCTCTGAGCCACCTCTCCAGCCCTACGCATGATTTTTCAAAAGCTGATTTCAATGTTCAGAAATCTGGTTAATGCCCTATCTGAGAGGCAGTCTCTGATTGGATAATAAAAGTTGCTGGTGGCCAATTATCTGGACTAAAAGAGTACAGGAAAGCAGAACTTCCTGGAAGGAACTAAGGAATCCTGGGAAAATACAGAACAAGCTCTCTTTTGACCAGGAGTCAAGGATGTGGACAGATGTGTGTGTCTGAGGGCTCTGAAGGTACAGCAAGCCACATGGTTGGTTGGGATTAGGTGGTCAGGCTAACTTACATGGGCTAGTTGACAGTCTCCCCAGCTAAGGCCTAAGCATTGAAATATTAAAAGATCTTGGTATATTTATTATATGGGCCCACTGACCACCCCAGGTCTCAGGCCTCCAGCTAAGGCCAGCCAGGCCTGCCAGGTCTGCAGGCCTCCTGCCAGGCCCTGCTGACATAATACATCAGTTTATAGTTATTATTAGGGTTAGTTGTTAGGAAATAGGTATTTATAGTTATTAATAAATATATTTGTTAACAGTTTCAGTTTCAAAAAATGAATGCTTTGGTAGAGCTGGGGTATGGTTCAGTGGCAAAGAGCCTGCTTTCCAAGTACAAGGCTTTAGATTTGATCTGCAGCTCTGGGCCTTTTGTAGTAGAGGTGCGTGTGTGCATGCATGCGTGTACATCTGTGCTCATATGCTCAGTGACTATAAGAGTGTAGAGAGCCTTGATACCTTTAGTCTTCAAGTGTACAATGTTATAAGTACTGGTCCATTCTAGGGCTGTCAATTATGATTTGCATGCCAGGTATCTGAAATCATGTCCCCCCCCCAAAAAAAATGAGGCTAGATCTCAACAGCTCCATGTGATGACAGCTTGTCAGGGAATGGCACATTTACTCAGACCTTAAACCTTCCACCCTTGTCCAATCCTTGTGGAAGGAGACAATAACAGTGAGGACCCTGGAAGGCCATTCATTTGCACTGCAAAAACAAAGTTCTTAAAGTCTCCTGGGTCCCCAAAAGCCCACACTCATCAATCTGTTCTGCTCTTCCCTACTCTGGGTACAGTGAATTCTCCAGGCCTCCCCATCCCACCTCTATACCAGGTGTTTATACGGAGTTTATACATACGGGGGAGAGATCAGGGCACTTGGCAGGCATGCCTTTCACCTTTTGAAGGGACTATGTGTGTACAGCCCTAGGAAGGAAAGAGACTAGATTGGGGATTAGATCACTGCCAACTAAAACTTTATCTGTTAACCACAGGTATTCCGTGTGTGTTGCTTCCTGCTCTTGCCTCCAAAAGATGGATCGAGGTAAGCTGCATGACTGAAGGAGAGGAGGTGGAAGCAGGAAGAGAGAAGAAAGGAGAGTAGGGAGGGCAGAGTCCATCAATCAGCCGTATCAACTGAATGCCAGTGTGCTTGCATATGTGTGTGTATAGGTGTGTGCGCAGAGTTTCAAATGCAAACAAACTTTCGTATTCCAAAGAACACTTTATAGTTTAAGAAACAAGTCTACAAATCCGTCACCTCATTAGCTCTTCAACCTCAGGAGAAAAACAGACAGGTACCCCTCCCATGGTACCCTTGAGGCCCAGGGAAGTTAGTGCTCAAGGTGAGACCACGAAAGTACTGCCAGGTCTGGAGCGGGGTGGGGGGGCAGCTCTTGACAGCCATGCCATAGACTCCCCTCAAAAGACACAAAAGAACTAGAACTCCCACCAAAGGCTGCCTTTGGGGATGCCTAGTGCCACTCAGATACTAGGCAGCTTCAGCAGAATGAGCTGTTAATGTCCACAGTGGGGATCTCGACATCCCAGAGATTTGGAATTCCTACTGGACACTAAGGCAGAGTGAAACTAGAGGGATTTCCAAGCAGCAGACACAAGCAAACGCCCAGAGTTCAGACCAGAAGGTTGTAACCAGGATGTAAGGAGAAGCCAACACTCAGTTCTGAGGGGCTGTAAATAGGATGTGCAGGGATGAATTGGGGAGACTGGCTGGAGCCTAGACAGAGATAGAAGAGGAAGAATTGGGGTTTACCACAAAAGAGTGCCTCCCCAGTGCCCTCTGAAATTCGACCAGGGTTAAGAGGGCAGACCACTGGCAGTGTGGAACAAAACCCTAACCTCCCACCTGGCCCGATGCCACCCAGGGGTCAAAGTCAGCTCTTGAGCCCACAGGGACGGACGCATAAGTGAGCTTTGTATTGACTTCCAATATGAACCTGTTGTTAGTGGGTGAATGAAGGAATGATTGTCAGGCAAGTGGCCAGGTCTGAGGAGCCTTGTTGGGGGTGGGGTATGAACACAAAACTAGCATCAGGAAGAAGGTACGGACAAGTTGCCCCCCCCTTCGGACCCAAATGACTGAAGCTGTTGTTTCTTTCCCCACTTTCTCTCTAACAGGTTGTAAGGTAGGAACATTCTTTAGCCTTCTTCCCTTTGAACCCCTCACCCCCCACCCCTTGCCGGGGCCATTTCTTTCAAGCCTGTCACCTCATTCTTGGACCAGTACTCTGCAAAATGAAGTCGGGAAGACTCAGGCAGCAACCTAGGGAGAGCAGGGTGCTGCTGCATCCACCCACCCCATGCCAACCGCAACCTTCTCCCTGGCATTCTCTCCTCTGTTTTCCCATCTGTCTCTCTCCTTTCCTCACTTCCCTCCCTTGGCCCAGCAGCTCAGCCTCCCTCCGGCTGCTTCCCAGCCTGTGCTTCCCTGGCTGGATGGCTGGATGGCTGGCTTGCTCTCAAGCTCCAGACACACTGCAGGGCTCCTAGGACAGGCTTTTGCTTGGGAGGGAAGGGAAGGCTCCCTGTTCACGACCTCCCTCTCCCAGCCAGCAGCGGACGGGCTCCCCGGCCTGGACCTGCAGCTGCCATAGTAGAGAGAAGGGTGGGAAACGGCTATGGCTATTTCCTAGTACATATGGCTGAGCCTGGGTGAGGCAGGGACTGCTGTGAGAGGAAAGTTCCCAGCTCTGGAGAATGTCTTCCCTACCTTCATTCTGGCCTAATCAACCCCCTGGGAGGCCAGAGCAGAGTCCGGGAGCTATCTACCTCCAGGAGCATGAGGGCATAACCCCATCTGTACCCCACTGGGCTCCTGACCCCACTGCCCTAGTACAGAAGTAAAGTGATTGCTCTTCCTTAGGCCTATAGCAAGAGACAAACATTCCTGGTCTCTAGCCAAGAAAGAAGGTTAAACGACATTTTCCAAGCCTCTTAGATTTGAGAAGTGAAAGTTTATCTTTACTTTCTTTTCTTCCTGATTGAGTCTGGTGGCTGTTCGGAGACATTATAGGTCATACCTAGACACCTGTGCACACATTTGTGTACATATATATACATGCTTATGTACCTACCCACAGGCATAAACCCAGACATGGCTCTTTCTGTGGTTTGGTTTTGTTTTTACAGTGCTGGGTTTGTAGTTTCTGGATTAATCCTCTACCATTGAACTCCATACCCAGACACAGCTTTAAATTTTTATTTATTTATTTTTATTTTTTGAGACAGGATCTCACCATGTAGCCTTGGCTGGCCTGGAGCTCCCTATATAGATCAGATTGGCCTTGACCTCATAGAGATCTGCCTGTCTCTGCCTCCTGAGTGCTAGAATTAAAGGCATACACCACCATACCTGTCCCAAAAAAATGTAAAGATAGTGCCTCATTCTACAGCCCTGGCTGAAATGAAACTCACTGTATAGACCAGGCTAGTCTCAAGCCCTCAGAGACCCCCCTGTCTCTGCTTCCTCAGAGGATTAAAAGGCAAGTGCCACCACTCTCCACAACCAAAGCTATTTATATTAATATAACACATGTCCTATCTATACACAAACACAACCTTGCTTTCCACCCCTACCTTTGACTTGTTCTCCTCAGAGCCTGGATTTCTCCCTGCCTGGCTTTCAGGGAATTCTTTTCCAGCCTTCCAGCTTTAATTTTTCTCCTAAATATAGTGAGCCATCATTTTTTAGCAAGGCATAACTTGTAGTCATTCTGCTGGGGTCCCCAGACTGGGGAAGGGACCTATGAAATAATTTTTCCTCTCATAAATAAATAACTCAGGGTCCAGAAAAAGAGGTCACAGCTTTGCAAAAGGAATAAATCTAAAACATCTAGACTCTTCCCCCTTTCCTTGGCCAGTGCTTAAAGGACTTCACTGCGAGGGAAGCAGGGCTAGAAGCAGTCCCTTGCTCCCTCTGCCACCCAACTTCCCACCATAGCCCCTTGCAGATGCCCAGGAATCCTGAGTCCCTTGGGGAAGGAGAGCAAAGAGGAGTTGACTGCAGCCATCAGCACTGACTTTGGACTCTGACATTTCTCTTTTGGCTCTCCACAGAGTCATCCTCACTGTGGACCACCCCCTGGCCATGGTCCAGGGCACTGTCCTGGGGGACATCACCCTCCAGGACCTGGTGGCCCACACCATGGCCATGGTCCAGGGCACTGTCCTGGGGGACATCACCCTCCAGGACCTGGTGGCCCACCCCCTGGCCATGGTCCAGGGCACTGTCCTGGGGGACATCACCCTCCAGGACCTGGTGGCCCACACCATGGCCATGGTCCGGGGCACTGTCCTGGGGGACAGCACCCTCCAGGACCTGGTGGCCCACACCATAGCCATGGTCCAGGACACTGTGGGCATCCCCCTGGCTATGGTCCAGGGCACTGTGGACATCATCCTGGTCCACATCACTGAGAAATCAGAAGGAAAGAGGACACAAGAGGAGGAGTCTGCATAGAATCCCCAGCTGACCTGGCACCGGTTCTAAACCAGAAATTTCCCTTGCAAATAAATAGCCTCCTAGAGGCCATACTTATTCTCCTCAAGAGACTGTCTTTCTTCACATCCAACTGGCGGCCAGGGACCAATTCTATCTAAGTTTTCTTATTGTAAAAACCAGATATCCATGTTGGCATTCTCAGAGGCATAACTAGGTGGTGCCCACAGCATAGGGCTGCTCAAGATGGCTGGTCTGATGGGGCTTCGACAGCTCACTGCTGTCTGAATGCATTCTCACCATTTCCTGAAAACACACTGAACTCCAACCTTCTTTTGTTACAGTCTCCTAAGTCCCACTCCAGGTGAGCCACGCTCTCTTTGTCCTTCATACCTCCACATTTTCAAAGCCTTCCAAGCCAGCCACAGCCCCACTATCTCTGGGCAGTTCTCCTTAAACCTATTAGAAAGAGAAACATCTCTCGTTGCACCCTGACCCTGAACTGCCACAAACTGCAGATCAGAGATGGCCTTATAGGCCTAGCCATACCCTGCCCACCTGGCATCAATTTAGGGTTGTCCTTTCTCCACCCAACTGTAAGTCACTTAAGGCATGGCTAAACCCCAAATCCACTCAGCCCCTGCCCTATAACCATTCCTTGCCTAGACCAGCACTTAGACTCCCTTAAGGGATATCTTCCATCCAAACCCTCTTGAGTCAGACTCTCCTCAGCCCCTTGCTTTCAGCCTGGCACCCCCATGCACACAGCCAGACCAGGAACAGCCTGCTGCTTGCTGTGAAATCCTTTTCTTGCCTATCCAAATCTACCCAAGATCGTCCACTACTCTGCACTCAGGCTTCTGCTTCTGATATCCACTGTAATTCTGCTACAGTCCTCTAGCCAGGCCTGCCCTCCGACCAGCACCCCAATATGCTCTTTCCCTTCACAGCTAGTCCCTGGTGAGGGCTGGCAGGTGCTCCAGAGTGGGTGGCTTTTAGTTCTCTGTAAAGCTGAAGTGGGGGATGGTGGTGACTGCATGAAAGGGGCCGGGCATCTCTCTCTCTCTCTCTCTCTCTCTGAGTGTCTCTCCTCCCCTCACTCCCCCTTCCCCTTGTTGCGCACTTTAAAAAAATAAGAGGCTCTAACGTAGGAAGAGGCTGGAGATTCAAGGCCAGGTCCTAAATGGGAAGAATGGCCCAGCTCCAGCAGATACCTAACCCCCTGGGGAGGACAGAACACGGAGAGAAGCCGAAAGAAATAGGGGTACTGATGAGACCCGACTTGTTTGCCCCACCTGCGCTACGAAATGTGGCACCCTGAGGTTCAAGTTGTGAGGATTTTTGCTAGGTTCCTTCGTTCTTCCTGGTTTCTTGTAAAAAGAACGAGGCGTCCAGGAAGGGCGGTTTGGGCACACTACTGAGGGCAATGATCAGACCAGGCCAGGGTAAGAGAGGCCAGTACTGTATGCAGCCTACAGCCTTGGTGACAACGAACCCCCAGCCCCCGAAGCTGCGGCAAGGCAGCAGCCTGTGTCCCTGTCTCCCCGCCCTCCTTCCTGCCCTGCGTCCATTGGCGGATTCCTCTTCGACTCCGCCCAGCGACAGGCCTCTGGAGCTGACGCATGCGCAAGAGTCCACCGCTGCCGCTGCTTCAGCACCAGAGCCCGGACAGCGGCGCCGCCCACGGGCATGCACAGTGGTAGCAGCAGTCCCAGCTGCTGCAGAGATAATCCCCTGTGGCAGTTTCTGAACGGGGAACAGCGGCCTGAGGGGAATACATTAGCCCCGGAAGGCAGCTGCCTGGGCAAGTAGGAAGAACCCTTGCGGAGATCCCGCTGGAAGATCTTCTCACCACGCCTGCATCAGGTATCCTTAATAGCCGCTGCCACATATCACCTCATTCACCCCCACCCCACCCGCAGCCCTTCTGAGAGCCTTTTCCCCAGGCGATTGTATCTGTACACCTTCATCTTGCCTGGTTAGTTTATCCTCTCTCTCATCGACACTCGATAACGCCAGTTCTCACCGCTTTCACCTCCTGGGGGACATGCCCCACCCACTGTTCTCTCCTTTCCCCTAAGGCCACAGATGTCCATTTCCTTGGCCTCTGGAGCTCCCCCTACACCCCCTGGGCCTTGCCTCTGCGTCTTTGCAAAAGGCCTCATGTCCGCAGCTACGTCAGTCTGCATGTCAGTGTGCACAGGGGAGTGCATGTACAACGAGAAAGAGGCTGGCCAAAGCAGGTGTCCTAGGGAGGGAAGGCAGACATTTGCTATCTACATCGGGGACTGACTGTCTTTGTCCATCACCATCAGTTACTTGTCTACCCATCCCATCGGTTGCTCACCTGTCCAGCATATCGTTGTTTATCTCCCCTGCATGATCTGTTTGTGTACATACTGGCTTTAGACCCTGTATATGGCAAAAACTAGATTGAAGCCACTTATGTATGCAGGATCTGAAGCTCAGGGAGTGGTCTGTATGACCCCTGAAGGAGCCTCAGGGGGTGGAAGAGAAGAAGCACCTTCCTGCTGAGTACCCATTTCCAGATCTGGGTGCCCTTCATTTTTCTGCCTTCATCATACGTGTGGTGGAGCAGTCTGGCCAGGTAGCAATATGGTGCCATTTCTGTGTTCTGCCTGACTCTGCCACCCCCGGAATCTCTTCTCCAAATGACACTACCTCTCTCTCCTGCCTGGACTGAAATAAGAGGCATTTTTAAGAGGCAAAAAGCAGATGCAGACACATTCTCTCCAGATTACCTGATTTTAAATGGGCATTCTGTTCCTCAGAGGGAAGAGAAGGTCCCACAGGTGTAAGCAAATGTTTTCTTCCCTTTTTTATTACTTCATCAGTCTGGAAGATATAAAATCTTATTTAAGAGGGCAAGACACAGTATGGATATATTCTCTAGACCAGGGACTCTGCTTGGAGTCACAGCCTAACCCAAAGATGGTAGGGATGAGGATGGGGGGGGGGGCACAGCTCAGTGATAAAGCATTTTTCTAGCATTGGCAAAGCTTTAGGTTCCTTCCCCAAACACTGCAGAAAAGAGGAGGGGAGGGGAAGGAACAGTGACAAACTAGAGCAGGGCCCAAGGCCAGGAGCATCTGTATGAGGGGCTACAGCGTCATTGGCTGTCTGGCATGTCTTGCCAAGGACCAGCCCTGTCTGGTCCTCTCATTCCTTCCAGGCATGAGAACCACGTGTTCTCTTCCAGCAGTTCTCTGGAACCTCTGCCTGTCTCTGAAGTTCCCCAGAGACCTTGGATGCTATGCAGACATAACAGCTGTATTCAACTCAATAGAAGAAGCACAAATATACTCCTGTTGAATTAAGTACCACACTGGGGATAGATATACCATATATGAGTACACACACCACATTACAAGCACACACACACACACACACACACACACACACACAGACAGATACACATTGCAGTCCTTTTTCCTCATTGTAAGAGATTAAACCCAGAGCCTTATGTATGAAAACAATGTTTTCTACTACATCCTCATTCTCACCTTCAACCCCAGAACTTTTTGGGGAGGAGTCAGACCTTAAGCCTGGTGCCACACAAGATAACACACATCTGTAATGCCAGCACTTAGGTGGTTGGGACAAGAAAATCACAAGTTCAAAGCTACTCTGAACTACATAGACCTTGGCTTCTCCCTTTTCTTGGCCTCACAAGCCCCTCCCTCTAAGCCCTGCCTCTGCATCTTCACCTAGGCTACAAAGAAAGAAAGATTCTATCTTAATGAAAAAAAATCAAGTGTGGTGCAAATTAACCCAGCACTCTCTTGGGAGACCGAAGCAGAAGTATAGAGTTTAAGGCCATCCTCAGTTTGGGAGGCTTAGGAAGGGATTTCCATGACTTTGAGGCCAGCCTGGGCTATATATCAAAAGCTTATGAGAGAGAGAGAGAGAGAGAGAGAGATCTTGTTTGCCTAAGCTGTCCTTCAAGTATCTGAACTACAGGCACAACTTCCAATCCTACAGTATTTTATAAATTCATTAACTGAAGAGATGTTTGAAATAGTTAATTATTTGTGTTTTTCAAATCACCATTCATTTTCTTGGTGGTGTGAACTGCTCCTCTCATATGTCCTAGTCACTCTGTGGGACCACAGTGACATCCAGATGACTACCTTCTGGGCTCAGCGCAAGGTTAATTCATCCACATTTGCCCCTTCTGGAGCTCCCAAGTCAGGGCTCTGTGCCTAGGACCCTGATAAAATGGTGAGCTTCTGTGTGGAGCCAGATTCATCACTTTCTGTCCTTTCCCTGACTTGACCTGGGTGCTGGCAGACAGCCTAGGAAGTTACTCATCCTAATTAGAGAGCTTGCTCTCTTCATTGGGAAGACTGAGACAAAGGCTCAGATCTCCCACAGTCGGGGTAGAGAATCTCAGATTCTCTGCCCCGGTAGTGAAGAAGGGTAAGATTATAATCAGTTGACCCTTGATTCCCAAAGAGGATCTTAGAGGGTTGAAGGGAGGAGTCACAGAGACCCTAGCGGATGCAAACCAATGATAGAGACTAGATCCCTGTCAACAAGAGGCATTTGAGAAAGAGAGTGCTCCATTTTCCAGCAGCATTCCCTGTGGCTGACTTCTTGTATTCCAAATGAGACTGACTCCAAGTGGGGGCCTGAGTCCTAGGACAAGTCTGTGCTTGGTGCTGTAGAGCCATAGGAACAGGCCCCTCACCCCCACCCTGGCTATCCCATTGTCTTAACCTCTAGGAGGCAGGCCCTACTCTAAAGAGGGAGAACAGAGCTGATGCTGGCCATGTCAGGACTCAACCCAGATCAAGCATGGTGCTAAAAATTAAGTAAATAACCGGGCGGTGGTGGCGCACGCCTTTAATCCCAGCACTTGGGAGGCAGAGGCAGGCGGATCTTTGTGAGTTCGAGGCCAGCCTGGTCTACAAAGCGAGTCCAGGACAGCCAGAGATATTCAGAGAAACCCTGTCTCGAAAAACCAAAAAAAAAAAAAAATTAAGTAAATAAATGGGGGAGATTGAGATAAAAGTCAAACTCTAGTCGGGCGTGGTGGCACACGCCTTTAATCCCAGTGCTCGGGAGGCAGAGGCAGGTGGATCTCTGTGAGTTCGAGGCCAGCCTGGTCTACAGAGTGAGTTCCGGGACAGCCAGGGGTACACAGAGAAACCCTGTCTCAAAAAACAAAAACAAAAAAAAAGTCAAATTCTATAGCAGCCAGACTAGAGGGTTTCAGGCTCTCCAGCACAGTGCAGAAGGATGAGATTATAAATAGTGGCATAGTCTAAACCAATATATACACAAGCAAGCACCAGGCAGGGGAGGCCAACAATCACGTGACAGGCAGGGAGGTGAGCAGGTAATGGTGAAATAAAAGGCCTTCTTCAGAGGCAAAAGCCAGAGAGTGACACACTGTCCCCAGACTAACTGATCTGACATATGTATTCTGTTCCTCAAAGGGAAGAGAAAGCCCCACAAGTGGAAGCACATGTTTTCTCTCCTCTTTTATTAATTCATCAACTTGGTAGGTAGAAAGCCTTCCTCAAGAGGGTAAGACATAGAAAGCAGCCTTTGTTCTCAAGAGAGAGACCATTGCTGATGCTACCTGTATTCAATCCTTAGGACCCAATGCAGACCAAGCACTATGTTGACCACATGGGATATACAAATAAATAAATGATTAAGTAAAATAGAAGAAACTATAGAATTAAAAACTTCAGTAAATGTCAGCACCATGGTGGCATGCATCTGTAAACCTAGCGCTCACAGGCAGGAGAGTTATGAATTCAAGACCAGCCTGAGTTACACAGTGAGATCCTGTCTCAATAAGTAAATGAATTAATAAATGACCTCATACATACACATGACCCAGGGCATTTATCCAGTTTCTCTTTGGCCCAAAGGGGTTGGCCTCTAAGGGTTGGTATCTGCCAGAACCCTGGCTGCTTTATGTCATTATCTTTATGGTCAAATCATTCGAGGTGTCGCTTTAGAATGTCTTTGGTCAAATTCAAATAGTTCTGAATGCTGAATTAGTACAAAAAAATGTCAGTGATTCTGATGATGACATCAGATTTCAAATGCAGCCTTTAGAGAACAAATGAAAGGAAGAATTTATGGTTAGAGTTACAGCAAGATTCCCAAGATACAAGACATTGTGAAATGGGGGTAAAACCTGAGTACATAAAAGGGACAAGTTATCCATGCAAAATACACTTCTTGGAGCTCACACTCCCTGTGGCCCTGAATTTGGGAAGGAGCAGGCAAGCAAATGTGTCCTCCACATGTAGAGTTGTATTTCAGAAACCTCACGTCTGCTAGGTCAAACCGAGCATTCGACATCAAATGCTCCAGTCATTGCCTTTTCTGGGGGCCCAGAGCCAAAGGATGCTGGAGCCTGGAGCCCACCTCTACTGTTCCATTTTACCTTCAGCGTGAGGCTAGTTCTCCTTAAACCTCTAATGCGGTCATTCTTCTGATGGGGGAGGGAGTAGGCAGAGATCATCTATTATCTCATTTTCTTTTTGTGGTTTCTGGCAGAACTTAGCCATCCAGCCACCACAGTGAATGCCTACCTGCCACTGTGGCCAGACTTAACCTTGCCACATGATACATCTGGCAGAGCATCAAGTAGATCTGGAAGTCAGGGCTGGTGTAGCATAGAACTGGATCTCCCACGGGAGTCAGGAGAACTCTGCTGGGCTGGGTAAGCCAGGCAAGATAAGGGAAGAAGCCTTTGCCAATCATTTACCCCTGGACCTCTCTGAGCACCCCTATGATCTCAGGGCGGTCTGCTCTGTAGTCATCTTTTTTTTTTTTTTTTTTCTGTCCCAAGACTGGCAATCCTGCCATAGGAGTGAGACTCTACCTTCCCTTAGAGCTGAAGACTGAAACCAGACCTATGCACAGTAGTGCCCTGATGATTAATGGGAGCCATCAATGACTCCTTCCTGCCTTCCTTGGAGGTCCCACCCCCCTCTGTGAACTGTGCACAGCCGGACAAACCAAACCTGTGCTGTGCATGGCCCATGCCGGGGCTGTTAAAAATCAGCAGTCTTGTTTGCTGAACTTCCCAACTTCCCTTACCCCATTAAAACTGGGACATCTGAATTTCTTCCTCATACAAATCAACATGTTGGGCTGTCTGCATCTCCCAACTACTATGGATTCCCAGGGACATGTACTGGGTCTTATTTATCACAGTGCCACTCCTAACAGCCAATCTAGCACTGTATTCACTTGATGGACATTCCGAGGCCACCTTCTGTGTCAGTGAGCCATTCAAAGCACTGCAGACATGGAGATGAACCTTTCTATGCACCAGCTCCTGCGGTCCCACCCTCCACAGTCCACCTGAGAGGTGGGACAAGTCTCTAGTCTGATAGCTAGTTGCAGCAAAAACAAGAAGAAATAGCAGTAGGACAATGGAACAGAGGGTGCAAGCAGCTGATTTAGAAAGAGTAATGAATGAAGCAGGTACTTGAAGGATGTCTACCAAGAGTATAAACAAGCTGGACATAGTGGCACACCCCTTTAATCTCAGCTCTGGGGAGGCAGAGGCAGGCAGATCTCTGTGAGTTCAAGGACAACCTGATCTACGTAATGAGTTCTAGGATATCCAGAGCTACATATTAAGATGAGAGAGAGAGAGAAACTATACAGGAAGTGCACAGTATACACATTCAGGAGAACTTGACAGGGTTCACGGTCCTAATCTTTACTTCTCACTGAATCTGTTTTCAAACCTGTAAAACAAGAAAATTCTTCCTGGTTTTGTAGGCAGTAAATAAGATCATATATACAGAAATATCAAGCAGTGTCTGACATGCGGCAATCTGCCAGTGTTGCTTTTCAAATGCATGGATGCTTAGCGGGTGAGAGCGTGGACCCCAGCACACATCATTTGAACTCTCACCCTCCTCATCTAGCCCCAGAGCTAAAAAAAAAAAAAAACCAAACACCAATTCTTGCTTACTGAACAATTCTGGGACACAGATAACCCACCATCGCATCTGCCTGCCCTCTCCCAGGTCCTAGACCAAAGCCATGGCTCCCGAGGCAAGCCCGGAGAGAAGCTGCTCCCTGCACACTTGTCCCCTGGAAGACCCGACAGGTGCTCCGATACCAGCACCAGTGGTTTCCACCCTCCAGGCTGTGGACCCGACCAGTCCGTTAACGGCTGGTCATTTTGCCTTTCCTCGAGCTCCTCAAGACTATCAAGAAGGAAGTTCGTTACTAGGACTGGGAGACCAAGCATCTCTATGTGCCCATGTCTCCAACCTCAGCACCTCCATAGACCCCTCTCAGCAGGATGGGGTTTGGAAGCCACCTTGTGCACAACGCCATGTGGTCAGTGTCAGGTAAGGAGGAGCTGGAAAACTCATTAAAAGGCATAGCAGACACTGAAGCATTCAGATTTCTTTCTTAGGAGGTGACTTGGATGTCCCCTCCCTCTGATGGAGGAGGCAGCTTGGATGGAGCAGGAAAAAACAAATGAACAAACAAAACAAACTGGAACTTGGGGGTGGGCAACTCTAAGAATTAATACCATCTTCCTCTATGCTTTGTCCTCTGTCTCTCCCCATCCAATGTGTACCCAATCTTTCTGCCTCCCCAACCCCGAACCAGACAGACAGACAGACACACACACCAGAAGACTACGGTAAATTTCTCTTCTCTTCCGCAGGCAGGAACACACTTTCCGGATGCCAAAGAGGTAGGGCCAGGCCTCCCCTGAACTCCCAGGAGTGGCCAGGCTGGTATCCACTCCATGGACTCTCTTCTCTACTCCCCCAGTTCACCATCCTTACCACAACACCCATCAATTCATGTGAGCTTCTTCCCTCTTTTCCAGCTATTCCCAGCTGATCGCTGAGTGGCCAATGTCTGTGCTACTGTCGTGTCTGGCCTTCATCTTCCTCTGTACCCTAGCCGGGCTGTTGGGAAGCCCACCGCTTGACTTTTCTGAGCCTTTACTGGTGAGAGGCCACGGGGAGGGAAAGAGACCCCTGGACTGAACACTGCAGCTCAGTCTGGGGCAGACAGTTGTCCCATATGGGGGGGTAAGGTGAATTTTGGTGGGCTCTGGATCACCAGAGAGCTGTAAGGATGGTATAGAGATCGTATGTCCACAATCCAGGTGGGGTGGGGGGGAACCAAAGGAGCAGAGCTGGGAAGGACCCAGAGGGAGGGCACCCCTCCTTTGCCCCCACCCTCTCCTGCATACCTGCTCCTCTCTGCTCTCCTCCCTGCAGGGTTTTGAGCCTCGAGACACAGAGATCAGCCGAAGGCTAGAAGTCTGGAAAGCCATGCAGGCCCTCACTGGGCCCAAGAATCTGCTTTCTCTTTCCCCAGACCCTGAGATGAACAGGTAACAGGTTCCCATCTTCCCACTGAGGGCAGCACAGGGAGGAAGGACTCCAGGAGGGGACACTGGGTGACCTTTCCAGAGACATGAGAGGTGCTCCCTGGGGAAGTGGCCTTCCATTTCCTGTGAGTCCACCATCCCAACCAGTGCCCTGGGAAAACTCTTCTCTCTACTTCAGCTCAAGCCTCCTTAGCACCATGAGCCCTGCAGCCTGGGGCAGGGCTGAGGAGAGTGTAGTCCGGACCAAGAGGATGGTGGGGCCTGTGGAAGACAAAGAAGAGGAGAACTTCTTTTGTGGTCCTCCTGGTAAGCTGCAACATTGCCAATCCTGACTTCAGTGGAGCTCCCTATCCAATTGAGTGGGATGAGCAGGTCCAGAGCACATGTGGGCAGACAGAAGGAGCAAAAAAAAGACCACCAGTCACATTCAAGCCAAGGAAGATAGAGTAATGAAATAAGTCTCGAGTACTCCAGCCAATCGCAGTCAAGCTGAGTGACTATGGGGCAAGACCAGGCATCAGGTATAGGCTTCAGGTTCCTGGGAATCAAGGCTTCAGGTGGCCCAGGATGGCCATCTTCTCTTTTAGTGGGCCCAGGTTCTTGGACCAAAAGGCTGAGCTGTGTGGGGGTTGTGTTGCAGAGAGAAGCCATGCAAAACTGGTGTTTGTGTCCACCTCTGGGGGAAGCCTGTGGAACCTGCAAGCCATCCATTCCATGTGCCGCATAGAACAGGAGCAGGTGAGCTGGCTGGGGACATGCTGGGACTTGGGTGGGAACTGGGGACGCCAAGGACCTAGTCCCAGTGCAATGCTGCTTGGTCAGGACTGCCAGGGTGGACTGGGGCGAGTTCCTCCTGCTTAGAGATTTATCTCCACTCTACTGGAGGTTCTGGGTTGGGATAGGAAAAGAAAAATTGACTGAGTGTAGAAGTGCCAACCTCCTGTCGCAGAGAGAGCTCGAGCAGACCCTGGAAAGTTTCAAAGGGTTTTGAAAAGAGATCTCAAAAATGTGTTGAAGAGACTCTGTCCCTGGGGAGCTGAGACTCTAGGTTTCAAGACTGCGGCCCATGCCAGCCTAAGTACTGCCAACTCAATTATGCTAACAAAGAACTCCATATGAAACAGTGTGAAAACCACACTGTGGCTCTATAGCCCAGGTCTCCTGGGTCACACCACGACGTCCAGAGCATCAGAGGACACTGGTTAAGGATATATGTGTTCTGCACTCAGCTACCCGAGTTCAAGGCCAGGTCCAGGGCTCGTTTGGTACATGACGTCTTACTCTGGCAGGGCCTCCTGTGTGTTTGGTTTTGTTTGGTCTGGTTTGGTTGTGCTGAGGATCAGCACTTGGATGCTTGTGTGTACTGAGAATGTTCAGCACTTGGATGCTTGTGTGTACTGAGAATGTTCAGCACTTGGATGCTTGTGTGTACTGAGAATGTACTCTCTATTACAGAGCTACATCCTCAGCCCCGTATATATATATGAAATAGGGTCAATAACAGTATGTCCTTCATAGGGTTAGTGAAGTGAGACAGAATTGGGGAGAATCTAACATAAGGCTGGCGCGCTAGTGACATAAGGACTCAGCATTGTCACCTCTGTGAACTAAGCCCCGAGGCTGTACACGTGGTTGGTGGTAGAACGTGGCATCTGACCCCCAGGGGCCCTTTGTACTACACCAGCTGTTGTGATATGAACAGCAAGGTTGAAGGGGAAAGGAGGCACAGGGTGGGAAAGGAAAGTTCTGACCCTAAGAGTATTTAAGCAACCCAGGGAAAGAGGAGCTGGTGAGTTCTCAGTGACCCTGACCCTAGAATGGTCCCCACTGCCTGCTTCCAGCTTCCTGGTCTCTTGGCCTTGTTCCATATGCAGCTTGCCACATCCACTCCCACTCCTGACGCAGGAAGTTGCAGAGTTGGGGTGTGTGGCCTATAGGAGCTCCTTTAGGAGAGGCCTGGGGAAACTTCCCAGAGGTTCCTCTTTGATGACGCCAAGATAGAGTTACTAGAAGCTAGACCAGGGGCAAAGGCAGCTTGAGACAAAGCATTTCTGCTGAGCTGTCAAGATCCTTTCTCTCTGCCCTTCAGCGTGACTAGAGGTGAGAGGGCCCAAAGCAGGGCTGGGGAGACCCGGGCCTCTGGACTTCTCTCTGAGCTCAACCCCACCCTACCCCCGTGTGCCCTACAGATCCGCTCTCATATCAGCTTTGGGGCTCTGTGCCAGCGATCAGCAGCCAATGAGTGCTGCCCCAGCTGGTCCCTGGGCAACTATCTGGCTGTGCTGTCCAACCGTTCCTCCTGCCAGGATACCACCCAAGCCGATGCAGACCGCACACTGGCCCTGCTTCGGTTCTGTGCCACCTACTACCATCGTGGTGTCCTGGTGCCTGCTTGTGTGGGATCTAGGCAAGACAAACCCCCAATTTGTGCTCAAGCCCCCACCAAGTGTACCCGAAGCAGTGCTGTCTATGAACTCCTGCACTTCATGCTAGACAGAGACTTTCTGAGTCCCCAGACTGCGGATTACCAGGTGCCCTCCCTCAAATTCGGCCAGCTCTTCCTGCCCATTATAAAGACTTCCTCCCTGCTAGACATCTACCTGGATGGCCTCGCAGACCCAATTAAAGTCTCTGATAACTATACTTCTATCAGTGGCATGGACTTGGGCCTCAAGCCCAGACTGCTGAAGTACTACCTAGCCGAAGATACCATGTACCCCTTGCTAGCCCTGGTTATCATCTTCTTTGGCATGTCCCTCTACCTGCGCTCCCTCTTCATCACGTTCATGTCACTGCTGGGGGTGCTGGGATCGCTAATGGTGGCCTTCTTTCTTTACCATGTGGCATTCCGCATGGCCTATTTCCCCTTTGTCAATCTAGCGTCCCTCCTTCTGCTTACTGGCGTCTGTGTCAATTACACTCTCATCTTCTTCGACCTGTGGCGCCTCAGTAGGAGCCAGGTTCCCTCCGGCGGTCTAGAGCATCGTGTGAGCCGCACCATGCACCACTTTGGCTACCTGCTTCTGGTCTCAGGCCTCACCACCAGCGCTGCCTTCTACGGCAGCTACCTGAGCCGCCTGCCCGCAGTGCGCTGCTTTGCTCTTTTCATGGGCACCGCTGTGCTAGTGCACATGGGGCTCACACTGCTCTGGCTTCCCGCCACCGTAGTGCTCCACGAGCGCTACCTGGCACGAGGCTGTTTGTCCCAAGCGCAGGGCCAGAGGGGCAGCGACCCCTTGCGGCTGTTGCTGGCGTTGCACAGACGGATCCGCATTCTTCGCAGGATTATTTCCATCCTCTCGCGCCTGCTCTTCCAGCGCCTGCTACCCTGTGGCGTCATTAAGTTTCGATACATCTGGATCTGCTGGTTCGCAGCGTTGGCGGCAGGGGGCGCCTACATCGGCGGCGTAAGCCCTCGCCTGCGACTGCCCATTCTACTGCCACTTGGCGGTCAGTTCTTCCGGTCTAACCACCCCTTTGAGCGCTTTGATGCAGAGTACCGCCAGCAGTTCCTGTTCGAGGATCTGCCTCCAAATGAGGGCGGCAACTTGCCAGTGGTTCTGGTGTGGGGAATCCTGCCAGTGGACACTAGTGATCCCCTGGATCCTCGTAGCAACAGCTCAGTGGTAAGCGATCCGGACTTCTCGCCCAGCAGCCCCGAGGCCCAGGAGTGGCTCCTGGCTCTCTGCCATGGAGCCCGGAATCAGAGCTTCTTTGCGGACCAACCAGAGGGTTGGCCTACACTGTGTTTAGTGGAAGCCCTGCAGCAGTGGATGGAGAGCCCCAGCTGTGGCCGCCTGGGTCCCAATCTGTGCTGTGGCCAGTCAGAATTCCCCTGGGCCCCCCAGCTTTACCTGCACTGTCTCAAGATGATGGCTCTGGAGCAAAGTCCTGATGGCAGCCGTGACCTGGGACTCCGCTTCGACAGTCATGGCAACCTGGTCGCTCTGGTTCTGAAGCTCCAGACCAACTTACCATACAGTACAGAGTACGGCCCAGTCCACCACTTCTACACTGAGATTAGCCACTGGCTGTCTACTGAAATGGGCAAGGCACCTTCTGGCCTCAACCAGGGTTGGTTCACCAGTACCTTGGAGCTATACAGCTTGCAGCACAGCCTAAGCACAGAGCCTGCTGTGGTGCTTGGTTTGGCTCTGGCATTGGCCTTTGCCACAGTGCTGCTGGGCACCTGGAACGTCCCCCTCAGCCTTTTCTCTGTGGCAGCTGTGGCTGGCACTGTGTTGCTCACTGTGGGCTTGCTGGTTCTACTTGAGTGGCAGCTCAACACTGCTGAGTCCCTCTTTCTCTCTGCCTCGATGGGCCTCTCTGTAGACCTAACCATCAATTACTGCATCTCCTATCACTTGTGCCCACATCCTGACCGCCTGAGCCGTGTGGCCTACTCCTTGCGTCAGACCAGCCGGGCCATAGCGATGGGGACTGGAGTGCTATTTGCCTCTGGTGTGGTCATGCTGCCTTCTACCATACTGCTCTATCGAAAGCTAGGCATCATTGTCATGATGGTCAAGTTTGTTGGCTGCGGCTTTGCCAGCTTCTTCTTCCAGTCCCTGTGCTGTTTCTTCGGGCCAGAGAAGAACTGTGGGCAGATCCTGTGGCCCTGTGCCCACCTGCCATGGGATGCAGGGATTGAGGATCCTAATGAGAAGGGACGGACAGGGTCCCCGGGATTCTCCGAGCACTATGAGTTGCAGCCCCTAGCACGGCGCCGCAGTCCCAGCTTCGACACCAGCACAGCCACCAGCAAGCTGTCCCACCGGCCTTCCATACTCTCGGAAGATTTGCAGCTGCATGACGGCAGTTGCTGCCTCCACCACGCCCCAGTACCTGTCTCCCCGAGGGATCTGCTCCTGGACCACCAGACAGTCTTCAGCCAGTGTCCAGCCCTGCAGACGTCCTCTCCCTATAAGCAGGCTGGCCCCAACCCTCAAACCTGGATCAGGCAGGACTCCCAGGGACAGAAAGCTGAGCCCTTGCAAGCCCTGCCAAAAGCTCCTGCCCATTGCCCCGATCCCAAAGTGGAAGAGCTCCCTGACGGCCTCTGCTCCTCAGCCAGTACCCTGGAGGGACTCAGCGTCTCAGATGACACCTGTGCCTCTGAGCCCAGTGTTCGCGTACCAGATTCTGTGGGCACCTCCCCAGAAGTCATGAATGGCACTGGACACCCCATACTTGAGCGAGGCCAGCTTAATGGGAAGCGTGACACCCTGTGGCTGGCACTGAAGGAGACCATCTATGACCCAAGCATGCCGAACTCTCACCACACCAGCTTACCCTGGAAGGGCCGTGGAGGGCCAGGTGATATCAGCCCTGTGATGCTTCCCAACAGTCAGCCAGATCTTCCAGATGTTTGGCTCCGCAGGCCCAGCACCTACACCTCTGGCTACAGCAGCTGAGGGAAGCCAAGGAAGGCCAGACCAGGGTCCAGAACCCTGTTGGTGAAGATAAGGCAGGTGCCACACCAGCCTAGAGCCTGAAGGTATTTCTCCATATCGATATGATGTCTCACCCTCCAACTATGGATTCTGAGCTCTGCCAGATATTCCAGCCTTGATCTCTTTGCTACTCACCCCTACATCTGGAGGGTTCAGTAGGAGAGCCTTGCAAGGTAATACTAGGCTCTCCCTGGGACCAGCTGAGGACTCATCTGCCCCCACAGTGCCAACAAGGACCCCTCCTCTGGAATGGGGTGAGGCCAGATATGCAGCTCCAGGTAGCAGGGAAATGCTGATCAGCTCTCTCCCAGGTGGCAAGAAGTTCAATAACACTAAGGTACCCCATCTTTGGGGTCCTATTGGGGTACCTTGCTGACTAGAAAAGCCCTTAAGAACCTCCAAGTCTGCTGAATCTCATCCTTCTCGACTCTTAATCAGGACACTTCACTTTTTGGGGAGCTTCTCTGGGCCACAACTGGACATGGACCTCTGTCCTGCACTGCCCTGTGCTACTCACACTCACCAGTGTGACTAGACATGCTCCAAAAGCAGGACAGAGATGACTGCTGAGAGGGAAGCAGGAGGAGACAGGAAAGTCAGCTTTGGAGCATCTCTAAATTCCAAGATTCCTTCACAAGAAGTGCTGGCTCCACAATCTTCCCCTGTTAATGACCACTAGTCTTCCCTTCCCATTGCCACACTTGCAAGTCTCCTTGGACTCTTGCGACTTCACTCCAGTGTAGCCTGCAGTTGGTGAAGACACTAAGTGAGGTTGACTGATTGTTACCCTAAGTCCTGTGGCTGGCTAGCAGCGGGGTGCTCTCATGACTCACTGTGCTACTGTAGTTCCCGGTCTCCTCCTGATTGCCTTGCTTCAGAGCCATTGGCCCCTGGCTGTCTTGATTCTTTGCTTCTGGCATGTACCCACTCTCCCTTCTTGAGTGTCTCTTTGTAAACCCTCTTTCCTCTTTGGGCCTCCACCTCCAGAAAGAGATGTAGTCTGAGCAGATCCAGGAGTTTCTCCATTTTCTCTGAGGTTCCCCTCTGAAACTGTCTGAGATGCCTACTCGCAATGAGGTATTACCTCGACTAGTATACTACCAGCTCGTATGCATCGGAGCTGAATCTCAGGCTTCAAGGGCATGCCTCTTCCATGGCTGAGGCATACAGACAGGCTTTTCCAGGAGGGACATCGAGGGACAGAAGAACTGAACAGAATCTAGTTAAGACGGGAAAGTGGACTTGCTCTTGTGGGCTCATAAGTTTCTCTAGGTCAGGTCCCCGGTTTCTAAAGACTAGGTCTCTCTAGGTTGCTAGGGAGACTCAAGACCAAAGCCTGTCTTTCCCCACCCAAAGCAAGGAGTCTGTCCTGAGGCTTTGTCTCATGTGACATGGCTCATGACACTAGGCAACATCAACAAGTTTACCAAACACCTGCTTTGGAAATGGTGTTATGAGGAAGAGAGGTAAGAAAGGGAGAGGAGCTGGTGTTGGGAAGCAACCTCCGCACACAGGCGGGCATTAGTGAGTCAGTGTGACTGCTGAGCTCCGGTACCCAGCATGAAGTGACCAGGAAGATCTCCTGGAGAGGAATGGCTTGAGTTGGGCCTCAGAAGATAGAGCAGATCAGACAGGAGATTTGTGACCTAGGTCCCAGAAGGACTGTTCATTCAAAGAACTCCTGTGTCTAAAAAGTAGCTCTTCCAATGGGTTCGAGAGTTGGGGGGCAACCAGCTCAGCTCCCCTTTCTAATGCAGCTCTCCAGGGGCCCCCAGGCTCCTTGCAGAGAGAGCCACAGAACATGGCATGAGGACCACAAACCTAGGCCATTTTTCATATGAGTAACAGAGAAATGAAAGAAATTTTCCAGCACCAAAAAGTCTGTGGCAAAGCCAGAGGCAAGCCAGAAGGTGGTTTTTTGGTTTGTTTTGTTTCTGTTTTATTTTGTTGTATTCCCATGTTATTGCGATCTACCTCCCACCCCAAGTAGCCCAGGACAAGTGGAGCAGAAACTCTTAATGAGAACAGAAGAATGTGGAAGACAGGACAGTTTTCTCTCAGTATCCATGGAGAACTGTTTCCAGAACTGCTGCCCCCACCCACGAATACCAAAATCTGAGGATGCTCCAGTCCCTTATGTAGAATGGTGTAGTACTTGCATATACCGATGCATATTCTCCTGTATACTTTAAATTGTCTCTAGAATACGTATAATCCTAAAATCATATAAACGCTATGTCAGTCCTTACGCTGTGTCGTTGTAATAATGACAAGGAAAAAATGTGTGTTGAGTTTTTCTTTCTTCTCTTTTGATGTGTTCAGATTGGGTGTAGTTCACACACACACACACACACACACACACACACACACACACACACACACTGAATATTCAGGGTCTGTGTGGCTGAATCTGTATCGTGACTACAGGGAGCTGGCCTGGAAATCAGCTCCTTGCAAGATAACTAAACTGAGATAAATGACTCCTGATTATGCTGGGCACCGGGCATATGCCTGTAGTCTCAGGTACTTGGGAGGCTAAAACAGGAAGATCACGTGAGCCCAGAAAACCAAGGATAGCTTGGGCAACAAAGCAAGATCATGTCTGAAAGAAGAAGAAGAAGAAGAAGAAGAAGAAGAAGAAGAAGAAGAAGAAGAAGAAGAAGAAGAAGAAGAAGAAGAAAAGAGCCACTGCCTGCTGATATTTGGAAACATAAGTAGTCATTAGTCGCTAATTTGAACCTGTCGCCTTGAGTAGGGAGTAGGGGGACAGCCTTCACATTATGCCCAAGTAGCATTCAGCCTTCCTAGACTGTGGCTGTTCATCGGGATCCTGACTTATATCACACAGCTGGGCTGGGATGATGGGTCACAGGGAGGATAAGGTGACTTGTGTTCCTAACCCTGAGCAGTTCTACCTCAGGCTGGATATAGCTTAGTGGTACAGCACATGTTTAGCATGCAGAGGGCACTGTGATCAATCACTAGCACCCTTCTCCACAAAATTTTGCCTTAACTCAGAAGAGAGTACAGTAACTTCTCAGCAATTCACCTTGGCTTTTCCACTGTGTGTTAGGGGAAACCAGCATGTTCACAGACCCAGAGGAGCCTGCTGCCTCAGCTGTGTGCAATTCTGCATGCCCATGATCCTAACACTTGGGAAATGGAGGCAAGATGATCAAGGGTTCAAGGTTATCCTCTTATAGCTGGTCTATATGAGGCTCTGTCTCAAGTCTCAAAAAGCCCTTCCCACAAAGAATCCGCAAAGCTCCTCTCTCCTCCCTCTCTCCCACTATCTTGAGACTGTGTGGGGGTGTGTTTGTGTGGGGGGGGCATTGGGGGTTTGTGTACACCTACGAATCATGTTTTAAAAGGATTTCTGGGCCATTCTTGTGACTCATTGCCACACAACTCTACAGGAATCAGGTGAGTAAGAGCAGCTGCTGGATCAGCCATATCTGTTCTCTAAGATACCAGGCCCAGAGGACTGGAAAAACTGAGGGATAATCTAAAATGCCACCTTCGGGACGTGAGTATACCTGGAGGTAGCCAGCATGTGCAAATGCCCCGGGTTTGGTCACGAGCACTGGGAAAGCAAACAATGAGAGAGATAAAATGTGAATATAATAACTGCATGCCTAGAGTAGATGAGACTGACAGTAGACAACCCACACCTGTGGATGACCCAACCTACCCCGCTAGCCCTGATGCTGGAATGGAGATCTAAAGCCCTACATGTTTTGCTTTTGGCATATCTGTTATTTGGGGCAGTTGAACTGAGTGTATGGCCCTGGGCATGTGGGGTTTAAGAGCATGCCGTTGAAGCATTTAAAAAGCAGTCAAAGTGACTGTGCATACTCTGCCAGATCCAAGGAACAATTTTTCTCCACAGAGCACTTAAAACTACAGTGCACTGACTCACACCTGGGTGCTGTACAAAGTGACCCAGGTCTGTGATCCCAGCACTCAGTCGGCAGAAGCATGCACACAGGAATTCAAGAGCAGCCTCAGCTACATAGTAAGTTTAGGGCCAGCCTGGGCTACAGGAGACCACGTCTAAAACAAAACAATAGGGCCTAAGGATTTATTCAGCTGGTAGAGTGCCTACCTGGCATGGGGAGACATGGAAGCAGAGAGCACCAGTGTCATCCTTGGCTACATATGGTCAGCCTGGGCTACATCTCCAAAACAAACAAACAAAGTCACACACTGAAGCAGACTTATGAAGATTTTGAGTGCAGATTTGGGTTTTCATCTTCACCTGCACTCTCAGCCCTGCTAGCTAGAAGTTCTATTCTAACTACTAGTTTCTGTCACTTGAGATGACTAGTTTTTCCCACCTTCTCCCAACATCTGGTGCTCTCTACTCTACCCGCTCCTCCCACCCCTGCTTCAGAGACCAGAATCTCATTCTTTGTAAGGAAAACTAGGGTCCTACAGGCTTGGTGGCTCATACCCATAATCCCAGGACTGGGATTATATTAGAGAATGCAGCACACACCTGAGACACCAGAATCAAGAGGTCAAGGCCAGCCAGGAATGCATAACTACCTAGAGAAAACCTGCCTCAAAAAAACATCTCTGGGGAGATGGCTTAGTGGTTAAGAGCATATATTGCTCTTGAATTGGTCCCAGCATGTTGGACAGCTCCCAACAGCCTGTAATTCTAGCTCCAGTGAAAGCTGGTGCCTCTGGCCTCCATACACACCCACAAATATACATAATTAAAAATAATAAAAAATAAATCTTTAAAAGAAAGGAAAAACCGCCAGGTGTGGTGGCTCATGCCTTTAATCCCAGCACTTGGGAGGCAGAGGCAGGTGGATCTCTGTGAGTTCAAGGCCAGCCTGGTCTACAAAGCAAGTCCAAGACAGCGAGGGTTACACAGAGAAACCCTGTCTTGAAAAACCAAAAAAAGAAAAAGAAAAACCCCGCCACCCCACATGGGCTGTCAAACTACTGACTGACTTCCCTACCTCCACCCTGGCCTGGCCCTCTCCCATTCTTTCTATGACAATGAAGGAAAGCAGCGACCAATGTCTTCTTGCACTTTTCCTGTCAGCCTTTCACACAAGAACTGATGCACTTCTCCGGGTATGTGAAGATGTCTGGGAAGGTGGGGGACATCAAGTTTTCCAGAAATTAATTTCTAGCATTGTCTCTTGTCTTAGTCAGGGTTACTATTGCTGGGCTGAAACACCATGACCAAATGCAACTTGGGGAGGACAGGGTTTATTTCACTCACAGTTCCACATCACCATTCATCATTGAAGGAAGTCAGGACAGGAACTCACGCAGGGCAGGAACCTGAAGGCAGGAGCTGATGCACAGGCCATGGAGGGGCACTGCTCACTGACATGCTCCTCATGGATTACTCAGCCTGCTTTCTTTTTCTTTTCTTTTGTTTTTTTTTCAAGGTCACTTGTCTGTGATCCCAGACAGGAGGACCACAAGTTCAATACCAGCCTGAACTACCTAACAAGCTCTGTCTCAAAACAACAAGGCTGTAGCTAAGTGATAATGCATCTGTGTATATGAGGCCGCAGGTTCTAGCCTCAGCTTGTAAAGAAGACACATGGTGATCATTTACCTCCCAGTAGAATAATCTCAATCTGCTCCATAGTTTAAGCAAGAACATATTTAAAATTCTGATACATCTACCATGTGCAAGGCACTGAGCTTGATCCTCGGTGCTACAAGAAAACAAGTCAATGGGTCCAGAGAGATTGCTCAGCTGTCAAGAGCACTTGCTGCTCATTCAGTGGACCTGAGTTCTTATCTGTCACTACAGTTCCAGGGAATCTACTGCCTTCTTCTGACCTAGGGATACCAGGGATACATGTGGTACACATGTATACATGCAGGCAAGCACTCATACACATTTAAAAATATTTTTAAAAATAAAATAAGGCAGGCATGGTGGTGTACGCCTTTAATCCCAGCACTTGGGAGGCAGAGGCAGGTGGATCTCTGCGAATTCAAGGCCAGCCTGGTCTACAGAGTAAGTTCCAGGATAGCCAGGGCTACACAAAGAGACCCCATCTTTAAAAGCCAATAAATAAATAAAGTAAAGCAGAGCCATGTGTGGTGGCTGACACCCCAGAACTAGGTAAGCAGATAAGCAGGTGGCTCCCCGTGCATTCAAGGCTACCCTAGAGTACAGAGCATTCAGGCAAGCCAGGGTTACATAGTGAAACCCTGTCTCAAAAATAAACACAAAGAAATACATAAAAGAGCTGGGCGGTGGTGGCACACGCCTTTAATCCCAGCACTTGGAAGGCAGAGGCAGGTGGATCTTTGTGAGTTCAAAGCCAGCCTGGTCTACAAAGTGAATCCAGGATAGCCAGGAATACACAGAGAAACCCTGTATCAAAAAAACAAAAAACAAAACAAAAACATAAAAGAGACAAAATTTTCCTTTACAGCAAAAATGGAGGAGATCAGGGACCAAATTTACCACTGTGTGTGAAATAACCAATCAAACAGCAAAAGCCAGGAAATGGTGGATTTCATGACCCTGGACATCAGATAGCAAAGACCAGTGACCCTGACAGATAAGAAACAAATAAGGCCAGGCCAACAGTGCCCTGGCTTACTGCTGAGAGAGTCTCCAGTGTGTTCCACAGGCAGGGAGAGCTCAGGCAAAGTCACAAGGACTCCAGAGCCTTGGGTGTCAGCTCAGAGTCTGGGGGATCATCAGTGCTCACAGTACAGGAGAGCACTCAAAGAATTTTAGGGTCTCTGAAAGATATTCTCCAGATTCCGGAGGTTGTGGCTGTTCAGCCAGCCAAAGACCCTCATCTAAGAGTAAGGAAACTACTTGAATCCAAGGAAAGATCCACCAAAAATAATGATGATCCTAGTACTCACGTAAGACTTGATCACACCCTGCTCCCCCCAGTCAGATCGAACACTCTCTCAGCTGTGGACAAGGTTCCTTAAGTTTGGCTTAAACACTGCTCAGTTCCACCTAACCCTCTTACATCTCTATCTGTCTGTCTGTCTATCTACTATATATCCTTCTCTCTCTAAGAGTCTCACTATGTAGCCTTGGCTGGCCTGGAACTTGCTATGTAGACCAGACTGGACTCAAATTCATAAAAGATCCACCTGCCCCTGCCTTCCCAGTGTTGGGATTAAGGACTTCCCCATCTCACCCGGTCTTTTCTTCCTGTTTTTGTGTTTGAGGCTGAATACAAGATTTCATACATTCTTCATTATTATTATTATTATAATTATTATATTTCAAATTGTGTGTGTGCTTGTATGTAGATATGTGCATATCTGTATGAGTGGGGCTGAAGACTAAATAAATACAGTTTCACAACTAATCTTAAGTTATTTAGGATTTAAGAAAATGTTTTAATGTCTAAAAAGGTATTTATAGGTTGATAAATGCAAGTTATGATAAAAAACGATTTATGTACAGAACTTTCGACTCACCAAGATAGGACAGATAGTAGAGTACTTTCTCCAAGATTGCCAAATGCATATGGACTGGAATTGTGAATGTAATTCTTACCTGATAGTTTTTATAATCATCCTTATTGTATATAGTCTATTGATGTTAGAGAAAGTGCCTTTTATTGGCAGGGCGAGGTCTTTTCTCTTTGTAGCCCCCTTCTTCTTGGGGCTCTGGCTTTTTCCCCCCTCTTTTGTAGAGCTCCCTTCTCCTCGGGGCTCTGGCTTTTTATTTCTTCTTTGTAGAGCCCCTTTCTCCTCCGAGCCCTGGCTTTTTATTCCTCTCTCCCAAGTCCTCAGAGTTAAACTTGCTCAACTGGTTAAGCCATGCCCCTGATAGCTCATGAGACTGTTAATACTTTATACCTGTGTCTTAAGCAGCCCACACCTGGGATTAAACAAAAACATTCTCACAATTGGTTTTAATAAACTCCTACCACAATCTGCATCTCTGAGAAAACCATCCTTTGACCTTCACAATCTACCTCTAGTTCTACCTCAATTTTTCTTCTGTTTCCTGATTCTCACAGGTTCCTCTTTCACTGACATCCTCTTTTGTGGCTTTCAACCCAAATTTTCTACCAACCACAGTTTCTCTTTAGACTCACCAGTGACTTGGTTTTACTAAATTAAATAAATTATTCTTAGTTCTCATCTAGCTTTTTTTTTTGTTGAGGTTGGTCTTGTGGGCTGTGTATTCAGATGCTGAGTTCTGTCCCCCAAGGTCAGGTTGGACGTGGGCATTGTATTGACCAATGTGCTGTAAAGATTGCTCCCCAATGATCTATGACTGATTAATAAAAGGCTGGAGCCTATGACTGGGAGGTGGGACTTTGGATTGAGTGACGGGTCTCTGGAGGGATCATGAGGAGAAAAAAGAGGGAGATGGAGGAGGTCACCGTTTGGCAAGATGGACCATGAGCATGTGGCCAAGAGAAGTTCACCCTGAGGATACACATGAAACAGAGCAAGCCAGGTCAATTCTAAATTGACAAGTAATGGGGCCTTTATCTGGGTATTAGTAGCATAGTTAAGTAGCTATAAGAGTTATCTAGAAGACTTCAAAACCTGCTCAGCAGAGTGCCAACAGCTTGTTAATAAAATTGGTCTCTCTGTGTCATTCACTTGGAAACTAATGGGCTAGAGTGGAGTAGTAACCCTTAAAAGGGGGCATAGCAACCATCCACCCCAAAAATACATCTTTTTAAAGATTTATTTATTTATTATATATACTGTGTTTTGTCTGCATGTATGTCTGAAGGCCAGGCATCAGATCTCATTATAGATGGTTATGAGCTACCATGTGGTTGCTGGGAATTGAACTCAGGACCACTATAAGAGCAGCCAGTGCTCTTAATCTCTGAGCCATCTCCCTAGCCCTACAATACATCTTTTTTTTTTAAAGAACTAAAATATCCCAGCTGATCAATTTTACCAATGAAGACTCAGGAGCCAGATGCTGGGGTGAAAACTTGCCAGCTTATAGAGGCAGAGAACGCACCCAGCTGACAATCTATTCCACCAACGTCCCAGCCAAAAGCCCTCAGCTAAAGAGCCCAGAAGAACCACCTAGAGGAAGAAGCCTAGAAAGAGAAAATCCCAAAGGAGAAAGTGCGAAGGAAGAAGTCTGAAAGAAGAATTCCCAATTCCTTCTCCACACTGTCTTAAATGCCCTCAGCGCAGTGTCCCTCCTTTCTGTTTAACCCTGTCAGCTGGTTTCCTGCTCCATCTATCTCTTGATCTAAGGTTAACTTTATTTAATCCTGTATACAAAAAACTCTTGGATTAGAGGTGTGTGCTTAGAGCTGGACACACCACAAGTACTTGTTTACAATCAAAAAGTTCTTGAATTAAAGGTTTGTACTTAGAGGTGAGCCACACCATAACCATTTGATTACAGTAAACAGAAACCTCTAGGATTAAAGGCTGAATATCTCCATAATCAGAAACAGATTTTTCAATTCATAGTCTAGGGGTTCACAGTGTGATCAAATATTCTGCAACACATTTTACTAATTTTATCAGTAACTGGGATTGAATTTAGGGGCTCACACATGCTGGGCAAGTACAGCACCTGGCTCTGCATCCTGGCCCTCTTTTGACAGGGTCTTGCCCAGTCTGGCTTTGACGTCTTCACTCTGAAGACCTTGACCTTGAAAGCCCATCTTTTCCCATTATTTCCCAAAGCTTACACTTTCTCCTGTAACAGTTCACCACTTCCTTCTTGGCTTCAGGAGCACTGCCCTGTTTCCTTTTCTTCTCCCCTCTCTTGCACCTCCTTATCATGTTTCTTGGCAGGCACCTTCCTTCTAAATGCCAGAGTTCCTCCCCTTGGCTCCAAGGCTCTCTCTATATTTCTGTTGACAATCTCATCAAATATCATAACTTTAATACATTTGAATACTAATGTATTAACTCTCAAATTGCAGTCATCCCTATGTATCTGCAGCACATTGGTTCTAGAACCCCACAGGATCCAAAACCCAGGATATTCAAATCCCTTGTATAAAATGGTGGGGTATTTGCATATAATTGACATATATCCTTTTATACACTTTAAATCATCTTGAGGTTGCTTACAATACTTAATACAATATAAATAACATATATATTATTGGTATATTTAAAAAAATTTTTTTTGAAACAGGGCATGACATAGCCCAGGCTAGCCTCAAACTGATTTGTAACTGAGAATAACCTTGAATTCCCTCCCTATCCTCCCTTCCTCTATCTCCTGAGAGCTGGGATTATAGGTAGGGTCATCACACCTAGCTTTTTGTGGCTGGGGATCAAGCCCTGGGTTTGTGTATTCTTGTATACTAGGCAAGCATTCTACTGAGTTACATCTCCAGTTTTATTGTTGTGATCTTGTTTAAAGAATACTAACAATGGGCTGAAGAGATGGTCTAGCAGTTAAGAGTACTTGCTGCTCTTGCACAGGACCTGAGTTCAATTCCCAAAACCTACCTGCCTCTGTAACTCCAGTTCCATGGAATCCTATGATCTCTTCCTG
>CAJQZJ010032236.1:5600452-5628004 GCA_907164525.1 Lophiomys imhausi
TCTGTAACTCCAGTTCCATGGAATCCTATGATCTTTTCCTGCCTCTGACACAAGCAAAACACTCATACTCAAAAGAAAAGAAAGAATGAATTTAAGAGTTCTCGCAAGAAAAAAAGTCTGGTGCATATCTGTGATCCCGGTAGTCCATGGGTAGAGGTAGATCTCTACAATAGATCACAGGTAGGTGGATTACAGGTTAGATCTCTGTGAGTTCAAGACTACCCTGGCCTATGTAGTGAATTCAGCCCAGCCAGGGCTGCATAGTGAGAGCTTGTCAAGAAAGGAGAGAGGGGAGAGAGAAGGAAAGAGAGATCTGTATATGTATTCAGTACACATGCAGTTCCCCTCCACATACTTTCAAACTATGGTTGGTTAAAATTTATGCATGTAGAACCTGAGGATATTAATGGTTGAGTGTATCTGGTCTGTGCTACTTTGTGGGTTCTTCTTTTTCCCACCCTTTATCCCCCTCAACTTGCTTCACCCCCTAAAGACTAGATAAGAGAAAAACAAGGATAGAGGGGAGAGAGGAATTAGGAAAATCCCTGAATCTAATTTCTTTTCAGCATGGGGAGGAGGAAGAAGAGAAAGAAGGAAGGAGCTGGACATTGACCAAATGGACTAGGAGCACGTGGTCAAGAGGAGTTTGCCTTCAGGAAGGTCTGGCAGAGCAGGAGCTGCCTCGGAGTCACAAGATTGGCAAGTGACACGCATTTATGTGTTTTTTCTCTTTTTTTGGTTTTTCAAGACAGTGTTTTCTCTGTGTAACAGCCCTGGTTGTCCTGGACTCACTTTGTAGACCAGGCTGGCCTCAAACTCAGAGATGCGCCTGCCTCTGCCTCCCGAGTGCTGAGATTAAAGGTGTGTGCGACCACCTTTAATGGACTGGACACTGGGAATGAATGTCATACCTTATAGTTTTCATAATTGTTTCCTAATTGTTCTTATTGTTTTATATTGTACTTATTGTTGTAAGAAAAGAGCCTTTTATTAGACTAAAAGGGGGAGATGTTGGAAAAGAAAAAAAGATACAACTTAAATTTTTTTAAAAAAGGTGAGTATCGTTTACACAAACTTGAGACAGGAGATTCTCAGAATAAGCATTACAATGCCATGCAATTGAAACCAAATAGTGTGATAGAGAAATCAGCATTTGAATAATGCAAGGGTAAACTTTACAGAGTGTACAATAACATTATGCCAACAGGACAGTGGCTAGAAAGAGGCAGTGAGAACCACGTGGAAAAAGGCAACAGCAGAGAAGTTGGGTTAAGTAAAGTTAGAAGCTAGCTGAGAGACTGCCCTAGAGAAGGCCACCAGCCCTAAACTATACAGATGTCTCTGTGTCTTTATTAATAAGCCTCAAGTGGGATCCATGAAAGCCCTGTAGTAGGCCTCATCTCACAGTTGTATCTGTACATTTCTCCTATCTTTCAGTTCCCTAAGAGAAAAAAAACCAGGGTGCACACCTTTAATCCCAGCAATCCAGAGGCAGAGGCAGGCAGATCTCTGTGAGTTTGAGGCCATCCTGGTCTACAAAGTGAGACAAGGATAGGGCTACACAGAGAAACCCTATCTCAAAAGGGACAGAGAGAGATCCATTTCTACCTTAGAACTTTCCACTTCTCATTGTTCATGAGATTAACTATCTTTATCTTTTCCAAATCAAACACACCTAAATCTTGTTTATTTAGACAAGATTCTGCTGTACTGTAGCTCTGACTGGCCTGGAGTTCACCATGTAGCCCAGGCTGACCTCAGAGACAGGGCAGTTTCCCAGAGATAGCTTCCTGGGGCCTGGAATTACAGCTGAGAAAGCACCAGGGCCTCAATTTCCCCAATTTAAACTGTTTCCTCATTTTTCTCTCTAGTAGCATCTTGTCTTTTTCTTTCATTGTCTTACCATGGGTAATAAATATGTATTTGCAACTATGTGTTTAGTATCTTTTCCAGATTGTAAACTCCAAGAGGGCAGAGTTAACAGTCAGTCTGGTGTTTGCACCCCTAACTCCATCAACCCTCTTCAGTGTCCAGCACATAGGTACTGCTCCTTAGGTACTGGTGTTCTTAATGAGACTGAAAATTCTGCCTTGTTTTGTATGAGTAACTTTAATTTCTAATTAAATCCAGAAGCGGGTTTTTAAGAAAGTTAGATATTTCAGCTCACTTATGTCCTTCAAGAGGGCTCTGCCACACCTCACCTGGTATCTGGTAGTTTTTATTCAGGGCACCTGTACTCCTGGAAGGATCCTTAACAATCACAGACCAAATAAAGAGGATTGTGACTCGGACACCAGGCGAGTTCAGGTTTCTGCCCCCAGCCCGGAATGTGACAAGGTGGCTCACTAGCTCCACTCAAGCATGCCAAGTGAGTCCCTGGCCTGGCCTTGACCAGCAGGCTCAGATAGCGCAGCTCGAACCTTCCGTACAGCATGGCGGCTCCCACAGCCGTGGCACAGGAGACAATCTGCCGTACAACAGGGCCGCCTACTGATTCGGAGCCCTGCCCCTTCCCGCCCAGCTCCCGGAAGTTAACTTTTGAAAGCACGGCGGGAGGCTCCACCGACGACTGGACGGTTGCTCCGGAGCATAGTTTGAAAGGGAACGGAGAGGATTGCGGGCAGGAGCAGCCGCCGCTGGGGTTCGTCTCTGCGGGCCGGGGCTGGGTTGCGGGCGGGCGGGCTGGCGTTGCCGGGGCTCCGGCGCTGCTCATATCCACCTTGCACTCCCAGGGAGCAACCCAGCCTCCCGGCTACGATGGCCAGTGCGAAGACAGTGTGCGACGCGCAGCCACACTCGGTGCCGAGCGGCGGCCTGCCCGCAGGTAGGTGTCCACACCGCCACCGGCTGGGGCTCGGTGGTCTGTGCTAGGAGTAGAGGGTGGAAATCTGTTTATGTTGGGGCGGTGTTCAGTTAGCTGGACCCCAAGGCCCTCACCCCGAACCAGGCTGTACGTGAATTCCTTCCTGCTTTTGATCCCTCTCCCTTATGCGTTTACCGGTTAGATCCAAATTGTTGGCTTTTGTGTATGTGTGGGATGGGAGGAACTCAAGTAGGCTAGGCTGGCCCTGAATTCAGAGAGATCCTGCCTCTGCCTCCTGAGTGCTGAAATTAAAGGCATGTATCACCATGCCCAATGCCTCGCCTCACTTTCTCACTTTTCTCTTTTTTCTTCCCTACCCTTGTTTTAAAGCTAGATTTTCACTATGTAGCCCTGCTTAACATTAACTTTCAGCAGTGTTCCTACTTAAGCTCCCTAATGCTATGATTACAGCCTTACTGCCACCACACCTGCCTCTCTAGAACTCTGTCTTAAAGTTGTTTTGTTTTTTTAATTGTGTGTGTGTGTTGGTGGGGAGACTCATGCATATAAGCATAGGTACCCAAGGAAGGTTCAGGAGTCTTGATCCCCTGGAGCTGAAGTTGCAGGCAGTGGTGAACCACACCTGGTGTGGGTGCTGGGACCAAAACTCCAGTCCTCTGGAAGAGTAATTTTTACCACTGAGCCATATCTCTAGCCCTAGAAATCGCTTTTTATGCAATTATCCTTTTGATTTCCAGGTTAGGGTTGGTTGTCTTGCAGGTGTGGGTTGTCAGAGAAGAAGATCATTTGAGAGGTGGGGTGGTAGGGAGAAAGCCCCTGTCTCATACAAACAGAGCCTCCTGAATTCTCATTGCTGAACTGTTTGTGGGGACCCTCTGTTGGTCTTTCTGAAGAGACACAGTAAGGGGTTCTGAGAAACTCACAGTGCCCTGGAGAGCTGGCAGTGACCGGCTTTCCTCACCACACCCCAACCCTTCATCTCTCTGTTTGCAATCCCGGTTTCTTGATCACACGTGTACTGCAACAATTCTAAGGTTTGTAGGTGGTCTCTACCTACAAAGGAAAGACAGAAAGCTAGGAAATGGAGCTGGGTGTGGTGTACACCATCATCCCAACACTCTGGGTCCAGAGAGAAGAGGATGGGTTCACCCATGTTCAAGGCCAGCCTGGGCTATATATCGAGTTGCAGGCCAAGGCTATACAGCAAGACCCCCTGAGGGGAGGGGTTTGAATAAACAAGTTTGACAATCTTTCTTCTCTTTTTTAGCACCAGCCATGTGATTCTCCTCAGTGTCACTCCTTCTAGGAGACCTGTCTTTGTTCAGTTCTACTGATTTTTTTTTTCCTGCAGTGCGATCCTCAGGGTTCAGCAGATACAGATTGTTGAAGCCGATTCCAATTAATGAATTACCTAGGTTGTTGTTTTGGGTTTTTTTCCAACTTACTATGAATTTTTACATGGACTAGATTATTATTGTATTTCACTTACTACTACTTGAGATAAGACAAGATAGCACCACAAAATAACTTCTTTCTTCAGATACCTTGAAAGAACCCATTTAATATTTGCATAATGTTATGAATATTGAAATCAGAGTTCTAGCGCCCTGTAAATTGTACCTATCAGCAAAATGTGTTAACCTGAGGAAATTATTGTGCAGCAAGCTATTTGAATAAAATTTTTATTAAATACAGAGTGCCCTACAGTTTGAGTCAGCACTTTGTACCTCATTTCTTCAACTTAATTAATTATCATGGTGTTTAACTAACCTAGATCCATCTAACTTAAAGGAGCCATTTTACAGTGAACAAAGTTGAAGTTAGTATAATCTAGAAAACTCAGAGCTGGAAAGAAATAGAAAAGCTTAGGGGTGGGAGCGTGACAGGCCCTATGCCATGCAAATGCCCACCTATGTATGCTGGGGATGAGTTGCCCAGCAGGGGTGCCAAATATGAACCTCTTAAGTTTTACAAGGGGTCAGGAAAGGAAAGGGCTGTGGAAGGAAGAGGAAGAGCCTGGCCCAGGGAAGCGAAGAGGAAATAGTTAACAGTTACAGGGCAGTGACACAGATTTTAGCTGATGTGTTCCCTCTGTTCCACTTGTGGTTGGTTCTTGAACCTTGGTCATATGCCAGCTATTTTACTAGGTACCAAGACATAAAGCTGTCTCAGAGTTGGGAAGAAATTTTGGTGAAAGTAGGCAACACTTAAGAGAAAGCAGCTGGATGCCATCCGGGGACAATGGGTGTGGGGACCCTGAGATGGATCAGTTGCAGCTGGGTTCTTCCCAGGTGACCTCCATAGTCACCTGTAGCCTGTCAGTCTGATGGATCATCAGGCACACAGCTGTCCCTTGGAATGAATTTTGAAGCTGTGTTGGTGGACACCTGCAATCCCAGCATTTGGAGGCAGAGTCAGGAGTATTGCTCTAAGTCAACAACAGTCTCTACATCTTTAAAGCCAATTAGTGTTGAGTGTTTGGGAACAAGCTCTCTTCCTATACTGAGATTGGACAGTCTGATAATAAGAGCTTATGATAGATAACGAGGAGTGGGGCTCTGTGTGGCACAGGGAGGTGCTGTTGGGTTCGTGAGGCTGTGGGCTCAGTCCTGGTCTGCCTTTCAGATGCTTTTCAGCTCCCAACTCGAGCTACTTCTAAACTGCCTGTTAAATCCAAAGACGCTGAAGTGTTCAGACATCTTCATCCAGGAGGTCCAGAGCCTGATACTACAAAAGTCACCAAACAAAGACGAGAGAATGGGTAAGAGCAGATCATTGGCATCTGGTCAGAACATCTTGCTGGAGCTAGGGGGTGTGGCTCAGTGCTTGAGTGCTTGCCTTGAATGTTCAAGGGCCTGGGTTGACTCTCCGGCAGGGGGGCAGGGGATGGGAGAGATACTGATCTTTCTAAAAATTGCTCAGAACCAAAAACTTCTAAATAGAAGCCAAAGAGATGGCTAAGCAGTTCCATCTCTTTCAAGGACTCTGGTTTGGTTCCTAACACCAACATGGTAGCTTACATCCCCATCTCTATCCTAGTTCCATTGATTCAGTGTTCTCTTCTGACCTCTGTCGGTACCAGGCACACATTTGATGCATATATATATATATGTATATATATATATATATATATATATATATATGCATATCTTTTAAAAAGTCAGGCATAGTGGTGTGTGCTTTTAATCCAGTATTTGGGAGACAGAGGCAGGTGGATCTTTGTGAGCCTGAGGCCAGCCTGGTTTACACAGTGAAGTTCCAGGACAGCCAGGGCTACATAGTTAAACCCTGTCTCAAAATCCCTCCTCCTGCCCCCAAAATACATCTGAGAGAAAAAAATAATAGAATATGGGAGCCCCTGTCTCATACAAACAAAATTGGTCCTCCTGAGTGAGAACCCTCTGTTTATTTCTGAAGAGACACAGTAAGGTATAATACAGTTATTGTTGGGGTGTTTGATATGCACCCTTTTTCTCCTAAATATAAGGGTTACCACCTCATTCTAGCCTGTTTAACAGCTCTCAAGTAAATGACAGAGACACCAAGTTTATTAATAAGCTGTTACACTATCCTGTGCAAGTGCTGAGCTATTCTGACCTAACTATGCTGCTAATACTCAGTTAAATGCCATGTTACTTGCATCTTAATTTGAACTGACTTATTCTGTTCTATATGTGTCCTCGACAAATTTCTCTTGGCCACCTGCTTATGGTCTATCCTGCCTAATGGCCACCTCCTCCTTCCCCTCTCTCTCCCTCTCCCTCTCCCTCCCTCCCTCTCCCTCCCTCCCTCTCCCTCCCTCTCCCTCTCCCTTCTTCATTCTCTCTCCCAGTTGTGGTCCATCCTGAGATCCCTCACTCAATCCATAGTCCCACCTTCCTATCCTCTCTGCCCAGTCATAGGCTGCAACCTTTTATTAACCAATCAGAGATTACTGGGGAGCAATCTTTACAGCAGATTGGTCAATGCAGTGCCCATGTCCAGACTGCAAACTGATCTTGGGGCACAGAACTCAGCATCTGAATACACAGCGCACAAGACCAACCCCAACAGTAAGGTCTCTGCGAAAGCCCCTCTTTCCTCTGCCACAGTGGCCCTGAGTACACCAGCAGCAACAGATGGCCAGACATTCATAGCCCTGAAAGCTGAGGCTGACTGCAAGCCTTACGAGTCTGAGCAGAGTCCAGCCCCAGGATCTAGCATGTACGTGTGACCCTACCCAGTGACCCTCTCCCAGGTTAACGTGATGACCATGATACTTCAGGTCTGTCAGGTCGTTGGGGATGAAACCAGCATGCATGGGCCTTTGGCTCTCAGCTTGTGCTGTTTACGGGGATGTACTCTTTGGTTCTTTCCTCAGAAACTCATATCTCTTAAACCAGGTGTGGTGGCATGCACCCGGGTAGGCTGAAGGAGGAGGATTGGGAGTTCAAACTTTGTCCCAAAATAGCAATGAAGCCAAGCCCGATGTTGTACCTTATTCGTAGCACCAAGTACTGTGGTTCTCTGATTAGCTTTGATTCTGCTTCCGTAGGCAGGTGAAAGCTGCAGAGACTGCCAGCAGGAGGAACATCAAAAAGAGGTGAGAATGTATAGCGGGACCATCTCAGGTCTGTCAGTGACACAAATAGTGGCACAGAGACTTTTTAACGTTTTCAGGCTTAGGCCTTTCAGCTAACTCATCTTACTTAACCTGACTGCCCCCCACTTTCTGCCCAGCTATTGGTCATCAGCTCTTTATTACAGCCAATCAGATACAATTCTACAATTCTGGACCGCCTTAGACAGGTGAGGAAGAAGGAATATTTACAAAATAGAGAACCCAGTAATGGGCGATAGAAATGGCAATGCCAGAATCCTGCCATCATTTAGCTCTCTGCTAACACAGAATTAACAAATGAATATACAGAGACACACCTTCACGTAGTGTACCCCAACAACCATGGGATAGACTATGAGGGTGGAGGCTTGCAACTGTGGATATAGATGGTAGTCACATTAGGATTGTTTGATGTGTTTAAGTCTGGGTACCATGCCATGTACCTGAGTGTAATTTGAGGGATAACACACAGTGAGGTATAAGAACCAGCTTAACACATGGCTTTCCATGCCTGCCCTCACTCCTGAAAAATGACACTAAGACTTATTATATTTATTAGCTTATGGCGCTATAGCTGGGCAGATGCTGAGTTATTTTAACCCAACAATTCTGGCCTGAGCTACATCCCAGCCATGTGGCCTATTACCTGTCCATCCTAGTCTCATCCTGGTACTTGTTTCATCTGTGTCTGGCTGGCAACCTCTGCCCCAACCCCATTCCCCCTACTCCATTCCCACCTGAGACCCTGTCTTTCAACCCGGAAATCCTGCATAAACTCTCCAGCTTAGCTATTGGCTGTTTGGTTCTTTGTTTGACCAATCAGAAGGTGATGGAGAACAGTGTTACAAAATACCGAGACAGGAGATGCTTCATAAAAATGACCGTGCTGCCGGGCGGTGGTGGCGCACGCCTTTAATCCCAGCACTTGGGAGGTAGAGGCAGGAGGATCTTTGCGAGTTCGAGGCCAGCCTGGTCTACAAATTGAGTCCAGGACAGCCAGGGCTATACAGAGAAACCCTGTCTCGAAAAGCCAAAAAAAAAAAAAAAAAAATGACCGTGCCTCCAGGTGGTGGTGGCGCACGCCTTTAATCCCAGCACTTGGGAGGCAGAGGCAGGCCTGGTCTACAAAGTGAGTCCAGGACAGCCAGAGCTGTTACACAGAGAAACCCTGTCTCGAAAAACCAAAAAAAAAAAAAAAAGTTTTTTTTAAACTTTTAACCCTGTGTGTGTGTGTTTGTGTGTGCATGGAAGTGCAGGTGCCTGGAGGACTTAGGATCTCACTGAATCTGGAAGCACAGGTAGTCGTGAGCTGCCTGAGGGGAGTGCTGGGAATTGACCCTGGGTCCTCTGGAAGAGCAGTGTGTGCTCTTAGCCACTGAGCCATCTCACCAGCTCCCTGCCCCCCAAAAAACTTCTTGCTAGATGTGTTGGATTACACCTATAATAGAAGTACTTAAGGGACTGAGACAAGATTGCCACAAGTTCAAGGCCATCCTGGGGTGCATTCCAGGCCAACCAGAGTTGTAGGGCTTGCTGACTAGTTTTATATCACTACAAGCTAAGAGTCACTGGAGAAGAGGGACCCTCAATGGAGAAAATGCCTCCATAAGATCAGGCTGCAGACAAGCCTGTAGGGCATTTTCATAATTAGTGATTGATAGGGGAGAGCCCAGCCCATTGTGGATGGTGCCTTCCCTGCACTGGTGGTCCTAGGTTCTCTAAGAAAGGCTGAGCAAGCCATGTGTAGAAATCTAATAAGCAGCACTCCTCCATGGCTTCTTCATCAGCTCCTGCCTCCAGGTTCTGGCCCTGTTTGGGTTCCTGTCCTGACTTCCTTCAGTGATGAACTGTGATCTGGAAGCATAAACCAAATAAAATCTTTACTCCCCAAGTTGCTTTGGTCTTGGTGTTTCATCACAGCAATAGAACCCCTAACTAAGACATAGGAAGAAACCCTATTTAAAAAACATACACCCAACCCAGGCGTGGTGGTGCATGCCTTTAAATCCAGCACTCAGGAGGCAGAGGCAGGCATAGCTCTGTGAGTTCAAGCTAGCCTGGTCTACAAAGCAAGTCCAAACAGCCAGGGCTCTGTTACAGAAAAACCCTGTCTGGAAAAACCAAAAGAACAAAACATATACCCTCTCCCACAAAAAAAGAAAAAAAAAAAGTTTCAGGGCTGCGGAGATGGCTGGTGAGAGTGAAGTACTTCATACTATGCAAGTATGAAGGCCTGGGTTAGAATCTCAGCGCCCTTGTAATAAATGGTTGTGCCTGGCTACAGCTGTCTCTAACTTCAGAATTAGGGGGAAGCAGGTAGATCCTGGGAACTTACTGGCTGGTGGACTAGGTAAGCCTCAGACTCGGTAGGAGACCCTGTCTCAAGGGAATGAAGTGCAGAACAATAGGGCGAGGATCCCTGAGGCCCTGCTCTGACCTATGCATGTATATACACGTGGATACACCATATACACACACGTACATAATTTTGAAAATCGGGGCCTTCAAAGCAAAAGTTTAATATTAAGTGTGACAGCTGCTGTTTACATGTTTGCCATGTGTCAGCTGTAGCAAGGCAGCTTTTACTAATTTGTATTATATCAATATACATTCTAATTTATTTTACTACCCTTAATACCTTATGCCTCCTGTCCAACCCTCGTTCCCTTCAATCCCCCCAACCCTAGGTGAGAGAGAAAGAAGGTTAGAGGGAGAAGGGATGTAGGTCTCTTTGAACTATGTCCTGCTGATTAGGGTCGTTGGATTCTTTGGGGGTAATAACCAGTCTCAGTAGAAGTCTAGGAGACCAGCAAACCAGGAGACAGCAGCAGGAAGAACAAGCAGCAGTTTGGGGGGAGCACCAGCAACTGGGAGAGCAGCGACTGATTTCTACCTTGTTGCCCTTTCTCTTTGTAGAGCCTCTTTACTCTTACTTTTTTATAAAGCCCATTCTCTTTTCCTTCTTCATGGAGCTTATTTCTTTGTGGAGCTCCTCTCTTTTCTCTTTGTAGCCCCCTTCTCGGGGCTCTGGCGTTTTTTCCCTTCCTTTGTAGAGCCCCCTTCTCCTCAGGCCTCTGGCTTTTTATTCCTCTCTCCCAAGTCCTTAGAGTTAAACTTGCTCAGCTGGTTAAGCCACACCCCTGCTAGCTCATGAGACAGTTAATACTTTATACCTGTGTCTTAAGCAGCCCATCTGAGATTAAACAAAAACATTCTCACACTTGGTTTTAATAAATTCCTACCACAGTCAGCAGATGTGTTAAGCATTGTCCATGGATTCTTTTATTCATAGTAATATTATGAAATGGAGGTATTGTCTTAATTCTAGAAATGAGGAAACAGAGCCTCAGGTTACAGACCACTGTCAGAAAGCCAGGATTGGAGCCCATTTGAGTAACTCAATAGCATGTACTCCTAAACCCTCCACCTCTTCATATTACTGCAACTTTTATTTTAGCTACAAAACATTGAATAAGCAAAAGCCAGAGGAGGAACTAAAGGATAAAAACCAGGTCCTGGAGGCTGTCAACCAGCAGTTACACCAGAGGCTGACGGAGACTCAGGTAAGAAGGCCACCTAGTTCTGACTGCTCAGCTGCCTCTGGGGGATGCTGGTGGCCTTTTGCTGGGTGGAAGCAAGCCTGCCACACAGACAAGGGAGAAGCCTGCTGCTGCTGTGGCTCACTGAGAATACAGGCGAGGAAGACCTACTGCTTGCAGGGCTGGCGGCCTCTGATTTATTGCTGTGCCACTCCATAGGGAGAACTGAAAGACCTGACACAGAAAGTGGAACTGCTGGAGAAGTTTCAGGATAACTGCTTAGCAATTTTGGAGAGCCAAGGCCTCAACCCAGGTAAGAGGCAGCACACGGCCGCCTTCCAGAGCAAAGGCCTCAACCCAGGTAAGAGGCAGCACATGGTTGCCTTCCAGAGTCGGTGCAGGCACCCTTCCTGGGGCTGCATTGGCAGCATGGGATCTTTGCCCTGTGGGCGCAGGAGCTGCTTAGCCGAGCCCTACAGATTTTTCAGTGTTTCTTAATGTTCTTAGGAAATGTCTGTTCCTGCCTGATTAATAGCGCATAAGATGACTGTAGAGAGACACTTCTGTCTTAGCTAACTAAGTACTGCTTCATGAGCTTGCAAAGAGGCCAAAAACATGGTGTTTCCTTCCAGGGCAGTAGAGCTTACCAGGTAACTTGCTCAGGTGACGGTAGGGAGAAGAGTTCTGTCTCAGTGGTTCCTGGGTCAGCTTCCTCCCAGTGCCTGCGTAGGGTGTAGCTCAGTAGAAGAACATGTGCTTAGGGTGTGGGAGATCTTGTGTTCTATCCCCAGTACCCACAACTCCACCCCCTAAGAAGAGAATTGTCCAAGGACTGTAAGGTGGCCGTGGCTGGGCTGAAGAGCTAGAGACTCCCTGAGAAAGGGACTTAGCCTTTTTGAATGAAGGAATGCGGACTGTGCTGGCGATGGCATCCAGGGCCAGCCACGTGCTGGGGTTTATTACACCCCCACACCCAGGTTTAGGGTTGGTGTTTGGGGGAGTTTTTGTTTCTCTTTTTAAAGACTTTATTTTATGTGAGTGTTTTACCTACATGTATATATGTGGGCACCATGCATACCTAGTGCCTCAGAGTCCAGAAGAAGGTGTTCGATCCCTGGAACTAGAATAGTTTTGGGGGGAGGCAGGGTTTGAGACAAGTTCTTACTAGGTAATCCAGGCTGACCGTGAACTTTGGATCTTCCTGCCTCAGCCTTCTAGCTGCTGGAGTTAAAAGGTGGGGGAACACCACACCTGGCCCACTGTTTTTAAGGTGTGCATACACTGTTACTGTCTTAGTCACTGCTACACTGCTGTGAAGAGACACCATGACTAACGCTCATGAAAGGAGGCATCTAATTGGGAGCTTGCTTACAGTTCAGAGGCTAAGTCCCCATCATGGTGACACTCAGGCAGGCACTGGAACAGAAGCTGACAGATACATCCTGTTCCATAGGCAGAAAGGCAGAGAGAAAGAGAGAGAGAGACTGGGCCTGTGGTGGGCTTTTGAAACCTCAAAGTCCACTCTAGTGACACACCCTCCAACAAGGCCACACCTTCTAATCCTTCTGTAATGCCACTCTCTGGAACTAAGCATTCAAATATATGACCCTAAGGAGGCCATTATTATTTAATCATCACTGTTATCAAAGGTAATGATTTTGTAAGGCCTGAAAGATTTTTCAAGTAGTTTTGTATATTATAAAGAAAGTGAAAACTAACATATGTATTTCCTCTGGACAAAGTTTCTCCAGAAAAAAGCAAAGCAGAATAGACTCTGGCCATTTTCAAACTTAGAGAGACAGCTCTGAAGAAAACACAGCTCTGAGGATGGCCATGAGAGACATGTTCAGGGGAGAGCTTCCAGGAACAGGAAATTGGAGAGGCTTCTCTCAGGAATACGCGTGTGCTTGTCCTCATTGCTGTTTCCCTGTGGTTTAAGTGTGTTCTCACATGAGACTCACGTTGTTGTGTCCATCCACTTTAGGCAGCGAGACCCTGGCATCACAGCAGAAATCCGTCACAGATCACACGGACTCTATGGTGAGAAGAAGAGTGTGGGCAGGCGGGCCCTCAGCCAGGGCCCACCGTTAACCCACCAAGCAAGAGTAAAGACCATCACCCAAATTCTTTGGTCAAATTATACAAACTTTGTTTTCTGTCAGACGGGGCTAGGTCCCTGAAGCACGGTGGGGAAAATAGCATTGAACACAGGAGACAGTAGGGGTTCTATAGCCCCAAAGTCTGCAAGACGACCTGGCTTTTCAAGGATTGGGGGATTGTCAAAGAAATTTTGGATACATAGGAACCTAGCTGAATGTTTCAAAAGTTATTTGGCAGAACATCTTATCTATGGGGGTGGAGGTTAGGATATAAGGTGTAGAACATATCAAATTCCAGAATATGGGTCAAGACCTGGTCAAATCCAAGTTTTACAGAAAACAAGAATGAACTTATTTTGACCTTGTAACAAGATGGCTTTTAATCTTAAGATGGAGTCAGGCTGGCCCATCACCCAGCGGGCATAAAGACTTCCCAGCTTGTCATCTTCTCCAGGAAGATCAGTTGTCACAGTGCCAGCCGAGAAAGCCACCTCTGGCTTCCCTCTGAGTCTGCTGGGATTTGCTCCTGAGGTCTGCGCAGCACAGAGCACACAGCAGTACATAAATCCAGCAGTAGATAAATGTGACGTCCCAAGGAAGGGTCTGCAGTAAGAAGCTGTTGAGATTGCCTGGATAAATGATAGAGTGTTGAATGGGACATAGGAACTCTGTCATTCTAGATAAAGGAGCCTTAGGAACAACTCCTAAGAGCAGCATCTATTTAGAACCTGGTTCTTCAGTGGACTGGGTCCCTCAGAGGGGACCAGTGGAGATCCTGATATGTTCAGTCCGTGCTCATTGTGTGTAATGAATGGAGAGGACAGTAGCCATCATCTAATTCGTCTGTATACACCTTTCTCTCTCTCCTCTCTTACTTTTGAAATAGGGTCTCACTACATAGTCTTCACAGTCCTGGAACTTACTATGTAGACTAGGCTTGCCTTGACCTCAAGAGATCTCCATCTGTCTCTGCCCCACCCCTACCCCCAAATGCTGGGATTAATTCTTATGCCACCACACCCAGCTCAACTGTTTATATTCTTTTTACTGTTAGCTGCTGCTAGAAACTCTACAAGATGAACTGAAGGTTTTCAACGAAACTGCCAAGAAGCAGATGGAGGAATTGCAGGTAAGGGCAGACACGTCCTAAGGCATCACTGGCATTTCACCAGTTTGTAGGTTTGGGGGAACAGTCCTTCCTATTTTTCTAGAGTTTATTCTGCCTGAGTGATGCTTGTATGGCATGTGAAAAGCAGTGTCCATGGAAGCCAGAAGAGGGTGGTCAGGTCCCCTCGAACTGATTTACAAGCAGCTGTGAGCCGCCATATTAGGTCCTGGGAACTGAACAGAACTGTCCTCTGCAAGAACAGCCACTTAACTACTGAGCCATCTCTCTATTTTATCCTTCCTTCCTTCCTTCCTTCTTTCTCATTTCTTCCCATCCCCTCCCCCATAGAGTCTGTGTAGGCACAGGACAATCCTCCTATCTCAGCCTCTTCAGTGCTGGGATTATAGGCGTAGGATATTGTGTGCCTGGCGCTCTCTCTCTCTCTCTCTCTCTCTGGGTTTCAAGACAGGGTTTCTCTGTGTAGTCCTGGCTGTCCTGGAACTTGCTCTATTAACCAAGCTGGCCTTGACAAACTCAGAGATTTGCCAGTCTCTAGCTCCCGAGTGCTGGGATTAAAGGTGTGCACCATCACCGCCAGCTCTTTCTCTCTTTTGAAACTTTATTTTTACTTATGTGTCTGTGTGAATGTATGTCACATATGTGCAGATATCCATAAGAGGGCTTCACATCCCCTGGAGCTGGAGTTACAGATAATTCTGAGCTGACATTGGGGCTGAAAACTGGATTCTAGTTGTCTGAAAGACCAGGGCACACTCAACTGCAGAGACATATGAAGTTCCCCTGTCTTCATATATATTACATTTTAGTGTGTGTGTGCCCATGCGCATGTGTGCATGTATGTATGCATATATGTCTGAATGTGTGTGGGTGTCTACATGCCACAGAGCATGGGACTCAGGCTTGGTGGCGGATGGCACCTTTACCTCTGAACTGTTTCACCCGCCCCCATGCCTGGCTCCTATTTGCTTGGTTGCTTGGTTGGTTTTGACTGCCCCTGAGCTGTTAGGTCTGTCTCATCTATTTCCATCTGGAAGCAGCTCTGGGAAGACAATCTCCTGAGTCAGTCCCACTTCCTGAGGCCTGGGGCTTCTGGAGAGCCGCCATGGAGTGGCCCTCCACCTTTTTATGGCTTTCCTCCCTGAGGAGGATGAGGCTAAGGGGAGGGGGGTGGCTCCTGCAGTTGGAGGTGGGGGGTGGGGATGAGGAGGGGGACATCAAATGGCCAGGGCTCCCAGCTGGGGTGGGGCTGACTCAGGGGCCAGCAGTCATAGAGCATCAAGGATTAGCTCCCTAGGGATGTCCAGGTCAGACCTGGGTCAAGAGTTAACTCCCTCCTTCCCTTCAATCTGGGCTCCCTGCCAGCAGCCCATCATGGCTGTTGATGTCTAGATCAATGGAACCACAACTGGCCACCAGCCTAGGTGCTTAGGTAGGCAAGGACCTGCTTAGGTGTGGAGGGCACCTGGTCTTCCAGCAGGGGCTGGAGCAGCTGGTAGGGCTGGGGCTAAGTGGGTAAGTTCCACATGCACCACAAGGCAGCCCGCAGCACCAAGTCATTTATTTGTTTTTAATGAACTATTTTGAAATAATTTTAGATTTACAGGAAAGTTGCATAGATAATACAGAAAATTCAGTTCCCATAAGGATAACACCCACACTATCCTGACTGGTGTGTCATTGTTAACTAAATTACCAGACTTTGTACTAAATCGCTTTCCTTTTTTAGATGCTTTTCCTCCACAAATTTTTCTTTATGTGTTCCTGGGGATTCAGAAGTGTTCCTGGATAAAACACATTGCAAAGCTCAGAGGAAGAAAAAAGTCTCCACACCTACAGAGGGCCACACCATGGGCTGCTCACAGTTGAGAGCTGAGACTATGTGAAAATCCATGCTAAAAAGCTTTTCTCAGGGGATCTGAGAAAAATGCCAGCGTTGCAGGCCTCGGGGGATGGCTCGGCGATTGAAAGCACTTGCCGCTTTTCAGAGACCCCAAGGTCTGCTCCCTGCAGCTCTAGGGATCTGATGCCTTTTTTTTCTCCTCTCCACGGGCATCTGAGGACACACACACATATGCACCCATGTAAATTAAAAAGAAAAAAAAATGTAGAAGCCAGGCACAGTGGTATACACCTTTAATTCCAGAGGTGGGGGGATCTCTGTAAGTCTGAAACCTGCTCTACATGGTGAAATTTTGGGGTTGGACTGCTTCAGATTGGGAGATAAACCATGGGGCAGGAGACACAAGGATTTCATTGCTCCTGCTTAAATACAGGACTGGGAAAGTTCCCCAAACCAGCACAGATCAGTTCCAAGGTAGGAAATCCAATGTGTTCTGGTATTAGGCTCTTCTTCTAAGCAGGACAAGTATAATGTTCTGGTCCATGTGTTGTCTTTCTTGTGAGTCAAGAGTTTTGTTATAGGTTTTTCCTTTGGAATACTTTCCCTTTCAGGCCCTGAAGATGAAGTTGAAGTTGAAAGAAGAAGAAAGACTCCAGTTCCTGGAACAGCAAGCCTTATGTAAGGACCAAGCCAGCGACTTCACAATAGTCCTGGAGGAAATGGAACAGCTTTTAGAAATGTGAATGCAAGGCAAGTGGCCAGGCGGCTTCTTCCTGGGACAAACTCTCAGAGGAAGCCACTTAAGATAATCTTCAAGGACTCACCATCCTGTATGTAAAAAGACTTTGTGTAACAGTTAGTCCAGTAAGGGCAGTTGATGCCAGGCTTCCTCCTTTAGGAAGATTGCCCCACCTTCAGGTCGCTTAGCTCTTCTGCAGCAGGGATCTGGGAGCTAGAGCACACTTCTGCACAACAGAGAGAGCCGGATGCTGAACCAACCACCTTGGGGACTCCAGAGGCTCTTACTTGGAAACATGGGAAGAAAGCCTTTTTCAACAACAGTGCATGTGTGTGCGGGAGATGTCACTGAAAGCCATACTGTCCCCCTCTTTGTCCACCTGGTTAAGCTAAATTTATGACTCAAAATTCTTGAAGTTTTTGGCTTCATAACTGGGGTGGAGGTATGCAAAGTAACACCTACCTGAAGCAACACCTGGAGCTTTTAAAAAACTGCTTTTGAAATAAGTATTTCTGTGAATATTGATATTCTGATTAACACTGAGGAATGAAAATACCCTTTTTTACCCAGTGCAGTTGCTCATGTCTATAATCATAGGACTTAGCAGGCTGAGGCGGGAGGATTGCCTTGAGTTAGAAGCTAGCGTAGGCTGTAGAGATTCTGTCTCAAAAAAAATAAGGAAAAAGGAAGGAGGAAGGATTAAGTAGCGTTTAGTCTCGATGTATGAGTTGAGCATACTGTCGAAAGTTGAAGGTATTTTGACTCCCAGTGTATTCTCTGTCCGTCCATTACATGCTTGAAACAAAGCCCCTGGCCTTCCAGTGTTATCAGCTCTTCTTCATTTATAGCGGCGTGTGCTCTAGTCAACATGTTTGCGGCCAGCTGCTGCCTGCGTTCTGTCTGGTTGTCTGCGGCTTATCTGTCACAGCCAGCCCAGAGCCTCATACAACAGGTCCTACTGTCTATGGCCTGGAACCCATGGTACCCTCCCCCTTGGGGTCGTGTTTTCTTAACTGAAGTATGCCAGCCTTTGCTTTGACTGCCTCCTGTTGTTTTTGAGTCTTCTGCTTTCTTCACCAAACTTGCCTAATATATCTCTTCAAATCACTAAGGCTGCCTAGAATCCCCCATCCCCAGTGAAGCCAAGCGATGTCCCATGCTTGTCTTTTTTCTTCTTTCTTTCTTCTTCAAATGTATCAAACGGTTTATAACCTAAAGGTATAAGTGCGGACCAATGCACAGTAGGCAAGGCAGCACACATCCGCCAGATGCAAGAAGGAGCCTCAGGAGAGGTGGGACAGCGCCGCACATTCTGGGCTCCTGGGGTACACAGCTACTCCTCTGATGACCAGTCCCCAGGCAACGTGAAGTCCTGAGTGGCTGGGAGCAGAGTTCCGATGAGAGCTGACAGTCATGCGACTGGTGTCGCGGGAGGAGGTCCTACTTGTGCTCATGCACACAGGTGATTGAAGGTCACTCACTGGCAATGGGATCCACCGTGGGAGCAGGTGACACACACCGTCGCTCTGAGCTGTCATTTGTGTTATATTCCATTGTGTCTGTCAAAGCACATACCAAACAATGAGCTCTGGGTTGCAAAAGATTTTTTTTTAACCCTCCTTCCATGCCTTTGTCCACCTGCTGGCACACACACACAAATGATGCCCATGCCAATCTTAAAGGGCTAAAATTGCTAAAACAACCTCATATTGTTGATTATGTCATAAATGGTGTATATGGGATCCTAAATAAATACTCTTGACCAGTAAAAAGGGTAACATTTTTCTTTGCCCATTTTCAGGATATTCAGTTTAAATTGTTTTACTCAATTTTGTAATTAACATCTGGCAGAAAAGAAAGTAGCGCTTCCTTTAGGAGAGGTTGGCTGCTCACATGGGGGAGGGAGGCTCACTTCCTCCCCAGCCTGCCCTACTTCTGCTCTTCTAGTCCAGGGACCCTGTTTGCTCCTGACCTGCTCTCAAAGGCTTTGTGACCCCAGGGCTCCGCCTAGCACTGTGCCCCAGCACCTGTTCCCTCTATTCCCTCTGACTGAACACAGAAGACCCATGGAGATCTTCTGGGTACCTGAGCTGAACTCAACAAAGATCTCATTTCTGCACCTCCTTGATTAGACAGTCCAGGGGACTAATACACCCTGACCTTCCTGACTCTTAAGATGCTTACACTATTTGGGGAAGCAAAGCATGCAGTCTGCAAGCTGCATAACCAACAGCTGTAGTACTTTATTGTCTGCTGCTGTGGGGTAGCTCAGACCTTTACCTAGTTACAAACCTAGCTAGAGACGACCTGACAGGGAAAGTGAACTAGAGCTGGAAGAGCAACAGAAAACCATTTGGGAGCCCACTGGGAAATTGAGGGAATAGCCAGAAGAGTCTTGAGAGTTCAAGTCATCCTTGGCTACACATTGAAGTTCAGGGGCAGCCTAGACTACACAAGGCCCTATCTCATAAAACGAAATACAAAACAATCTTGGCAAAAGATTCTCTGTATAATCTCCCACGTAGCCTCTACTCCAGCATCCTTCTCCATGCGAAAACACAGCACCTTGATCTTATTGCACACCTCTAATCCCAGACAGATTAGAGGGGTGGGGCTCAGAGGAGAATTAGTGTTCAGTGAGTGCCATCAAGTCCCAGTGTTTGGTGGTTTTGTTTAGTAGTTTCTTTGTTTTTTTCCCCAGTTTTTCGGGACAGGGTTTCACTATGTAGCCCTGGCTGTCTTGGAACTCTGTAAATCAGGCTGACCTTGAACTCAGAAAGATCAACCTGTCTCTCCCGAGTGCTGGAATTAAAGGCATGCTTTACCACCACCCACCATATTTAATCCTTTTTTTTTAAATGTTCATTTGTTTAGTTTTTAAGGGGAACAGAATTGCAAGGGGCCAGTGTTTCGAACTGATTTGAAAAGTCAGGTTAAAACTCAAAAGAGAAACTAAAAGTCACCAAAATGAAAGTAAAATGTGTATCTGCTCTTACTGGTCAAGATTAGAGTGATAACCAAATTTTCCAAACTTGCCACTACCAATTGGCATGATAAAGAAGTACATTTTGTCTTATTCCTTATACAAAAGGAGTTCATCTCAGCCTGATCGGGCAGCTCACTGGAATGACAGTTGCTTTCCTACTGTATGTCTGTCCCCACTTTTCAAGGCAACTGGCCAGTCTGGTTTTGGTTTGTGCTTTTTCAAGCCCTTCTCTGTTTATAAACCTCATGTCAGTGTGCACTTAGCTTATTCTATGGGTTATGCTCAATTCTCAAAAATAAAGCAGCTAGATACTAAAATCTACTTTAATTCTATTCTTGGATGGATCTGGCAGTCAAAGGACACAAAGTTGAAAACTCCCAAGATTCCTGGAGGAAGCTAGGAGAGCCGCTGTGGATCCTTTTAAGGTCTCCTGCGTCCCTCGTGCAACCCCAGCAGTTGTAAGTGGTTCTCCGCTGGAGTGGATTCATCTGTCTTTGCACTGAGCACACCACCCTGACATCTTTTTGGGTTATGGGGTTCCATTGTTGATAGTTTGTAGTGAAGTGAGCATTTGCCTAGCATAGCCTAGAATCCCAGCATCTGGAAAGTGGAGGCAACAGGACCCAGGAGTCTGGGTCATATAGGACCCATTTAAAAAAAAAAAAGAACTGAGGCAAGATAAAAAGACAAGCGGGATTTTGAGACTTGGGAAGAAGAAAGGAGCCCTTTATCCAGGTGACTAGGGAAAGAGGTCCTAGACTTAATGCTGAGACCCATTAATACAGTTCCTCATGTGGTGACCCTCAACCATGTTTTCGTTGCTCCTTCACAACTGTAATTTTGCTACTGTTAGAAATTGTAATCTGTTTTCCGATGGCGACCCTTGTGAAAGCGTCAGTCGACATCTAAAGGGGTCGGGATTGAGAATCGCTGTCCTAGAGTTTCATGGAGGCTTTCTCACCTGGGGTGGGGCTTTAACTAGGTAGTTAGAATGCCAGAAGTCTGCAGTCACACACAACTTCTACCAAACCACTGGCTCCAGGTTCTTGTCTTGTGGATTGGAAGAATGACATTCACTGCCCACAGAGAGTGAGTTCTGTTGTAGGGAGTGAAGAGAAAGTAGAGGTGGGAGCAGGTCCCAGGATGGCACCATGCAGGTGCTAGGTTCTATGGCAGAGACTGGGTCGAGCTTGGAGAAGTCGGTCAGTCCAGTTGAACCACCCACAAGGTGTCCAGTTGTCCCTTCTCAGTTTTGGTCACATCTTCATTAAAGCTGCCAGACTGTGCTGCTCACTCAGAACTAACAAGGTTCCAGGAACCCGAAGCCTTCCTGGCATTTCTGGCCTGCAGCAAGGACAAAACTACTGGCAGGACCATGGATATTTCAGGAACTGGTGCTCCTGGGGTCCCTGCCCTAGAACTTCCCAACCAGTTTCTGTCTCCTGTCATGTTCCCCAAGAATAGGTAAGCAATAGCTACCATTAAATGATCTGGACAATGACTGGCTTGTCTCCTTTGAGCTTGAGTGGGGCCCTCTAGGGACCAATCTAAGGGATGTCAAAAGTCTGAGTGGTTCCATTTATAACAGCCAAGTGAGGTTAGAAAAGGGTGTCTGATACGGAACAAAGGTCAGAGAGGCCCAGGGAAGGAGTGAAAAGCAGGCCCTCTGAGCCTCATGAGCAGTGGTGGTCAGGCTCTTCCCGGAACAAGGGTGAGTCTACACATCAACTGTAGACAGAGAACCCCGAGCCAGTACAAATGATATCTGGAAATGTCTGCATCAGGGCTGGAGAGATGGGTCAGAGCTCTTGTTGCTCTTGCAGAAGACGCCAGTTCGGTTCCCAGCACTCTCCTAGTGGCTCACACTATCCATAACTCTAGTTCTTTTGACCTTCTCACCCATGTGATGCACATACATGAATGCAAACAATACATACATAAAAGTCCAGAGGTTTGGTTTTTAATGTCTCAATCATAGCCTCTTATAACCCCTCCATAGGCTCACATGAGGGTCTATATTTGCCTTACTGGGCTTCGTTCCAGGTTTTTTTCTTCCTTGCCTTCAAGACTGGATTCAAAATGAGGAACCAAGAATTGGCTTTCAGGCTCTTTGACAACTGTTGCAATGGTTAGAATTACAGTGTGAAGTTCGAGGGTTCAAAGAAAGGGAAAAGAAAAAGAAAGGGGAGAGATTTGATTCATATCCCATCTCCAGCTTTGAATGACAGTAATGTTGTCACCATTGTTGCTCTCTCTGTGTACTGCAGTGTAGAAATTGACCCAAGGTGGCAGTGTCCTGTACTGGGTGGCATTTTTCTTATTTTCAAAAAGAAAATCATTAGTGATAAATGGCTTTCTATAATTGCTTTAAGTCTGGTGCTTAGAGAATGCAACTCTTTGATTGTTTTAAAAAAGAAAAAAAGGAAAAAGCTGGGCATGGTAGTGCTCCCTGCCACCTCCCCCGCCCCCCACCCCTTGGATTTTCCAGACAGGGTTTATCTGTGTAGTCCTGATTCGGCCCTGAATTTAAGATCAGCCAACCTCCCAAATGCTGGGATTAAAGGTGTAGGTGGTGCATGCCTTTATCTAGGAGGCAGAAGCAGATGGATCTATGTGAGTTTGAGGCCAGTCTGGTCTACAGAGTTCTGGGACAGCCAGGACTGTTATACAGAGAGAAACCCTGTCTGGAAAAACAAAACAAAACAAAAATAGCCTTAGTATAATGGCTTTGATCCCAGCATGTGGGAGGCAGAGGCCAGGGATCCAGGACAATCAGAGCTACAAAGACCCTGTCTCAAAAAACAAAAGCAAAAAATCAAACCAATCACTTTAATCTTTACTATACTTTGGATGTTTCAGACTCTCTAGTGGCCAAAATTTTTCTTTTTTTCTTTTTTTTTGGTTTTTTGAGACAGGGTTTCTCTGTGTAACAGCTCTGGCTGTCCCGGTCTCACTTTTGTAGACCAGGCTGGCCTCAAACTCACAGAGATCCGCCTGCCTCTGCCTCCCAAGTGCTGGGATTAAAGGCGTGAGCCACCACCGCCCGGCGTGGCCAAAATTTTAAAATGACCCACTACCCAGCCACCCCTCACTCTTATCAATGCCAGTCCTTGGGGTTACTTGGGACTAGGACAGAGCCCCCTTGCTTCTCTAATCTTTCTCTTACTGGTTGGAATGTGTCAAGGTCTCTGGCTCAGGCTTCTCTCAGAAGCACAGGAGGCAAGTCCCTATGTGGTGACTCTTCTCTTTATAGACTGTACACTAGCTAGAGGTGAATCTTTGGGTCTCAGTAGCCCCTCTGATAAAGAGAGCAGGTGACTCACTAGAGCTTCAGGACCTTTGGGGAGACAGACAGACAGACAGACACACACACGCACACACGCACGCACGCTCGCACGTATGCGCGTCTCATAGTCCCCTGGGACCTAAATTAACCTTGGAGGGCAAGAGGCAAAATTACTGGCTGTGGTTTTAGTCACCTTGTCCCACACTGGCTAAGGCTTCCAAGTATGGTTACTAAACTCAGAAGGTTAATTACAGCAGTCTGGTACTTTTAACTTTTATGTAACATTTAAATAAAGCCTTGATAAAAGCAAAGCACTTTTAGCTGGGCGTGGTGGTGCACACCTCCCAGCACTGGAGAGGCATAGGCAAGTGGATCTCTGAGTTTGAGGCCAGCCTGGTCTACAGAGTTCCAGGGCAACCAGGGCTACACAGAAATCCCATCTCAAAACACAAAGAACAAAAACACCACTTTCAATCTTGGTTTTGTTAAGAATCAAATAGTTATATTGAATATGTATGTATGTATGTATGTATGTATATATATATATAGTTTTGGTTTTTGAGACAGGGTTTCTCTGTGTAGCCCCTGGCTGTCCTGGACTCACTTTGTAGACCAGGTTAGCCTTGAACTCACAGAGATCCGCCTGCCTCTGCCTCCCAAGTGCTGGGATTAAAGGCGTGCGCCACCACACCTGGCTGACTTTTTATTTATTTATTTATTTATTTATTTATTTGTTTGTTTGTTTGTTTGTTTGTTTGCTTGCTTGCTTGCTTGTTTGTTTGTTTATTTGAGACAGGATTTCTCTGTGTAACAGTCCTGGCTGACTTTTTATTTATTTATTTATTTGTTTATTTGTTTGTTTGTTTGTTTGTTCGTTCGTTCGTTCGTTCGTTCGTTCATTCATTCATTCATTCATTTATTTATTTATTTATTTATTTATTTATTTATTTATTTATTTATTTGAGACAGGATTTCTCTGTGTAACAGTCCTGGCTGTCCTGGAACTGGCTCTGTAGACCAGGTTGGCCTGGAACTCACTGAGATTCACCTTCCTCTGCCTCTGCCTCCTGAGTGCTGAGATTAAAAGCGTGTGCCTCCACGCCCAACGATAGATATAATTTTTACTAGTCAATTCAAAGTAAATGTTACCAAGAACAAATCAATAAAAGAACTCCATTGATTTAAATAAAAGTTTGTTATTAATGCTGAACTTTGATCTTAGATTTTTGTTGTTGTTGGGTTTTTTGTTTTGTTTTGTTTTTTGTTTTTGTTTTTGTTTTCCAGACAGGGTTTCTCTGTCCATACTGTCATGGACTCACTTTGTAGACCAAACTGGCCTCAAACTTACAGATCCACCTGCCTCTGCCTCCCAAGTACTGGGATTAAAGGTGTGCACCACCATGCCCGGCAATCTTATTTTAATATCTTTCATACATTCAAATCTCAGCTTTTACATACCTTATATAGCTTATTCAGACATTTTGTGACTTATATAGGCTTTCTAGCTTTATCTTATGTTTCTCTTTCCAGAAGAATCTAGCTATATTTAGGATAAAGTCTTACCATTCAAAAATCCTTATTTACCTAAAATATCTCTATTCTTACATACTTTTAACATTTCTTTCTTCGACTTACTGGTTCCCTTTTGTTTCATTTTCTTTCTTAGTATCATAAAACACACTTACCATCTTATTAAAAAAAGTTGAATCCAAACTACATGACTTAATATAAGTTAAGTTTACCTGTATATACATTAAGCTGTAAGACTTTTTTTATATTAAGTCCTCAAGCAAATTTCACAGAGAATTTTTCCCCCTTAGGAAAAAGATTTAATGTAAATATTCATTTATTAGGATATACAAATAAATAAGCTCAGAAGAGCTGACAGAAAAAACACAAACATATAAACTGCCAATTTGTGTCCAGACAAATAATTTAGAATTAGATACTTCAATTGTAAACACTAATACACAAATTAACTAATAAAAAGATTTGGACATTCAATATAAACATCCCCAAACAAAAAATAAAATCAAGGATAATGCTGTTTCCTCCTATGTATCACGACTACAAATAGCATTTAAACACTTCATTATTCAAATTAAGAAATTATACATTTTGTCTGATAATGTCATTGTCTTAAAAGTGTCATTCAGTTTTCCCACATTTAAAAGTATGTTGCTTGCTGGGCATGGTGGCACACGCCTTCAATCCCAGCACTCAGAAGGCAGAGGCATGCGAATCTGTGAGTTCGAAACCAGGTTGGTCTAAAAGTGAGTCCAGGACAACCAGGGCTGTTACACAGAGAAACCCTGTCTCAAAAAACCACCCCCCCCCAAAAAAAGGTATATTGCTAATTCTGTTCATCTAATAGCACAAAGAGCCTCCAGGAACAAAGATGCTGGTCGTGACGGAGACACAGGGTCTGGAGTCCCTCACCAGCTCCATGTTGATCCTTGCATGATGGCCTCCCAGATGTTTCCCTGCTTCCTGTTTACACAGGCTGAGGTCATCTGGGAACAAGCTGGACCCTGATAAAGTGCCTAAGTGAGAATCACCTGGCCAGATGTTCGTCCCTGACGCATGCCAGGGGTGCTGTCTTCTTATCAAAACAGCAGCAGGAAGCAGAGGTGCTGAGGCCTCACAGAGAAATTTAAAAACACTTGTGTTCTATATGGTCTGGAGGTGACCTACTTACTACAAACGTTTTTCATTTGTATCAGCAAATTTATAGAATACGCAAAAGTAAAATCAAATAGAAAATAGCAAGTGGCAGGTAGACAGTAAAATATCACCAGATCAGCAGGACTCCAGCAAGGAACCTGGCAAAACCATCATGGTGCCATTTCCACTGGAGAGATGTCCAGGCAGGCAGACGGTCTGTCTTGTCCATCTCCTCATCTGATGCACTTCACATTACAGATATTCCCATGACGGGCCTCGGACATTTTTATATGATGGGATAAACAATAGTAACCGCTGTTAAAATGGTTTACCTTTTAGCTGTTCTCAAGGGCACAGTGCATCTTGGGCTGTTTTATTGTTCTATGTGTTACAGAGTCAGGGCCCAGCCTGCTTAGGACAGCATTTTTGGAGGGCACTCTGAGGCAAACATGCTCCGTTCTGAAGTAGGGTTGAAAGTCAGCTTTTCAGTGAGCTTAAAGTGAACATGACAACTTACCAATGTAACATGTGTTACACCTTTGAATTGTAGTTCTGAAGAAGATAGTTGACAGTTACCTTTCTGAAGGACCAAAGAAAGAAAGAGGTACAGGTTTAAATGATGGCAGGGCTGGACCAAAAGCATCCCTCCTGTTTGTAAAATGTACAAATCAGTCCTGGTGAGTTTTGTCTGTTGGGTTGTACATTGGAAATAGGGGTTGGCAAAAATCAGGAAACCTTCTCCCTCAGACTGATGATTTTTTTTAACCTAAAATTGAGGAAAGGCTATCAGAGAGAAAACACTTGATTTTAAAGAGTTACCCTGTTATAGTTCATATTGTAATAATTTGGGGGGATTTTATACCCCCTTTTGCTCCCAAATATCTATTGGGGATGTCTATCCTTTAGCCCATTTAGCTCCACCATAAATGACACAGAGACATCAAATTTTATTAACAAGCTGCTGGCACTATGCTGGGCAGGTTCTGAACTATTCTAACCCAACAAAGCTGTTAATACCCAGATAAATGCCCCATCCCTTGTCATCTTAGAATTGACTGGGCTCACTTTGTTCCATGTGTGTCCTCAGGGTGAACTTCTCTTGGCCATGTGCTCATGGTCCATCCTGCGTAATGGCGACCTCCTCCTTCTCCATCTCTTCTTTCTCCCTCATGCTCCTTACCTGAGACCCTTCACTCAGTTTGAAGTCCTGCCCTCCTATCTCCTCTGCCCAGTCATAGGCTCCAGCCTTTTATTAACCAATCAGAGATTACTGGGGAGCAATCTTTAAAGCAGATTGGTCAATGCAATGCCCACGTCCAGACTGCAAACTGATCTTGGAGCTCAGCATTTGAATACACAGTGCACAAGACCAACCCCAGCAAATTCAGGTGAGAAAGTTACAGACCAGCACAAATAAAAGGCCAGATGAGAGCCTTTTATTAGCTGTTGACCAAAAACAGGATCTTGCTTCAAAGAGTTCTCAGTCCCAAAGCTCAGGAGTGCAGTGGGTTCTTTTGGTTTGGTTTGGCTTAGTTTTTGTTTTATGAAACAATGTTTCTCTGTGTAACAACCCAGGCTGTCCTAGAGCTCACTTTGTAGACCAGGCTATCAAACTCACAGAGATCTGCCTGCCTCTGCCTCCCAAATGCTGGGATTAAAGGCGTGCGCCACCACATCCCAGCTAGGAATACAGTGAGGAATTGGGGTCATCTGTTCTCCCAAATTCTAGAGATACCTTAGCTATCAAAGATTAAGCTTCCTGACCAGTGAGGCTCAGGACCCAAAGGATCACACATACTACACACACACACACACACACACACACACACACACACACACACACACA
>CAJQZJ010032236.1:5628014-5664007 GCA_907164525.1 Lophiomys imhausi
ACACACACACACACACACACACACACACACACACACACACACACACACGCGCCTAACTTTTCCCTGCTGCTTTGGGAACCCACAGGACTGGGAAAGAGAAAACTTCCCAAGATGCAGCCTTATCTCATGGCTGTTGTGAGAGGATCATGGACAAAGTGAGACCAAAAGACCTCCATGTTGGCTCAGCAGAAATACAGTAGTTTAAAATAGTTAACACTGAGATGCCTCTGCTCAATTAGGGAAAAGGAGGGAGCAAAATGGTCTAGAAATGTTAGGCTCTCAAAGATCTGACAAATATGGCGGGCACTGCATAAGGGCTTAATCCCAAGGAGCTCAAGAAGTTGCTCTTCTGTATAGAAGCACACACAAGACTGATGCAGCTTTAAATCACTCTTAACTATTTTTGACAACATTATTTCTGCTGAGCCAACATGGAGCCCACCAGAAGGTGCTTGACTAAGATCCTGTAAAATGGTTACCTGCTGAATTCTCACAAGAACTATTTTTTGTTGTTTTTGTTTTTCAAGCAAGGTTTCTCTGTGTATCCCTGGCTATCCTGGAACTCACTCTGTAGACCAGGCTGGCCTTGAACACACAGAGATCCACCTGCCTCTGCCTCCCAAGTGCTGGGATTACAGGTGTGCACCACCACGCCTGGCAACAAGAACTTCTTGTTGGGCCCTTCATGTTCACCACATATTACCAGAGAAATTAGAGTCCCTTTGGTGTTCTTGTTAGTAATAATAATAGAGATGCATCAGAAGGAAGTTCAAGGATAGTTTATTAGAGTTTGAAAGAAAAAAACAGACAGGCAAGCTACTGTTTGCAGTTACAACAAGGAGGAAGGAAATGGAAAAAGTCATGGCATTTTGAGTTAGGATTCAAGAAAGGTGGTATGTTTAGCAATAGAGGTCAGCAAGCAGTGTCATGGCAGAAGGTGGGGCAGGGTGTTCAGAGACAGAGTAATTAAGTTTAGAGGGAAAGAATTAATAAGCTTTGATCAGTGTCTGCAAGAAAAAAAGGGGGGGAAGAAAAGTCCCTATAAATGGCCACACTATCTCATTAATTATTCCTCCCATCTCCTTAATGTGTCTTTAGGTGAGTCAGATTTCCTGTGGAATGATCTGAACAGGTGATTGACAGGCCCAGGAACAGGTGATTGACAGGCCCAGCTATGTTGTAGGGTGTTTTCTGTTAGCTCATGTTTTTCTACCCATACCCCTTGTTCCCAGAAATAATGACTCTGAGACTTAAATATATTTACAAACACCTAGGCCATATAGCTAGGCCTGTTCCGAAATTGGCTCATAACTTAATTACCCCATTATTCTAATCTATGTATGCCACATGGCTGGTTACCTCTGCTAAGCTTTATGCTTCCATTTTCCTCACATTCTAGGGCAAATCTCCTTCCTGCTTCTCTATCCCAAAATCCATTTTTTCTACTAGAATTCCCACCTCCTATTTCCTGCCTCAGCTATAGGCCAATCAACTTTTTATTGACAGGTGAAGCCTCCAAACAGACCCAAGAGCTTCTCTCTACACAGCTACATTAGTTCACCTCTACCCCTCTCTCTTCCTCTCTCTTCCTCTAGGCACCTCCACACACCCTTTTTGAGATGGGGTCACACTATGTAGCCCTGGGTGGCCTGGAACTTCTATGTAGACTAGGCTGACCTTAAAGTTACAGCGATCTGCCTACCTCTGCATCCTGAGTGTCAACATAAACTTTTAAAATGCCTATTAACTGTGAATGAATTCCAAGTAACTTCATTGATGTTTACTGTAGTTGTCTAACATTTCAAAATGGTGACAGAATTAATATAGTTTTTATTGTGTGGATTTTTTAAAAGGATTTACTTTTGTTTATGTGTTTGTTATCTGTGTGTCTGCCAGGTAAGTGCAGATGTCCTTAGAGGCCAGAACAGGACACTGGATCCTGGCAAGTTGAAGTTATAGACATTACAAACCTCCGTTTGGGTGCTGAGAATGGAGCTCAGGTCTTTTGTAAGAGCAGCCCACACAAGAGGCTGCTGAGCCATGTTACCAGCCTCTCATACAGCTTTTAAAATGTCAAGGTGTGTTACCCATATTGTACTTTTCTGCTAGGCTGGACTAGTTAGTGCCTCCTGTGGCCAGATACCGTCCCTGCAAAACAGCTCTCGTCTCTAAAGGAATAGGAAGTAGTGGTTTTTTGAACCAACTCTGAGTAACAATGGTCCAAGAACATCAATTTAGTTTGTACCAAATAATATGTTAAATGTGAAATGGATTACAGGGCTCTGTGCCTGTCACTCCAGGTTCCTTATCCAATCAGATAAAAACCAAATCCTTAAGTGTTTGTGAGCCACCTGACATGGGTGCCGGGAATTGAACTCTGGTCCTCTCCAAGAACAGCATGTGAGCACTCACATCTTTTTATTTTATTTTTATTTTTCGTTTTTCAAGACAGGGTTGCTCTGTGTAATAGCCCTGGTTGTCCTAGAACTCTGTAGACCAGGCTGGCCTGGAACTCAGAGATCTGCCTGCCTCTGCCTCCCAAGTGCTGGGATTAAAGGTGTGTGTCATCACTCCCAGACTTCTGCAAGTTTTTAAACCATTCTTTATTCAACTACTCCCATCAGTAATCCATATCAGAGATGAACTGCCCAAAGGCTCGCCCTTTAAATCTCGCCTATGTAACCTACTCTGTAGTTACCACAGAGGAGTGAGTGAGAATATGGTCTCACCTGACAGTGATGGATGAGCTTGTCCTAAGGTACCAGGCCCCAGCCAGACTTTAGCACAACTGACTCCATGGTAGAAGGAGCCGTTAGGCTGTAAAACTCAGCGCATAGACAGCACCACCTGTCAAAACCAAAACTCAGGCCTAATCCATCACGCCCATAGCTGGGGAAAGTCTCTAAGCATACTAATCTTGCTTTTGGCTTCCATAGTTCTGCTCCTGGCTAACTGTTCTTGTTAACTGAAGTATGTCAACCCAGGACATGGTTCTTAATGCTTAAAATCTCACCCCAAGAAAGCCTTGGGGCTACACTGGGATCCTGAACACCCAATGTGATCACCGGCTGGCTAATGAAGATTTTCTATTGGCTTAAACCTACGTGCGAGCGGTCTTCTCTGGTGGACACCCCACAATTCCACGAGAATACCTCCATGGGTATCTAATAAGAAGGCCTACTACTTTGTTCATCTTTCCCCAGTCATCCATTAGTGTCCTTTAGTTTGTAATACAACTCAAATTTGATATGGAGGCAATACCTCTAGGGTCTTCCTCAAGGTTAACATTGACTTCTACTATTGAAGTCGTGGCTAATATTCTCCATCATCTAGGCTGTTCTTGTAAGGATGAATCTAGCTGTCTCCAGAAATAAGTAGAAGCTTGGGGATGTTGCCCAACTTCTGAGTGAGCAGCCCTAGTCCCACTTCCTGTCTCTCCACTACAAAACAGGGAAAGGGTTACTCCAAGTCTGGCAGCCCAAGGGCTGAGGAAGAACTAAGAGATGCCTTTAACTTAGTAAATGCTGCTGATGGCATTGGTTCTCTGATCAAGCCGAGCATAGTAGCACATATCTGAAACAACCAGCTAGGAAGCTGAGGCAGGAGACTGAGACTAGCTAGGTTACAGAGAGAACCTGCTTCCACAGAGCCAAAAGAAAAAGGTCCCTGACCCCTTCCCTCCAGGACCTAGTAAAGGGACTGGGCAACAGCTTCAAGTTGGGGTTCCAGAGGTTACTAAAGACAACTATTTCCAAGAATGATGTTAACTGCCTTTTAGTTTGGGAGAGGTTGGTATTAGAATCCCTGATCCACTCTTGGGAGATAGCTCTCTTCTCAGTATTTGGGACTTGGCAGGGGAGACTTTATTTTCTTGTAAACATAAACTTGATGTCTTTGTGTTATCCAGAGAGATGGCTCTGCAGCTAAGAGAGCACTGTCTTGCAGAGTACCTGCAGTTCTTTGCAGGAGTCTCATGACTTTGCCACCTCCAACACCTCGGAGTCTCCACTTCAACCAAGGCTTCCCTTCGAAGCTGCACACAATGGGCTTTCAGGACCTCCTCTCAGGGACTGTGACCCTGCCATCCATTGCCTGGCCTCAATGGCTCTAGCACCAGAGGGATAGACTTCATCATAGTAAGGAAAGACATGGAAATAGTCGGAGAAGGCCGCATGGCAGAGCAAGAAGCTGGCCGATCACATTTCATCCACAAAAGAAGCAGAAAGCTGTACCTTTGGAATAGGTTGGGTTTTTTTTTTCCAACAAATTCTAGCTCTGTGGATAGGTACAAATAAGTTTATGTTTCTGGCATATCACATTCATGACAGGCTCCCTCAACAAGCAGCTCCAAGTTCCTGAGGTGAGGCATTACCAAAAAAAATGAAGGCTTTCCTTGAATCCCTGTAGGGGGACTGCTCCAATGTATTATGGTATAATTTTAGTTTGAGGGTCACCCCATCCAAAAGCAGACAAATAGTGTGAGTTTGGGCTCAGTGGATGCAAAAAGATAGCACCTTCTAGATCCAAGACACTAGAACTGTATGGTGTCAAAGAGCATTTGAGTGCGAATATACAGAGATTGGGAATTACAGGAGGAACCAGCTGCATTTATCTCTCACAGGTCATAACAAGACACCACGTGGACTTTGCCCTGGTAGCCATGACAACCACAGCAGTGCAATATAATGGTAGCCAAGCCTGTGGTAATGGTAACAGAACTATTAGTTCCCTGAAGCAGACAGGGATAAGGAGAGCCCAGAGACCCTTGTCTAACTTAGCTGTTGTTGGTCTGCCTCCTCCTCCAGCTGAAAGTGCTCTCAAGAGCTGCAAGGCTATATAAAAAGTGGAAGGTTAATTGAAAGCAGGACTCCATGATGCAACTTCCATTCGGTGATGCAGCTGATCACTCACACTCCCGTAGGTAATCCTCACCCACGACCCATAAGCAACTCCAATAAAGTCATTGGCCTCTGAATGGAAATGAGGACATGACCGCTCCTAGGTATGGTTGAAGAGAAGGTTTTATGGTAGACATGAGGGAGAGTTCAGCCAGAGGCATTTGAAAGAGTCCAGATTGAAGCAGGCCATGAGAGGAGAAGGTGTGGGGGGACCAAGAGCAAAGAAAAGGGTAGAGGGCAGAGAGGGCAAATGGACCAAGAGAAGAGTCAGGAGCAGAGAGCTAAGAGAGGGAGAACCAAGACAGAATGTGGCCAATGGTTGGTTATATATGGAAGGAGAAGCTGGGGCAGGGAAGTAAGGGTAGGGGGCAGAGTGAAAAGTGTTGGGAGGAGCCAGTGAGGCTTGTAACAATTGTCTTCGGTTTCTTTGGGACCTGACAGTTTTACCAAGCTAGACTTTGGTATGATAGTTTTTTGCTTTGTTTTTGTGCTTGTCTGGGGTGAATAGGCATTTGTTTTGTTGTTTGTTTTGAAATTTTTTATGTGTATGTATATATATCTGTGTACCAAACCACATACATGCCTGGTGCAGGCAGGGGCCAGAAGAGGATTTCAGATCCCCTGAAGCTGAAGTTACAGATGGTTATGAATGACTATGTGGGCACCAGGAATCAAACATAGCTCCTCTGGTAGGGCAACCAATGCTCTTAACTATTGAGTCATGCTCCAGTCTGTGACTAGGCAATTGTGTTTCTCCAGGAAAAATGACTGTAACAAAGTCTTATGCTAAGTGATAATCTCCACTAATTTTTTTTACAGAAAAAGGATGAGAGTATTACATGGACATTGACAAGACCTGATTAAAACATTTTTTGAGAAATTTTATCAATTAATGGCTGATACCCTATCCTTGTTTCTGGCTATAGGGAGTACTGGGGTTTTTTGTAGCAAAGGGTCTCCTGCCTTCAGATGCATCTGAAGGTTATCCATCTGGAAGTCCTTTCTGAGAAGGGTAATGAGCTGTACATATTTGTGTATGACTCCCATACTTCTTGGAATAACTCATCTGTCACGATAGTAGATAATATTCAGGTTCAGCAGTGTTTACATGTAAATTAACTAAGTGTAGCTAATGTGATCCCTGACAAGTAGTACGGAGGAGGTTTGGATTTCTTTAGAAATACAGTTGTGTTGAATGAATATGTAAAGGTTGTGGGAGTGCTTAGTCTGCCCATGAAAAACAGACTTATAAAAGGGCCATGCAAATCAGCCTAATGACTGGCATCTATGGGGGAACACCTGAGCACACTCGTGATCTTGGTTAACAAGAAGTTCCTCAGAAGGAGGGGATAAGGTTGGCCAATGAGAAAACGTCCTGGAGCATAATTAAAGGGAATATAAGAAGGAAGGCCCAGAAGGAGCTCAGGTTAGGCGTAGCCCAGGTGAAAAGCCATGGCCTGAGACAGAGGCCCTGTGGAGGGCAGAGATGGATGAATGGAAGAGACCACAACCCCAAGCAGGGGTGTGTAACTGAAGCACCATGTGGAAGGTAGCATGTGCCTCATGAAGATTCGACAAAATCTAACACACAGAAGAGACCATGGCCTCAAGTGAGTGTGTGACAATGACCAGCTACTAGGCTGTGGGAATGCAGCACCTGTGCAGAGACCACAGCCCCCAAGCAGGGGTGGGGGAGGTGGGGGTCAGTGTGGCAGCTGCCTTCTCCACACCAGAGCCAGCTGACTTCTGAGCAGCTGCGGTTGCTGTGTTCCCTTTAGCATTGACTGATTTGAATAGACTGCTGATTAACTGCCCCAAGGACCTGCGCCTTAGGTTGGTGGGTTGGAAGGTGTTTAGAATTATTAATAAATAGTTTAAAAGTATGCCTTCAAGGTAGGGTAAAGCTGATAGCCTAGTATGCAAGAAGCCTTACCTCAGTAAGGGAACAAAACATTCAGAAATTCAGAAATTGATGGATAATTACGTCATCACCCCAGACACAGTACAGAGTTAAATTCTGTGCTCTTCCCCTCCCCCTTAATAATAAGGTGCAGACCGAGAGAATAAAGCTGGCTTAGGTGGTCTTTGCATAGGTAGGAATTGAGGAGGCCTACTGAGCATCCCCCAGAACTGTCTAGAGCTCCTCCTTCACCCCCCACCCCCACCCCTCAACGTGGAAGCTACTGTGTGTTTGGCTTCATACTTGGGACAAGAGGCTGAGGTGCATAATTAACACACTAAAGTGGGCCAGACCTCCAAGTTCTCCCAGCATGCCTTAGTCCCTACTTGTTAAAGGGCATGCTGACACACCCCACCCTCAATGCTGAATTCTCCTCTCCCAGAAGCCCTTTCCTATATAATCTGGACATTTTGGGCACTCGCTCTGGCTCTCTCTCTCTCTCTCTCTCTCTCTCTCTCTCTCTCTCTCTCTCTCTCCCTCCCCTCCTCTTTCTCTGCATTTCTCTCTCTGTATGAGCCCACTCTTCCTCTCTTTCTCTCTCCCATCCCTCCCCACAAGAGCTGCACACAATAAACCTGCCTTTATATGTTCTAATCTGGCTTGGATTGAATCATTTCACCCAAGCAGAATACACCTTAACAGAATAATTCACAATCCAGAGAGCATCTGGTCACTTAGGTCAGACATGGCTAACAACCACCCCTCTGGGGCTGATTCTAGCTCTCCAGAGTCAAGGGCAGTCCTATTTACATTGTCCCCTTTTGCCTGTATGTGGTGCAGAGTGTCTTTGGTGACTGTTGTCTCCTTGCTCCAATGTGTAAGCTGCTGGCAGTTGAACTAAGTGTCTTCAAGTATCATCGTAGTCCTCCCACCTTCCCTGTCTTCAGAGAAGTTATTTCCTGTTTGACTTAGAGGTGTCATGGTTTCTCAAAAGGCAGTCAAAACCTTGGTTGGGCTTTTAGTAAGTCTTTGATCTCACTTTTCATCTCAAGCCACGTCTCTTTCTTCCTCTGCTTGATCTCAGTTTAAGAGTGGTAAAGTTACCTTACAAGTTGTATTTAAGGGTTTGGGGGACCCAGTGCTTTTTCTGAAGCTTTTCTTGATATGTGAGGCTGACTGTTCAATATAGTAAGACCTAGTACAGTAAGTCCCTCTGGATAATAATAATACATTTCATAATGGTCCCTGTCAATCTCCCATGAAAAGGGGTGTGGCTTTTATTTGTGCCTTAAGCCGCCTCCTTCACTTACCATGATTAACAGATCTGTCTGTTTGTTTTCGTCCTTCCCATCCACTCCACCGCAGCAACACCTGCTTCTATTACTCCTCCTCCTTGGTAATTTCAGTTAGGAGCTACCTGTGGAACAGCACTGGCCCTTGATTAATGGTACGTTTGCACCCAGGAGCAGTATTTCATCAGCTTCGCAACAGAGAGACAGAATTGTACATAGTTTCTTCCAAGTGAGCTCATAGGCGATGGCTATTTATACAAGACCCTATGAAATACATGCTGGGTGGTGAGCAAAGTAACTTAATTTTTATTTATTTATGTTTTTTGTTTTGTTTTGTTTTTCGAGACAGGGTTTCTCTGTGTAATAGAGTCCTGGCTGTCCTGGACTCGCTTTGTAGACCAGGCTGGCCTCAAACCCACAGAGATCCCATCTGTCTGCCTCTGCCCCCCCCCAAGTGCTTGGATTAAAGGTATGCGCTACCATGCCTGTCTTTATTTTTAATTTTTAAAGATTTTATTTTCTTTTTAATTATCGGTATGTGTGTGCACATATATATCTGTGTACATGAGTGTAGTTGCCTCCAGAAGTTAGAGGCATTGGATCTCCTGGAGCTGGAGTTACAGGAGGTTGTAATTTGAGTATTGGGAACCAAAAGTTGGTCCTCTGCAAGAGCAGTACATATTTGTAACAGCCCAGCCATCTTTCCAGCCCTCCCTGGATTGTCTTACTTTGGTCACTGGACAGGGGATTCCATGATGAAGACTTGCAGATTCTGCATCTTCAACTTACTAAGATCCCGTTTTCTCATGTGGAAGTTCATGTTTACTAACTTGAAAACATGTTTGTGCCATCAGGATGAAATGTGGGCCCTGGGAATAGTGCATGGCCTAATGCCTATCACATGGCTTTCAGTCTCCCACTAAGCTGGATGTCTAAAAGATTAAAGTTAGCCCAAATTAGACTGACCATGGTGGTATAACACTTTCTTATGTGCTGGTAAGATATTAAGTGATCTAGAAGAAAGCTCCATAGGGAGAAATCATTATTCCTTGAATTATTTATTACAGAACCAGAACAGAATGATAGTTAAGAGTAAGTTTGATGGCGGGTGTGGCTGGGATAGTGAATCTTCACATACAAACATGTATACACACATGCACAAAAATAGATAAACATGTAGGCCTCCCAAAATACATATAACTTCTTCCCCTACTAACATGGAAACAGGAAAGTAAAAATAGGTATTAGTTATCTCAAGAACAATGAAGAAGAGGGGCTCAAAGACCCCCACAGGGGCACATGGACAAGACAGAACCCTGGGGATCTATGGCTGAAGGAATAGTAAAGAAAGGGCCACCAGAATCCTAAACAGCACAGTAAGAACCCACCACTTACAGAAATTGTTTAGTCAGGAGAGCAATGTTAAATGGTGTAGATGCAAGGCACTATTTTACCTCTCTAATTCAGGCCCGTCAGTTGTATCTTGTACCATACCCTAAATCCTGTCACATTCCTACCGTAGCATGCTTTTCCAAAAAAGGTTATTTATTTATTTGTTTGTTTGGTTGGTTGGTTGTTGTTGTTTGAGACAGGGTCTCACTACAAGTCCTGGCTGGCCTTGAACTTGTAGAGATCTGCCTGTCTCTGTCTCTGTCTCCCAGGTTCTGGAATTAAAAATGTGTCTTTCTTCCTCAGCTTGATATCAGTTTAAGAATGACATAGCTATATCTAGAAGTTGTATTTCTATACCAGCTCAAAAAGATTTTTAAAAATTATTTGTGTGTGTGTGAGTGTATGTCACATGTATACAATTACCCGTGGAGACCAGAAGAGAGCGTTTCATTGTCTGAGAGCTAGAGTTACAGGAGATTGGAAGTCACATGACAGGGGTTCTAGTATCCAATCTGAGGTCCTCTGCAAGAGCTACTAATACTATTTTTTTCTTTTAAAGATTTATTTATTTTATGTATGTGGGTGTTTTATCTGCATGTACATCTATCTGTACATGAGAAGAGGTCATCTGATCCCATGAGACTACAGTTATAGATGGTTGTGAGCCATGTGGGTGCTGGGAATTGAACTCAAGACCTCTGAAAGAGCAGGGAGTGCTCTTAACCGCTGAGCCATCACTCCAGGGCATCCCCCCCCTTTTTGAGACAGAGTTTCTCTGTGTATCCCTGGCTGTCCTGAAACTCACTCTGTAGACCAGGCTGGCCTTGAACTCACAGAGATCCACCTGCCTCTGCCTCCTCAGTGCTGGGATTAAAGGTGTACACACTCAGCTACAAGTGATAGTCTTAACCTCTGGGCTATCTTCAGCCCCTGCAGCAACCAACCTCTTAACCTTCTCGTGTTGCCCCTATCTAATGCCAAATCCTATCCTATCCCCTCCAAATGTTCTGTAGTGGGGATCTTTGAAATAGAATGGTTATGCCATTTCTTAAGGCCTGGACTTAAACAAAAAATCAAAATGTCTCCAGGTGCTGGAGAGTGACTCAGAAGTGGAGAACATTTACTGCTCTTCCAGAGTACTGGAGTTTGGATCCCATCACCCATATCAGACATCCCATAACTGCCTGTAAGTCCAGCTCCAGGAGACCTGATTTCCTCTTCTAGCCTTCTTGGGCACCCACATACACGTAGCATACACACACACACACACACACACACACACACACACACACAAATGTGTCTTTTTTTTGTTTGTTTGTTTGTTTGTTTTTTGTTTTGGTTTTTCGAGACAGGGTTTCTCTGTGTAACAGCCCTGGCTGTCCTGGACTCGCTTTGTAGACCAGGCTGGCCTCGAACTCACAGAGATCCGCCTGCCTCTGCCTCCCAAGTGCTGGGATTAAAGGCGTGAGCCACCACGCCCGGCTACAAATGTGTCTTTAAATATATAAAAAGAGGGGCTTAGAGAGGTGGGCTAGGAAGTTAGGAGCACTGGTCCATCTTCCAGAGGACCTGGGTTTAATTCCACCACCCATATGGCAGTTCACAACCATCTCTAAATACAATCCCAGGGGATCTGATGTCTTCCTCTGGCCTCCTTGTGCACAGACATGTCACACATAGACATACATGCAGTCAAACATTCAGACACATTTAAATAAATAAAATTTAATTATATTTATTTTTTTAGAAGGTAGAAAGGGTGAAGTTTATTATTTACATCTAAAATGTGGGCACAGAAATGGTGCCCAGGCACAGTCCGACAGCTCTGCTCAGTTGGTGATGATGAGCTCATCCACACCCCAATCTTCATAGCTCCCATCTGGCAGGTAACAGCGAATGATGATGGGGATCTTTTGGGCCTTGAGCGCCTTCATGGCGATAAGCAAAGGGTCTGTCTCCCCCTCCAGCTCCACCATCACCGGGGCACACATCGCGGTCTGGAGTGCCCAGGTGTCCAGCACTCGGCTCGCTCGTACTCGATCATGTATGTAAGGAGTGGCTTGCAGGCGCTCACCAGACGGAGGAATCTCAACGTTCTCCTGGCCCTCCTCCTCGGCATTTTCCAAGTCGTCTAGTCCTTCGTCCTCTTCTACGTCGTCAAAGTCATCACCATCGAAATTGTCCTCGTCTGACATGATGCCTTCGCCGCACTAGCCGGTCTGGAGAGCAGAGCCGCAAACTGTGCTCCTCAAGCCCCGACCAAATTTAATTTTTTAAATGTATGTTAGGTCTCTGTAACAGCATTACTTATAGCAACAGAAAACCCTCCATGCTGAGAATGGAGGCCCCATGATCACCTTCCCCCCCAAGAAGTGGACTGGTTATACTGTCTCACTGAGATAGTTCCCCTCAGACAGTAATGGGGCGGGGGGGGGGGGGGTAGGTGATAGAATTAGTCATTTACACATATGGCCAGGGATGCACATGATCGCCTCTCTGGTTGGGCTGAGGGACCATGCATAATGTATGTGGGCCCATTCCAGACAGCCCATAATGAACCAAAAACTGAGCACCCCATAAAGATGGCCTTTATAACGGGACTTTCTTTGGACCAAAAGCTCCCAATAATGATACAGTCATTTGTTTATTAATATATGAAAGGTTGCCCTTAGCTTAGGCTTGTTCCCAACTAGCTCATATAACTTAAATTAATTCCTTTATACTAATATATGTTCTGCCATGTGGCTTGCTACCTCTCCTCAATACCAGCACCTGTTTCTTCCTCTAAGTCCTGCTGTCGAATCCTCCTGTGCCTTGATTGTTTCCCAGAGTTCCTGTCTCTGCCTGGAAGTCCCGTCTACCCTCTGCTGCTTTGCTATAGGCTGTTCAGATCTTTATTAATCAGAAAGTGAAGGAGAAGAATGTTTACAAAACACTGAGACAGGTGATGCTTCAAAAAAGTAACAATACTAAAGTCTGGCATGTTGTCAGCCCTCTGCTTGTACAGAAATCAGCATTTGAGTATACAAAGACAACCTTTACCTAGTGCACAAACAGATCCTAACAGGCCTTAGTCTGCATTCAGTTCCCACCATAAGTCCCACTTATGAACAGGCCACTGGGCAGGGCGGCATGTTGGTACTCTACCCTCGGAGGTCCTCTTACCCTTGGGAGTTCTTCCTCATGTTTTCATTGATAGATGTTTGCTCTCTCTGCTCACTCCTTGTCTACCTTTCTTTAATCCTGAGCTTGAGACAGCAAACTTGGAAGGCCCTGGCTTGGGTAACTTTAGTGACTATTGATCATTCAGCAGATAACTCAGAGCTGTCTGAGTTAAGCTCAGTAAAAGCTGAGAAAAGCTCCATAGTTCTCAACAAAATCCAACTGCCGTGGGCGCGCCTTCTGACCTCTTGGGTTGCTAACACACTAAGGCTCCTGGAGGCACAGTGGAGGCAAATCAGTTTCTACCTCTCTTTGGATTGGCTAAACTGTAAATCCATTTTCCTCTGCCACTTCTGTTTCCTAATTTCTTTTAAAATATAGGGAAACTGTGGCAGCAGGTTGTAGACCTAAATGTTTGGGAATAGAAGTTGTGCCACGTTACCTGCTTGTGGCATTGTCACAGAGTTAGAGATTATCCTCTGGTTACTGTAGCACCCATCTTAGATTCAACCAGTTTCAGCTAATCTGAGGAGGGACTGGCCTGCAGATATCCTGTCCTCAGAGATAAAGATAAAAATTCAACTACTGTAACAGAATATTTTTATTTATCACTTATATTTATTAATACTTAACAATCACTAATAAAATACCTAAATCCTAAATCCTATAACCTAAACCTTAAATCTAAAATCTATAATCTATTTAAGAATACCTTAATACCTAAAAAATACTCTAATACCTATAAAAAATAAAACCAAACACTTAACACTATTTTAAGTTTCTTAAAAGGATATTAATACTCTGGGTGTAGGTCCGTGCTGGATGGCCTAGTTTACAGTTGCACCATCAGGTCTTTCAATCTCAAAGTTTGTTGGGCAATATTTTGCCAATTCGAAAGCCCAGTCCACCTTCACCACAAAGTTGTGATCAGTTTATAAAGTCAATTTGTTCTGACCGCTGGTGCAGGACAGTCTTTTCAGTCAGCCAAGAATTGCCTCCGTGGTCTCCCTCAGCTTTTCTTATATTTTTGGTTGTGAGCCTAGCCTTTAATGGCTAAGCCATCTCTCCAGCTCTCCTTCAGCTTTTCCGTCCTGATTCTCTCTAGCTCACCTTCTCAGCACTCTGAGGGTCCAAGGCGGGATGCTTCGAAGGCTCCTCTCTTAGCAGATCTGTGGCACGTTTTTGCTTTGGATTGCAGGGGTCCAAACTCTGCCAACGGTGTACTGGCTTTGCTCCATCCCACTGGGTTACCAGTGGGTGAGTGCAAGATAGCATGGCAGGGTAGAGAGAGAGGGGGAGGGCATCCGTGACTGAGTGGATCTTGACTTAAATCTCTTTGCATGTTGTGATGATTGGCAGAGTGGTTTTCAACAGTGGTTTTTCATGGGCTTTCCCAAGACACACCCCTACAATGGTGCATCAGTGTCGCCGGTGGATCTTCCGGGATTCCATTGCTTATGGCTAATGATGTCATCTGCATGGCTTTCAAGGTTTCTTAGCAATGCCCCTTCAAACAGGACATATCATTCGGCCACAACTGGCTCCGTCCAGATCGACTATGAAGGAATGCCAAGCTCCTCCCTATATCTGCCATATGTTAATCTGAACTGCCTACTAATTTCACTAGTGAGACCTGACCTCCACCACAAACTGCATCCCAAGTCAGTACTCAAGGCAATGATTCCACTCCCACATTAAAAAAAAAAAAAAAATCACTATCATCACTAACAGCAACACAAAGAACAAAGCTGGGTATGTTCGATGGTAAGTGCTGATAATCCAGCAGCAAGACTAAGACAGGAGGATTGCTACAAGTCAGAGACCAGCCTGAGCTACATGAGTTCTAGACCAGCCTGAGCTACATGAGTTCTAGACCAGCCTGAGCTACATGAGTTCTAGACCAGCCTGAGCTACATGAATTCTAGACCAGCCTGAGCTACATGAGTTCTACACCAGCCTGAGCTACATGAGTTCTAGACCAGCCTGAGCTATTGTGCTTCCTTGTGAGACATTATCTTAAAACAGCTCCCCCCAAAATACAGCTTCCCTAAAAATAAAAATAAAAAGCCTAAATTGAAAAAAACAAAACTTGCTATTAAGTTTGATCTCCACAATTACATCATCCTCTGGCTTCACCCTCCCATATTCTGGGGTGATAAGTAAGCACACCTACTCAGGGTTTTTTTTCTAATCTCTGGTAAGGATCAAGCCCAAACCTGCTGGCACTAAACGAGATCTCTACTCTACCATTGATTGCTGAGACTTAAAACTTAAAAAAGAAATCGTTGCTTATTTATTTAAAATTTTCTAACCTATAAAATTCTTGTTGAGCAGTCATGGCACATGCCTTCAGTTTCATCAGTTGGGAGGCAGAGGCAGGTGGAATTCTGAGTTTGAGGCCAGCCTGGTCTACAGAGTGAGTTCTGGGACAGCCAGGGCTACACAGAGAAGCCCTCTCTAAAACAAACAAACAAACAAACAAACAAAAAAACAAAACAAAGAACAATTTTTAATTTGTTTTTGTTTTTTGGGACAGGGTTTCTCTGTGTATCAGCCCTGGCTGTCCTGGACTCACACTGTAGACCAGACTAGCCTCAAACTCACAGATCCACCTGCCGCTACCTCCAAAGTGCTGAAATTAAAGGCACCACCACACCCAGCCCAAAAATTCTTTATAAAAAATGTTTCACCTACGAAACAAATCTACACTTGTAAAGCCTCCTTTATCCATGAGACAAAAGTGGGAAAGGAGTAATTCTCTCCTTTGATCATGGGTGTTTGTGGCCTCTCCTCCTAGCTGGGCCTTACCAGTCCTTTCTTTGTTTCAGGCTAATAGTGTTGTTTAGATTTTTGCCCTTTGTCGAGCTGTACAGCGTCTGACTTGTTCTAACTAGAATCGTCCCTTGGGAAATGCATACTTGGATTTACCCAGCTAACAAGTGCTTAGAGCACAATGACTTGTAACTAGCTACACTTAAACTTGTGATCCTCCTGTGTCAGCCTCCCACGCCAACAAGCCACCAGCCAAATAACTTCAATGAAGTGGGCGGTGTTACACCCTTAGTCTCAGCAATCAGGAGGCAATGATAGGCAGGCAGACCTCTGGGGGTTCCAGGCCAGCATCACCTCTACAGTGAGTCTCAGACGAGCCAGAAATACATAAGATGTATATTGAGAGTTGAACCCCAGACTGGGCTACATAAGACTTCTTTAAAAAGAAGGAGGAAGTAGCCGGGCAGTGGTGGCGCACGCCTTTAATCCCAGCACTTGGGAGGCAGAGGCAGGCGGATCTTTGCGAGTTCGAGGCCAGCCTGGTCTACAAAGCGAGTCCAGGACAGCCAGAGCTGTTAAACAGAGAAACCCTGTCTCGAAAAACCAAAAAAAAAAAAAAAAAAAAAAAAAAGAAGGAGGAAGAAAGAGAGTCAGGTTCCTGCCAACATGTCTGATCTAACCTGCACACCGATATGAAGTAATCTCTGTCAAACTACTTCACTAAAAGAACTAATGTGTGGGGCTAGAGGATGGTTCAGTGGTTAAGAACACTTGTTTTCAAAGAGGACCCAGATTCAACAACTAGCCACATGGAGGCTCACAACTGTCTATAATTCCAGTTCCAGGGGACCCCAAACCCTCAGAGGATATCAGATGCACGTGTGATGCAGATGCACACATGAAGGTAAAAACACCATGTACATAAAACAAGCAACTCTGAAAATAACAATAATCCTAAGTATGCCTTGGTTATTTATAAGCCAAAGAAGAAATTCCGGTGCAGTTGGCTGTTTCTCCAGAAGCTCACGTTCCTGATGAAGGCATGCTTCTTCTCCATAGTCATACTTGCTCTCAGCCCCTCGGTGGTGCCACACCACTTTAATCCCAGCACTAGGTGGGCAGAGGCTGGCAGATTTCTGAGTTCAAGGCCAGCCTGGTCTGTTAGCAAGTTCCAGGACAGCTTGTCTCAAAAACCAAAAAAAATTAATACCAAAAATAAATAAATAAATAAATACATAAATAAATAAAAACTTCCCCTCAAGCCTTACTCATCTAGTCTCAGAGTTCTTTCTCTAACAGTGACAATGTTGCCAGAGTTTCTAGGGTCAGAGCCTAGGCCCTATTGGCCCTAACAAGCTAGACCACCTGTCCTCAACAGATCAGTCAAAGAAACAAGTGACAGTAAAAAAGGGAGGGGGGGAGATTTATTCAATGTGGTCACACTGGGAAGAGAACAAAAATGTCAGGTGACACTCACACCCCTGTTAACTGTCAACCTGATAAAGCCTAGAATCACCCTGGAAGAGAGGCTGCATGAGAGACCGTCTTCACAGGTTGGCCTGTGTGTGTATGACTGCGGGGAACTGACGTGATTTTACATTAATCAGTGTGGTAGGACTCAGCAGACTGGGCAGCTCCTTCCCTTGGTTTTGGGCCCTGGACTATACAGGAGTGAGGAGTTTTTGACTCTTGACTGATTAGGAGAGAAATGTATGTGTTTCTCACTGCTCTTGATGTAGCATGACTGACCACATCAAGTTCCTGCCTTGATTACTGTAACCATTCTGAGCTAAAATAAACCCTTTCTCCCTAAAGATGCTTTTTAAAAAGATCTCTCTCTCTCTCTCTCTCTCTCTCTCTCTCTCTGTGTATGTGTGTGTGTGTGTGTGTGTGTGTGTGTGTGTGTGTGTGTGTGTGTACCAACAGAGGCCGGAAGATGGCATCAGATCCCGTGGAGCTGGAGTTAAAAGCTGATGTGAGCATACTGAAACCAAGCTCGGGTCCTCCACAGGAACAACAAGGGCTGTTAACCATTGAATCATCTCCCTCACCCCCTAAGGGGTTCGTTTTTTTTTTTTTTTATCACAGCGACAGAAATGAAACTAAAACACCCACCCCTGAGGGCTCTTTTGAGGGTCCTTAGGTTTAGATGGAGGGCAAGAGTTATCCCTAACACTAGACCTGGCCAAGATGAGGTCATGCTCATGATCACTGTCAGCTCCAGTTTTTCCTGCAGGGTAGTCAGACAAATTTTCAAAACTATGTGAAATCTCTTTCTGGAAGACGAGCTTTCTCACTGACTGATACCAGGGCTCAGTTTTTGTTTTTGTTTTTTTACTTTTCCAAACATGAGATTCCTAGGGGAATTCCAAATTCTTAAGGTCCTTTGTTTCAATAATCCTAACAGCCAAAGGGAAGGGTACAAGTGTCTCTTTCGAATATCTTCATGCCCCTAAGTGTTAAAACAAGAGCCTAGAAAACACTCGGTTGAGGTCTCTGTAGCCAGTGGCTCTGAGGCCTTGCCATCATGCGTAACCAGCAACAGCGAAGCTGGGTAACTGTTGAAAATGTCCACAGCACCAAAGCTAACAGTGTATTTCTCTTTCTTTTTTTTTGGTTTTTCGAGACAGGGTTTCTCTGTGTAGCCCTGGCTGTCCTGGACTCAATTTGTAGACCAGGCTGGCCTCGAACTCTCAAAGATCCGCCTGCCTCTGCCTCCCAAGTGCTGGGATTAAAGGCGTGCGCCACCACCGCCCGGCTTTCTTTTTTTCTTTTTTTTAAAATGATTTATTTTATGTACACTGGTGTTCTGCCTGCATATGTGTGTGTGTGTGTGTGTGTGTGTGTGTGTGTGTGTTGGGGGGGAATATGTGAACATGAATGCAATACTCTAAAATGTTGGAGGCCAGAGGCCTAGAATCCCCTGGAACTGGAATCACAGGTTGTGAGCTGCCATTTGGGTCCTAGTAATGAAACTCAGGTCCTCTAAGAAGAGCAGCAAACACTCTTGACCCCTGACTCATCTCTCCTGCCTCATAGGCCAAGCTCCTGCTTCTGCATTTCTCCAGTTTATAGGTTAACCAGGATAGAGGCCCCAACAATCAGCTGTGATAGCTCTCAAGGTTTCAACAAGAGTAGGTTAGTTTTACCTGCAGCTGCTAACTCACTTGCTTTCTCTCCTCCCTCTACCCTCTGATCCTTGAAATTAAAATTTAAACACCTCAGAATTTTCTCTCATCAGGTTTGACCCTATTATCTATTTTGCATACCTTTACATGCAATATTTTACTATGTGTCTAGCGTTTTTGTGTCTGCCCATGAGAAATACTGAACTGTATTATTTTCTTCTTGTAAACTTTGTTAGATTTTGGTATCATTTTTATACTGGTTTCATAAAATAGAAATAGACTGGTCCTTCTCTTCTTTCTCTTCCTCTTGTCCCTCTCCCTTCTCTTTTCCTTCCTCCTCCTCCTGAAATGGTTTTACTTTTCTTTGTTCTCTTTAAGCCAACCATGACAATACTATGATGTGGGGAAGAGTATGGAAGGGGCGTGTTCCAGATCATCCAAGGTTTGTCCAGGTTGGCCTGTGGGCCTGCAGACAGGGCAGGCCTCACTTTAGCAGCTGGAGGAACACTGACTGCTATGGGCAGGTAGGAGGGTGTCCTCCAGGGTTTCCAGCTTGCAGCTAAATCAGGCCATGACATGTGGCAGTCGGTCACTTGGCAATCAGCTTGGAAGTCTTGGAGTCCTCTTCAGCAGAGGTATCATGTAGCCTAGTCTGGCCTCAAACTCATTATATAGTGATGAATTTGAACTTGCGAACCTCCTGCCTCTTCCTCCCAACTGTTGCTTCATAAAAAAGGGGGGTGGGAAGGATCAATAGGCCCTCATTTGAGATTTCAGCCACTCTTTTCTGTGCTTCTCTGACAAACTATATGTAATTCTGCCCTAGGTGCATAGTCTCATGGTCTAGAAGGTGTTCTAATATATAGGATGTGGGAAATTAAGGGGAGGATTTTATCTATATGTGGCTAAGATGTCATTTTCATCCATGCTGGAGTGAGGCTTATGTGATGAACTGATTTGGGGTCACCCACTCTCCTGTTAGTAACCTCTCACCCACGCTCTGCAAGCAAGTTTTGTAACTCACAGGTCTGCCAGGCTGGGCTTTTATGGAACTGTTCTTTGGTCTGCCATTGATGCCCTGCCTAGACTGAGCAGACTTTTGTTCACATTTCCCCAGGAAAGGTTCTCCAACCCTTGGTGCCTAATTATGGACATGACAGAACCAAGGAGGAGTCTGGGAAGTGTGGATGTGTTGTTTTTGATACAGATGGTGAAACATGCTTCTGAGAAGGGGGAATTTCAAAGTGGCCACCTCTCCATGTGGCATGGAAGGGTCTTGTTTCCATGCTGTGGCAGCGCGAGCATTGCCCCTACTGTATGTGGTAAGACATACCACTGAGGCTGAGTTGTCTGCACAGGGGAGTCAGAGCCAGAAGGCTGTTAGAAGTCCCAGTAAGCCTGTCTTCTTCTGTATCTAATGAAGAATAAATACTTCCTTGTTGAATGTGGTCCACCAAGAGTATGGGACCATCCAGAGAATGGGTACTTGTGGCGAGCCACAAAACTGTGGAGAGCCGCAACCCTAAGATGGCGCCTGGCTTGATGCCAGAAAGCTCAAGCTTAGCTGTAAACAAGCCTTAGTTGGTAGCAGCTGCCTAGCCTGGTGTGCTTCCTCCTTTTGTGAGCCTATCTTGGATCACCAGGTGGCATGATCTGATTGGGTTTGAGTAGGCATATAAGGGCTTGGGAGAGGAGAAGCAGAGACACAAGCAGAGACACAAGCAGAGAAGCAGAGACACAAGCAAGCATTCGGAAGACTGTTTTCAAGGGACCTGAATAAACTGCTTGAGAAGAGCTTTTGCGAGTTGCGTCATCCTTGCTGGTCGAGGTCGACGCGACAAGTGGTGGCCCGTACGGGGAACCAGAAAAGACTCAGAACTCTTGCAGTCAGGGGCAGTGCACTGGTAAGTTCCCGGGATAAATTGGGACAATAAAGTTTCGTGGAAATTGCGAACTAAAGGTAAAGTTTCGTGGGAAGTTGTGAACTAAAGGTAAAGTTTCGCAGAAATTGAGAACTAAAGGTAAAGTTTTGTGGAAGTTGCGAACTATAAGGTCTCCGGAGGGAGCAATAAGGACCTCAGTAAAGAGGCAATAAGGTCTCCGGGAGGGAGCAATAAAGTTCCGGGATTCGGACGAGTAGAAGACACAACTAGCAGAGCAAGGTGAGGAAAGCAGAGAGTGCCTCACAGAAATGGAGCGAATGCTGGCCTTGCTGGCCTTTATCAGTTGCTGGGATAAGCTTGGGAGAGATCTAGATTTTGCCTGGGAGCAAGGTACATTGCTGGGAGGAGCATGGCCTATTTGGAGACTTGTTCGTAATTGTTTAAAAGATCAGAGATATTGCAAGGCCGTGGAAAAGGGACAAGAGGCATTAAAGCAGTTAAAAGAGGAGCGCTTGGTCAAATCTGGGAAAGATACTTTGGAAGAGGATAGCTCAGAGTCTGAAGAGGAACTTGAAATGTTAGCAAAGGAAATGGAGAAGTCATCTTTGAGGAAGAGTTCTGACTGTACCCGGATAGAGCCCTCAGGTCCAGGGCCGCCTGTGTTGGCACCGCCTTCATATAATGAGACTTCCCCTCCGAGTGGTCCTAGTGGGTGGTCATTCTGTCCAAATGTCTGGAGGGAAGTGAGACATGAACTATACTACCCTGTCTTTCAGGATGGAGGGGGAAATCGTTATCATGAACCCCTCGATTTTGAGGTAATTAAAGCACTTGCTGAGTCTGTCCGCACTTATGGGATTAATGCTGCTTTCACTGTAGCTCAGGTGGAAGCTCTTAGTCATTATTGCATGACTCCTAGTGACTGGATGAGCCTGGCACATGCCTGCTTGTCCTCTGGGCAGTATTTAAATTGGAAGGCTTTCTTGACTGAGTTTGCTAATGAACAAGCTGCTGCTAATCGTGCAGCGGGAAACCCAGCCTGGGATGTGGACATGCTTCTTGGGCAAGGTCGATATGCTCAACAACAAACTGGGTATCCGGCTCAGGTGTTTGAGCAAATCAATTTAATCGCAACCAGAGCTTGGAAATCATTGCCTAACAAAGGGGCAGTGGATAACAATCTAACTAAGGTTATTCAGGATCCCCTGGAGCCTTTCTCAGACTTCGTGGCTAGAATGGTTGAAGCAGCTGGAAGGGTATTTGGAGACCCTGATTTGGCAATGCCCTTAATTAAACAACTTGTGTATGAGCAATGTACAAAGGAGTGTAAAGCAGCTATCACCCCTTATAAGAACAAGGGGTTGGAAGCCTGGATGCCTCAGTGCAGACTGCCGCTACCTTGAATAATTTGTCAGCCAATGTAGCCACGGCCTTGGATGTATTGTGGCAGGTGGCCCAGATTGGCTGTGAGTGGAAAATGACTGGATTGTGTGTGACCTCTGTGCCATATCAAAATTATACTGTAGCTGCAAATTTGTCTAAGCAACTCTCTCAGTATCTTACAGGAAATTGGTCTTGTGAGTTTCATAAGCTGATGCAGAATCTGAGAATTGCCATCGTGCATGTGAATTCCACCCGGGTTGATGTCTCTGTTGCTGAGGACTGTCAACATGGATCCTCCGAGCCATGAATCATCTGAAGGAATGGGCGGGAATGGGTGCCCTAGGAGGCATGCTCTTCCTAGTCAGTTTCATTGCCCTATGGTGTATCTGTAAGATGAGGATTTCACAGAGGAGAAGTAATGCCATGCTGGTGCAAGCCTTTGCTGCCTTGGAGGCTGGACAGCCACAAGCTTGGTTGACTGTCCTAAAGGACTAAGCTATCATCACGCTCAGGATGCGAGGCTAAGCACTGCACTTGGGGTCAGCTTCTAGCGACTTCAAGAAGGGCATGTTTGATTGCATATGGGTTGGTATCCTAGTTTCCCATCTCTGAGAAAAAGATACCGGACGGGTATGGCACCAGCCTGGTTGGCTACTGGGCGTGGGGTCATTACAATGTCCTTTACATTCATATCAGAGATCAGACCTCTACCCTTGCCTGTTGCGTTTTAAAACAAAAAGGGGGATCTGTGGTGAGCCGCAACCCTAAGATGGTGCCTGGCTTGATGCCAGAAAGCTCAAGCTTAGCTGTAAACAAGCCTTAGTTGGTAGCAGCTGCCTAGCCCGGTGTGCTTCCTCCTCTTGTGAGCCTATCTTGGATCGCTAGGTGGCATGATCTGATTGGGTTTGAGTAGGCATATAAGGGCTTGGGGGAGGAGAAGCAGAGACACAAGCAAGGATTCGGAAGACTGTTTTCAAGGGACCTGAATAAACTGCTTGAGAAGAGCTTTTGCGAGTTGCGTCATCCTTGCTGGTCGAGGTTGACGCGACAGGTACTGGACCAGCAAGTATGTTCAAGTCTCTGATGTAACACATAGGGAAGAAAATTGTAAGGGAACTGTGGCAGAAGTTACATTTCCTGTTCCGAGGCATAAGACATGCTATTGCTGCCTGTCACTGCTCTATGCAGCTGGGTCCTGGAAACCTGACAAGGAGCCACGGGAGATTAAGAAAGATCGACACAAAGTAATGCAAAGCTGGAACTGGTTTGGCAATGCACTCGGATGGAGATGTGCCAGCAGCCACAATACTCAGCCTGTTTGTTACATACAGCATGAAGTAGGAGGCAGGTTAGATGATAGGAGGTCTCTTTAGGGCTCAGGGGCTATGCTCCTGTAGTCATCCAGTAAGAGGAAGCTATAGTAGTTTTTGCTCATATTGTTTTTAGCTAAAGGTAAATCATTCCTCGACATCTGTACTCAGACTGGGGGAAAGCCTTGCCATCCCACGAGTGTGAAGCATTGATACCTCGACATGGCCGTGCTCATGTCAACAGTGACCTAATACAGGGGTACACTCACTCCCCACATCTGACCAAAAAGAACTCACAAAAGGTAGTGTGGGGAATTTCTGCTAATAAGGTAGAAGTCTGGCTCAACTTTTATTAGACTAAAAGGGGGACATGTAGTCGTAAGGTTCTTGTTTAATTCAAATGCTGATTTCTGTACCCCCCCCCCCAATCTGGTTTGTCCTTGTTCTGAAGAGCTTGTTCTGAAGAGCTCTTATCTCAATGTTATGTAAACGCTGCTCTCAATTGTCCCCTGATATGCCAATAAAGCAGCTTACAGCCAATCACTGAGCAGGGGAGAGGATAGGGCTGGACTTCCTGGGGAGGAGGAGTTAAGGAGAGGAAGTAGGGGGATTCAGTGAGAGGCAGAGGCAGGAGAGATGAGGAAATTCAGCGGAAGCAGGAAAGACATAAAGTCCAAGTATCTCTGAGATTTATGATAGGGGAAGCCAGATTAGCTTAGTGGGTTAAGAATAGAGTAATAACTGCTCAGTTTTTGTGTTCTGAAGCCTGTTTAATAAATAATATAACAGAGTCTCAATTATTTGATGATTGCCAGGCTAAGAGGTAAACTGTGAAACTAACACAATTATATAAATTTACACTAACATTATGGCATACCAAGTGTGGCATAACTTATACAAATCTAGCAAGAACTTATGTACAACCTAAATGTAAACAAAGCAGTTTCTTAGTGCTGTATCAGGAAAGAGAAAAACAAAGCAAGAGTAGTTTCTCAGGCAGGAAGCTAAAGACCCCCCACAGAACAGCAAGGGCAAAAAACCTGGCTCTTTAACACAAGCAAGATTCTAAACGCCAAGCTTTCCTAGTCAAGGCAGGAATCTGATTCCCTTAGAGAAAGGCTCTTGCTGGCTAGTGGATCGCTCGAGAGAAGCAGAAAAGCTCTCTCTGGAAATGAGTGTGAGACAGACTAAGAAGCCTCAAGCATCTAAACTGGTAGGGCACTGAGTTTGGTTTGAATCTAAGAAAGCAGAGTCCTTTGGGAGAGGTTTTGGTAATAAACAGGAAGATTCTTTTCTATATTTAAAAAGATGGAAGACACAGTGACACAGTGCTTCTGGATTTCATTTGAGTTTGTTTCTCTTAGCATGCAAATATTTTTTTAGTGACAATTATAGTTATATATATGTTATTTAGGATAGATCAGGATAAGACAGACTTTGAGAAAGAAGAGACGGAGAAATTAGATGCTAAATTAAAGGCCATAGAACAGAGGTTGCAGGAATCTTTGTCTCAAAATAGGGAACCTTCAGAGAAATCCAATCTGGAGCTTACAATAACACCAAAAGTGGTAGTTAAAGATGAGAAAAAATGCACAAAGTCTTGAGGTAACAGAATGGCAGCCCATAGAGTTGCTAGATAAAAATGTTTCAGGTATAGATCAACATGGTAAAACTAGATACTGTATGTGTGTAGTCAAAGTTCAATTACTGAAGGAAGACTATATGCTAGGGTAGAAATGCAGATCCTGTTTGGTGTTGCCTTGGAACAAGGTAATACAGTGGCTTGCATGCTCCAGTTTGCAGAGTTTGGAGAAATGAAATATATGAACCATGCCATAGGTTCATATTCAGAATTCCAATGGGCTTTTGTCCTAAATTCTGGAGAGCATGATTCTAAAGTTACATATTTGTTAGAGATGGTGACTGTCTTGGAGATACCTTCACAAAATGGGCCTAATGGTACTTCAGCATGTATATTCATTGGAATACAACAGTTTTTTAGATATGACATGGAACCTGTTACAGATATAACTTATAATCCTATAGGTCAAACAGTTATGAAAGATCTAACAATTTTTAAAAGGTGGTCATAAAGCAGAAAGGGAATATAATAAGTCCCCAAAATAGACTAAATAATGATTTATTGTTTTAAAATTTTTTAAATGAGACAAGTAGTACACCTGCTAAGATACACTGGATTTTAGAAAAGACCAGTGAATTAGATCAACTTATAAAATAGGTCCTAATTCCAAAATGGAAGACAGAAAATGCATTCCACTGTGGAGGAGAATATGCTCTTGCCTCAACAGGAAACAAAAAAACTATGTATTCCATCCAAATTAATAAAAATCAGATTTAACCGGGGAAGGCCTCCTGAACATCCTGCCTACAGACAGAAGGAAAGAAAGCAAAAAGATCAAATGGGCCAGGTAACATAATTTGCTGATCCCTCCACACGGGAACAGTTCTGAGACCGGCTGAGACATGAAAATGTCTTCAGCAAGGACTTCAGCTATGTATGGCCAATAAATCTTTGGCTACAAAATCTGTAGGACTTATCATGCCATTCTTTTAAATGGCATAGATAAAAGTTTATACTACAGTCCAAACTAACTTACATAGAAAAACAAATGCCTTACTTGCTAGAACAGAGAGCAGAGAATCATCTTTAACTGAAATGTGCTCAGTGCACAGTCCATACGTGTGTTAATGTAAAAATGTTTAATACTTTTGAAACCACAGAGCAGTTAAACAGCTCTGCTTTGATGATACCCATTAATAACCCAGACATCATAGTCAAAAGCATCTTTAGTATATAAAACAGAAAATTCAGGAGAGACTAGAAAACAAGTATTTTGAGACACTGCTATAGTTGATCAGAGGCCAACACTAAATGTATTTATAATGATATTGAAACTGAAGGTACAGTAGACACAGAAGCAGATGCAACAATAAATTTCATCAAGATCTTGGCTTCTTCAGGAGGTAGATATTTACACAGTCTAGGGGTTGGAACTTTATCTCAGGTAAAACAAAGAGTGTGAGATGGTGTGTGAGATGGTTTAAGTGTATGGAGGCCCAAAGGTCAAACAGAAAGTTTATGACTAGTGGAGCCACAAATTATGGGGACATGATTTGTTGCAGCAATAGAAGACTCATATTAACATTTCTTCAATTTCTCTATCTCAGAGATAAACCATAAAATAAAAAATGCCTCTGGCCAGGCATGGTGGCACATGCCTTTAATCCCAGCACTCTGGAGGCAGAGTCAGGCGGATCTCTGTGAGTTGAGTTCAAGGCTTGCTGGTCTACAAAGTGAGTTCCAGGACAGTCAAGTCTACACAGTGAAACCCTGTCTTGAAAAACCAAAAAAAAAAAATGCTTCTGAAAAAAATACTGAAAGATGTTATCAAGAACAGTCACAGACTGTCCAAGTTGTCCATAAGCAGGACATGACAGATGTTGGTCTTTCAAATGTACCAACCACCCTACCCTTTCCTGTGTGAGTGGAACAATGGTCTATGACAAAAGAAAAATTACAGGTACTACAACACCTGGTACATGAGCAGATAAAAGCTCAATACACTTAAGAATCTACCAGCCCATGGAATTCCCTGTGTTTGTTATTAAAAAAAAAAGAAATAAAGAAAATGTAGGATGCTAACAGATTTAAGAGCCATAATTAAAATGATTCAGCCAATGGACCCTTTACAACCTGGAATCCATTGTGTTCCTTATTATATAAGTTATGGCTTATGATAGTAATTGATTTAAAAGATTGATTTTTCACTATCCCTTTGCATGAGTATGAAAGGGAAAGGTTTGCTTTCTCAGTACCTACTTATAATAATAGTTGTATATAATAATATTAATAATAAAGAGATACCAGTGAAAAGTCTTACCAGAAGGAATGTTTAAAAGTCCTACTTTGTGTAAATATTTTGTACAACAGTTGTTAGAAATAATTTGTAAACAGTTTCCTCAATATATAATTTACTATTGTATGGATAATATCTTACTGGCTGATTCAGATGCAGATACCTTAGAAGCAATGTTTGATGAAGTAAAGAGAATTTTGCCTTTCTGGGGATTACAAATTGCTCCTGAAAAAAAAATACAAAGAAGAAATTATATAAGTTATCTAGCATATAAGATAGGTCTACAGAAAATTTGACCATTGAAAGTACAAATAAGGAGAGATCAATTACAAACTCCTAATTGCTCAAAAAAAAATGCTGGGATATGTTAATTGGCTAAGGTCCACAATTAGATTAATTACTCAAGAGCTAAGTAATTTATTTCAAACCTTACAAGGTCATAAAGACTTAAATAGTCCAAGAAAATTATCAGCTGAGCCTGAAAAAGAATCGGCTCTGGTAGAAAAGAAATTACAGGATGTACATGTGAGCCATTGGATCCAAAGCTGGATTGGATTTTGGTTATTTTGATTTCTACTCATTCTCCCACAAGAATTATGTTTTTTGTTTTGTTTTGTTTTTTGAAACAAGGTTTCTTTGTGTAACAGAGCCCTGGCTGTCTTGGACTCACTTTATAAACCAGGCTGGCCTCAAACTCACAAAGATTCACCTGCTTCCGCCTCCCAAGGGCTGAGATTTAAAGGCATGCACCACCATGCCCAGCTTCCCACAAGAATCTTTATGCAGAGAAAAGATAATATCCTAGAATGGATATTTTTAGCACGTGAACAGAATAAAAAATTAAGGGCCTATGTAGAAAATGTTTCTGAATTGATTCTAAATGGAAAAATGAGACTTCAACAATTAGCAGAGATATCCAAGCAGAAATTGTGGTACCTTTTATTAATGTTGAAATTGCCTGCTGAATGGATAGAAAATGAACATTGGCAAAGAGCTTGAAGTAACTTTTGGGGAGAGATTAACAAATATCCCAAGAGTAAGAAACTTCAGTTTATTAAAAAGAACTAATTGGATTCTCCTTCATATAGTAAAGGGGACAACAATTTCTTGAGCCCCTATATTATATATATTGGTGTAAATCAGAAAGGCAGGTTATAAATTAGAAAAAAATGAGTAAAATGACACAGAGCCCTGATGATGCAGTTTAAAAATCATAGCTGTGTGCCATTCTTACGGTATTATGAGATTTCCATGAGCCTCTTAACATAGCTATGACTCTCAATATGCAGAGTTGTTTTGCATATAGAAACTGCTGAACTTAGTCTAGATGATTCAGAATAAACTTCACTATTTATTCAACTATAACAAGTAATCAGAATAGAAATCATCCAGTGTATATAACATATATCAGATCCCATATAGGTCTATCAGCCCCTCTAGCACAAGGCAATGATGAAACTGATCAGCCGTTAATAGGAAATAAGCTAGAATTCTTAGAATTTCATAAGAAATGCCATGTTAACACCAAAGATTTGAAGAAAGATTTTGCTATCACTTGACAACAAGCCAAGGAAAGTATAAGGAAATGCCCTTCTTGTTCTTTGTATAACCAAACACCATTACCTGCACGAAGTAACCCAAAAGGTACCCAAAGAAATTTGGCAAGTGGATGTGCTTCATTTTCATAGATACATACTGGGGATTTTAATGGGCAACTGCTTTAAATACTGAAAAGGCTGGTTTCGTAATTATACATTTATTAGAAATTATGTCTGTTATGGGGATACCTGTACATCTTAAGACTGACAATGCTCCAGTGTATGTCTCTAGTACAATGGAAGTTTTTTGCATATTAAAACATCAATAATAATCAATATCAATAATAAGCAAATTATAGACATACTATATAATCCTATAGGACAAGCCATTATAGAATGATCTAATCATACTTTTTAAAGGTTTCTTAGCTGGGCATGATGGTGCACGCCTTTAATCCAGCACTCGGGAGGCAGAGTCAGTCAGGTCTCTGTGAGTTCAAGGCCAACCTGGTCTACAAAGGGAGTCCAAGACAGCCAGAGATACACAGAGAAACCCTGTCTTGGGGAAAAGAAAGAGAGAGATGCTTAATATACAGAAAGGAGTAACAAAGACCCCCAGAGATAGATTACACAGTGCTTTATTAACTTTAAATGTTTTAAATGCTAATAAGCAAAAAAGAAACCCCAATGGCTACTGAGATACATTGAATTGTGGAAAAAAACTGCTGAATTAAATTAGCCAGTTTTTTCTTTAAAGATATGATAACCTCAGAATGGAAACCAGTACATGTATTGCATTGGGGAAGCAGTTTTGTCTTTGTTTCCACAGAAGAAAAGCTTTACAAAATTAACAAAGATTAGATTCAAACAGGAAAGATCTCCTGAAGAAAGGGAGACTAGGGAATAATCCTCCCACATGAAGACCACTAGGGAAGTTGAGTAATGAAGAAGAGGCCATACTTTGTCAGACTATGAGGGCTTTAAATTCTGCAAACTTGTTTGTATCTATGGTGTCAGTGGTAAGAACACATAATAAGATGGATGATCCAGATACCAATGAAACAGAAACAGCAAAGCTCCTGCTCAAGGACACAGACCCGGACACCTGCTGGCTGTCGCTGCCCTGAGGAGTGCAGAGCAGGTTATATGTTATTTAAGTGCATAGCTACTTAAATAGAAAGGACATTTTCATTGATATTAATAAAACAGATTTTAAGTAAATTCAGAGTATCACTACAGTTCACATTTTTGTTTTCAGAATTAAAGAGGTACAGTGATTTGGAATTGAGATGAAATATTTTAGCACCATAGCGGTAACACGCATTTTTAATCTTAGCACTCAAAAGACAGAGGCAGGTGGATCTCTGGGAATTCTAAACCAGCCTGGTCTACACAATGAATCCAGGGTGGGACACCCTGCTGACAAGAAAAAGCTGCATGCAAAAAAGCTGAAATTCAAAATGACACATTTTTCCCCTTAAAGGTACTATGTAGGTTTTTGCTTAATAATAAATAATAATGTTCTTAATGATCTAAAATATAAATACACATCAATTTCAAATTTATATAAAGAAAAAGGGGAATGTATGTATGTTAATCCACATACTAAGGTATATTTAGTTTCAACTTAAAAAAATTTAATTTCAATGTGAAAGATAATGATTTTTCTGTTACCAAAAGCATTTTGCCCTAGGAAAGATATATCCTGCTAGTTAGTGAAAGGACCCAGAGTTAGGGTTGGGGCAGAGTTTTGATTTTACCTTTCCAGGAGAAGAAAAACATCCAACTAAGGAATCCAGAGACCACTGGACATGAGAAACAACTAAGGAAAACTGATGGATCATCAAGAAAAGGTATCCCAGCCAGGCATTGTGGTCCATGCCTTTAATCCCAGCGCTGGGGAGACAGAGGCAGGCAGATCTTTGTGAGTTCGAGGCCAGCCTCGTCTACAGAGTGAATCCAGCACAACCAGGGCTACACAGAGAAACCCTGTCTCGAAAAACAAAACAAAAATCCAAAGAAAAGGAGAAAACTGGTGTCATATAAAAAAATAATGCTATCATGCTTATTAACTGAATTGCGTGTTATCAGCTTGGCAATACAGAGTACAAATGCCTTTTGTCAGAGGAGATAAATCAAAAAAACATACATGTCATAGAGACAATGCAATATTGTTTTGAACTGAAAAAGACAAGGGACTAATGTCAGTGAAGGTGTAAATGTGATAGGCCATCATAGTGTCCAGCTGGGTATACTGACAGACACTGGTCTAGTTTAAACGGACTGGATTGGGGACTTGTAACCCCCCTGACAATTTGGTCATTCAACTCAGTGCTTGTGACCTGCGTGACCTGCGTGGGCATTGAGCAGAAAACAACACATGTTCGTAAAGAGACTGTGCTGTGCACAACAGCCATCATCTGTGCAAACTGCATATCCTTCATACGTGTGCTAAGGCTGGAATGTCTCTGTGTGACACTTTTAAAAGTTTGTATGTTTTCAGAGAAAAACAAGTGTTCCAGATGATGGAGAGACGGAGACAAACAACAAGAGACACCTATAGTAAGACTGAGACAGACGTTTACTGAAAAGGATAGATAGTAGCTGAGAGAATATGGGGTCACCACACTGGCCGATGCTGCAGATACTTCGTAAGGACATTCAAACTGCTGAGCTTGTATGGGACTGACACGAGCATTTTACCATTGTTAAAATCTTTAACATCAAAAATAAAGACTGCCAGGTACAAACATGGAACATTTATATTTATTATTTTTTATGTGTATGGGTGTTTATGTCTGCATGTGTGTCTAGTTACCCACATGTATGCAGTGCCCAAGGAGGCCAGAAAAGGGTGTCAGATGCCCTGGGACTGGAGGTACAGCTGTGGGCTAGTCTATGGGTGCTGGGAACTAACCCTGGTCCTCTGGAAGAGCTTCCAGGTGCTCTTTACTGCAGAGCCATCTCTCCAGACTAACTTCTTTTCTTTTTTAAAGTCAGGGTCTCATGTTACCTAGCTGGCCTGATCTGTGCTCTACAGCTGAGGATGACTTTGCACTCCTGACCTTCCTTCCATTACTTTGACAGTGCTGAGATTACAGCCGAGTGTCATCACGCACTGCTAATAATATATATGCTCAATCACACGTGCCGACATAAAACACTAGGGTGTTACCAGTGCCTGTCTCCAGGTTCTCAGCTTCTTATTCAAAGGATTAAAATAAGGGCTCACACCCATTACAAAGCAGTGAGGAGATGTTATTTAAAGCAAAGCACAAATGGAGATATTCAAGGGCTGTGCTATTCTTTGGAGCATCCTTTCGTGGGGTTTAAATAATCTAGTTACTAAGGGACATAGTGAGAGAGTTTCTGTTTTGATTGGCAGGTTATGTAATCAATTCCCACTGCACATGTGCCTTCCCACAATGCACCTGATTTTAATGATATGGACATCAAATCATGTATAGGCATAAGATAGTAAATAGGGAATTCTCCCTAACACACAGTTTTGGCTTACTGTGCAGGTACTGCAGACCAGTTTAGTCCAGGTATGACTTCCCATTCATTACTACGAGATACATTGGGAATGTATTTAATAGATTCTATTTTATCTGTTTTATATATATATATATATATATATATATATATATATATATATATTAAACATTACTAAGTTTGATGACTGTCAAGGGAAAGAAAAACCATCCTATTGTGCCTGTCTTAGGGTTTTCCTTTTTAAGCTCTAATAAAATTTTCCTCTTTGGGGCTGGAGAGATGGCTCAGCGGTTAAGAGCACTGGCTGCTCTTCCAAAGGACCCGGGTTCAAATCCCAGCAGCACATGGCAGTTCACAGCTGTCTAATTGCCGGGTGTGGTGGCGCACACCTTTAATCCCAGCACCTGGGAGGCAGAGGCAGGTGGATCTCTGTGAGTTCAAGGCCAGCCTGGTCTACAAAGTGAGTCTAGGACAGCCAGGGCTACACACAGAGAAACCGTTTCAAAAAACAAAAACAAAAACAAAAATTCCTCTTTGAATAAACTTTGACTTTGCATGGCTTTCAAACTTTTCCTGACTCTTAGTTCTTTAAATGGTAGCGAAAACTTCCTAAATCCTTAGACCGTTTCATTTCCACCTTTACTCGGGCCCTAGGGGACTCACATTCAAGTTGTCAGGCTTGCGTTGCATGTGCCTTTGTCTGCTGGGCCATCTCACCAGACTTTGTTAGTTTCTGGAGTACCTCTGATACAGGCAAGTGCAGGGAATAGTTTAGTAAGCTGGTTGTTTGCTTGGCTTGGTACACACACCCTTCTGCCAATAATGCACTTGGTAGCTTCTCTCCTTTGCCTCTACACTATTGCAAATAAGTCTCTCTCCAAACAATACAGCCTTGTATCCCGACCTGCATCAGCCCACAGTGCACCCCTCTGAACTCCTGTGAACAACAGGAGCTGCATTCATGCATACCATAATGATGATAATTTAAAGAAAACAAGGTATTACTTGCAGAGAGAGAGGAAAAAAAAACAAGGCACGATGGGATGCTAAAGAAACTGCAACTTGCCGGGCGGTGGTGGCACACGCCTTTAATCCCAGCACTTGGGAGGCAGAGGCAGGCGGATCTTTGTGAGTTCGAGGCCAGCCTGGTCTACAAAGTGAGTCCAGGACAGCCAAGGATACACAGAGAAACCCTGTCTCGAAAAACCAAAAAAAAAAAAAAAAGAAAAAGAAACTGCAACTTGGGAGGCAGAGGCAGGTGGATCTTTGCGAGTTCGAGGCCAGCCTGGTCTACAAAGCGAGTCCAGGACAGCCAGAGCTGTTAAACAGAGAAACTCTGTCTCGAAAAAAACCAAAAAAAAAAAAAAAAAAAGAAACTGCAATCTTTTTTATTTTTTGAGCATGCAAATGTATTGTTAATATTTTTAAATAAATTTTTCAACAGACAGGTCTGGAAACTGTTACACTGGGGAGTTGTCTAGATCCTCCTCTATTACAGGGATTTTCATTGATCTTTGGGCTTCTGGCCCTTATTTACTACAAAGCAATGTTTCACATCCTTTGTCAGTAGCAGCGACTCACAGTTCCCTCATTCCATGAGGGGAGGCTGAGGAAAACCACTATCACTCTTAGGTGTAAAATTCCCCTAGCTCTCAAGAGATCAAGGACAATCTCAAAATAGCTTTAAGAAATTTCAACCAGAGTAGAAATAACAAGAGGAATGTGATTCTGTGTACTTTCATTTTTGTGTGTTTTGTCTTATTTGGTTTGGTTTTTGGTTTTTTGAGACAGGGTTTCTCTGTGTAGCAGCCCTGACTGTCCTGGACTCACTCTGTAGACCAGGCTGGCCTTGAACTCACAGAGATCTGCCTGTCTCTGCCTCCAGAGTGCTGGGATTAAAAGCATGTGTCGCCACACCTGGCCTCGCTTATGTGTTTCTGAAACTGGTCTCATGTGTCCCAGGCTGGCCTCGAACTCTACATGTAGCTGAGAATAACTGAACTCCTGACCCTCCTGCCTCAGTTTCCCAACGGCAGAGATTACAGGTGAATGGCGCTGCATTACTGGTGGCGCTAAGCGCTGCTATGTGATTGGCTCCTGATCTCTCATTACAGAGGACACTTCCAAGTTGTGAGGAGGGGGTAAGTTAGAATGTGGGGAACAGGTAATGGGGAAGTCAGATGTGGAAGGACTGACTAAAAGTGAGGCATGGTGCTGAGTGCTATACTGTTTAATTAAGCATTATTTTAATTTTGAATGCTGCGGTTGAACTAAAGCCTCATGGGGACTAAGTGGATGCTTCACTTTGTGCTGTGTCCCCAACCCATGAGTATTCCTCATGATGACACTGAAGTGTGGCAGGGAGTACTGTTTTCACTTTCAGGTGATAAAAGAGGCAGCAAAGACCCAAGAAACGTGTTCAAAGTCCCATGCGTTCAGAGCCCCGATTCCTGGACTTCGGCTGCTACTCTCCTGAGACGAGCTGATCAAGGACATCACCACAGGGGCAGAAATCTCATCAAGGGGATTAAGGGATAAGAGCCTGACTCCTGTTAATTTATCTTTCTTCTTCTGGACACCTAAGATAGCCCTCACCTCAAAGGCACTAAGAGTTTACTCTAAGTCAATATGAGTGACCATGTCCTAGGAACCAAAATTCAGATTGTCCTTAATGACACACGCCACTGGGGAATAGCTACAGGGTATGTTCATAGTCACAAAACCACAGAGAGTCATGAATCAATGAATTTACCAAGGACCTGGGTTCTGACACTGTGTAGGTGAGTTACTAGGGAAACCAGTAAACCAGGGGAATCTCTGCCATGGGTTTCAGATGCTATCTGATGACATCCTTGGGTTTTGGGTTTTTTACAAGCTAATGGTCTGCTAAATTAATAAATCCCAGATAGGTGTGGTGGTGCTGCACAGTTGTAGTGGAAGCGCTTGGGAGGCAGAGAAAGGCAGATCTCTTTGGGTTCAAAGCCAGAGAGATCCAGGACAGCCAGTTTACATAGAGAGATCCTGCCTCTAATTAATTAACTAATTGATTAAAAATAGAGCTTCTTACCTGATGGTCAAGAATGTTGGGTCAGGGACAGGGGTTGGAGATAAATGAGAACTAAAGACACTCCAAGGTAATTTTGGCTGTAAATCTGCAACAGCCCAATCTCTGCAATCCGAAAGGTCTAATTAGTCTGGAGAATCTTCATACACGTGGCTTTTTCGGGGGGAACCCCAAATACCACCCTTCCTTCCTGCCCTGTTTCCCGGCAGGAGAAAAAGTCCTTACAGAACCTAGAGGGCAGTGAATCCCTGGCAACCTCTTTCGCTAAAGGAGGAATCAAAACCTGTTACATAGTAACAAAGCAAATCTTACTGTTTTAAATCAGTGAGGACTCTAGAACAAGAGCTTCTTTACAGACCTTCTCAAGCCTAGATCTGTTTGGACAGCTTATTCCTCCAAACGAGGCGCCCGGACAGTCCTACGTTGGAGTACTTGCTTTCCCACGAAGATAGTCTTCTGCAGTTAAAGATTACAATCTTTTTTTTTTTTAAATACTTTATTTTTTTTTCTTCAAGATACATCTCAGTAACAAACCCCTCCCTATTCCCCCTTCCTAACCCGCCCTTCCACCCTCTTCCCTCCAGAGGTTTCCCCTTTCAGTCCAACAGCTGGTTCCTTCTCTTATAACAGTAAGTATTATACAAAACAATAGATATAAATATGCCATATTTATGAGAGTAAATTGGCCCAGTATACCTTCCCAATGTTCAGTTTATACCTATTTGGCCCCTGACTTTAACATTCTACTATCTACCCAACTCCATGAGTTTAAAGGTCTATATGTAACTCAACATTCATACTATCTTGCAACACACTTTTAAGAGTATCTTCTTAGATCTATAACACCCTCTTTGTCGCGTCCCTCTCGACCGGCAAGAACGACGCAACTCGCAAAAGC
>CAJQZJ010032236.1:5667466-5691746 GCA_907164525.1 Lophiomys imhausi
ACACACACACACACACACACACACACACACACACACACACACACACACACACAAGCATTGCTGCAGATTGCCTAATATGGAATTGCTAAGGAGTGCTGGCTTCACACACAGTTACCTGAATCAGATGTGACCAATGGCTAGGATTGCTATGAATGCTAACCTAGGTGGAGGAAAACTCTGGAAACCCCAGGGCATCTTCTGTCTTAGAATCTTCTGGGATTCTAAGGTCCCAACTTGGTATTCCACTAGCCTGTGGTCTGGTTCCTGAGCTATTACTTTCCTTGTGTGCTGGGAAATAATGATTACATTCAGATCTTTGAGGCAAACATGCTTTTAGGATGTAACTTTCCCTTTCCCACAGCTTTGTTTTAAAGCATCTGACACAATCGTGTTCATCTGGGGTGCCATTTTTGACCCTGTACCATCCTATATTAATAAAGGAATTGAATGTTTGCTGCTTAACTGACTTACCTTTTTAAGCTACTTTTAGATTTACTTATTGTATGTGTACAGTGTACCTACCTGGTACCTGCAGGGGTTAGAAGAGGGTGTCCTATCCCCTAGAGTTGGAGTTAGGGATGGTTGTTACCCTCCATGTGGGTGCTGGGAGTTGAACCTAGGTAATCTATAAAAGCAGCACATCTTAGGGTTATCATTGCTGTGAACAGACACAATGGCCAAAAGCAACTTGGGGAGGAAAGGATTTGGCTTACACTCCTCATCTTAGTCCATCACACTGAAGGAAGTCAGGACAGGAATTCAAACAGGGCAGGAACTGAGGCAGAAGCCATGGAGGGGTGCTGTTTACTGACTTGTTCCCCATGGCTTGCTCAGCCTGCTTTCTTATAGAACTCAGGACCACCAGCCCAGGGGTGGGTCCACTGATAATGGACTGTGCCTTCCCCTGTCAATCACTAATTAAGAAAATGCCCTACAGACTTGTCTACAGCTGATCTTATGGTGGCATTTTTCTCAATTTAGGCTCCCTCCTCTCTGATGACTCTAGCTTGTGTCAAGCTGACATAAAACTACCCAGCACAACAGACCCCTTGTCAGTTTGACACACAAACACATTACTGTTGGGCCACAACCTTTCCTTTCTTTTTTATCCCCAAGACCATACATTAGTAAAGACGTCACAATATAAAACATTTTACAAACTTAAAAAGTCTCACAGCTTTACAAATTCAAACACTTTAAAAATTGACTCTTTAAAAATACCCAGTTTCAGCCAGGCATGGTGGCACATGCTTTTAATCTCAGCACTCAGGAGGCAGAGGCAGGCAGGTCTCTGAGTTCGAGACCAGCCTGGTCTACAAAGAGAGTCTAAGACAGCCAGAGCTGTTACACAGAGAAACCCTGTCTCGAAAAAAGAAACAAAACAACAACAAAAAAAAGTTTAAAGTCTCTCAATTTCGGGCTCCTATAAAATAAAATTAAGTTAAATGCTTTCTTACTTCAGGAGTGAGGAACCAGGGCACAGTCATAATCTGAACAAAATAAAATCCAACTCCAACAATGTAAATAACTCAATGTCTAATATCTGGAAGTCACTCATGGTCTTCTGGGCTCCTCCATAGGGTTTGGGTCACTTCTCCAGCTCCGCCCTCTGCAGCACACCTAGCTTGTCTTCTAAGCTCAGGCAGGCTCCACTCCCTGCTGCTGCTGCTGCTGTTTTTGGTGGTCGTTCTCTGAAACGTTGGGGTCTCTGATGCAACTGAGCTGGACTTTCACCTATAGTTTCTCCTGGACTATCTTCATGGTGCCAAGCTTCAACTTCTCTGGATGACCTCTTTAATCCTGCTCCTTCACCAAGAGTCTCTCTTGGCTTCTCACAGTACCGAGGTTCAGCAGCTTTCCATGACCCCTTCAAGCCTTTAAAACCACCTGCATGACTTATACATGATCGAGTTCAACTGTCAGCACAAGGTATGACCTTGGCCATCTCTGGGCCACAGCTGTGTGCTGACCTCAGTGATCCTGGTCCCTTCTTACACAACACTAAGTTCTCAGCCCCAGGGTCCATTGTCCCAGTAAAACAGGTTTCAACTTTAGTGGTTCTGGTCTCTAGTCAATCACAGCCGATTCTTCAGCCCCAGCTGATCAGGACCACAGATTCTTAACTCAAAATATGCAATGGCCCCAATAGTGTCTTTAAGTGACTCTCAAACTTCCTTCTGGAACTTCCCAAGCCAGGCCTCCATCCTCTGCATATCTCTCAATACTCTTGTCTTCCGAGCTCCCACAGAATGGCTCACCAAGCTTTGAACATTCAATGGCTTTTCTAGCTCAAAGTTCCAAAGTTCTTCCACAATCTTCCCCAAAATTAGCATTGCTAGGCCTGTCACAGACACTATCCTGGTACCAATTTCTGTCCTAGTTAGAGTTATACTTGTCTTGATAAAACATCATGACCAGCCGGGCGGTGGTGGTGCACGCCTTTAATCCCAGCACTTGGGAGGCAGAGGCAGGCGGATCTTTGTGAGTTCGAGGCCAGCCTGGTCTACAAAGTGAGTCCAGGACAGCTAGGGCTACACAGAGAAACCCTGTCTCGAAAAAACCAAAAAAAAAAAAAAAAAAAACATCATGACCAAAAGCAACATGAGAAAGAAAGGGTTTATTTGCCTTACACTTCCACATCATAGTCCATCTTTGAAGGAAGTCAGGGCAGGAACTCAAACACAGCAGTAACCTGTAGGCAGGAGCTGATGCAGAGGCCATGGAGGGCTGCTGCTTACTGGCTTGCTCCTCATGACTCCCTCAGCTTGCTTTCTTAAAGAACCCAGGACCACCAGGCCAGAGATGACCCCACCTACAATGGGCTGTGCCCTCACCCATCAATCACTAGGAAAATGCCCTAATTAAATCACTTATTAAGAAAAATGCAAGCTTGTTTACAGTTGGATCTTATAGTGGCATTTTCTCAGTTGAAGCTCCCTCTCTGATGACCCTAGCTTGTATCAGATTGGTATACAACTAGCCAGCACATGCTCTTAACTACGGAGCCATTGTCCACCCCCCCCCACTTGCCTTTTTAGTGAGACACTATCTCCAGTGTCTCACTATATAAACCTGGCTGGACTCACAGAGAACCACCTGCCTGCCTACCACTATAACTGGCTTTATAGTGTTCTTTTTTAAAAAGATTTTTTTTTTTTTTTTTTTTGGTTTTTCGAGACAGGGTTTCTCTGTGTATCCTTGGCTGTCCTGGACTCACTTTGTAGACCAGGCTGGCCTCGAACTCACAAAGATCCGCCTGCCTCTGCCTCCCAAGTGCTGGGATTAAAGGCGTGCGCCACCACCGCCCGGCTAAAAAGATTTTTTTTGAACTGTATTATTGTTGTGTGAATGCATGTGTCTACATGGAGGTCAGAGGACGACTTGTAGAGTCTGTTTCCTCCTTCCACCTTGACCCGGGTTCAGGGTGGATTAAACTCAGATTTTCAGGCTTACAAGGTAAGTGTTTAACCGGCTGAGCCACCTCCTCCAGTCCTTCAGTGGTGTACTTATGTAGCAGCTCAGTAAGAAAGCCTTGATGACATTGCAAACTCTGGCCACAAATAGGAAGAAGTTAAATGTTAAGTAACGGAGTTGTGTTCTTGTAACCAAATGAAGGGGGAAAAAGGAAAACCAAGAGTCTGATTAAAAATGGAGCTGAGTTAGCGCTCTGGCTGGGGGAAGGAGGCTGTGTCCCTTAGAGGCTGCATGATGTGCTTGGGGCGGTGATCCTCCTGTAACTCTAGTCATATTGCTAAACCTCTAGAAACTTCCAAGTGGACTGGCAAGATGGACCAGTGGCCAAAGGCATTTGCCACTAAATCTGCTGACCTGAGTTTGATTCTAGGACCCTCATGGTGCAAGAGAGAACTGAGTCCCAAAAGTTGTCCTCTGACCTCCATGTATGCACGGTGGTGGTCCCCCAAACACACAAAATAAATACATAAATATTATTTTTTAAAATTTTTTTTATGTTTTTTGAGACAGGGGTTCTCTGTGTAACAGCCCTGGCTGTCCTGGAACTCGCTCTGTAGACCAGGCTGGCCTCGAACTCACAGAGATCCACCTACCTCTACCTCCTGAGTGTAAATATGATTTTTAAAATGAACAGCAACAAAAGAAACTCCAAAGTCCATGGCTGTGTATGATTGGCAGAGAGAGCTGTTTTGGAGATCTTAAACTTCAGACTTGAGTCTCTAATGTTCAATCCTAGATCTCTAGTTTTCCTGCCAGGGGAATGTCTAATCTCATTGAGTAATCTCTTTTAGCCAAAGTCAAGGATGGTAAAGAGATTGACCGGTGTCCAGGACTGAAGGGGAATGCCTGGGGTGCAGTGAATGGAATGGGAAGGTACAGGGGAAGGCTGGATGACCAGCACAGGACAGTCCATGTGGGCTGGCTGGCTTTGGGGCCTGTGTGTTACTCTGAGTACCACAGGAAGGCATACAGTCATTTTATGTAGGGGAGCAGCATTGTAAAAATCATCTTTGCTTGGTGTGGTGCCGCATGCCTTTAATCCCAGCACTTGGGAGGCAGATCTCTGTGAGTTTAAGGACAGCCTGGTCTACAAATTGAGTTCCAAGATCTGTGCTGTTACACAGAGAAACCCTGTCTTGAAAGAAAGAAAGAAAGAGAAAAAAGTAAAAGAAAAAAATCATCTTCAATACTTGAGAGGCTAGGGTACATTAGTTCAAGGTCAGCTTGGGCAAAATTCAATCTTAAAATGAATAAAATGATAATGTCTTAATTATTTCCAAGATGTCTAAACCAAGAATCTTAAGAGGGGACAATCACTGTCCTAGACGGGTTATAGTTGCTGTAATGAGCCCATGACCAGAAGTAAGTTGAGGAGGAGTTTATTTGTCTTACAGCTCCACTTTGAAGGAAGTCTGGACAGGAACTCAAACAGGGCAGGAACCTGGAGGCAGGAGCTGACACAGAAGCCATGGAGGGCTGCTGCTTCTGGCTTGCTCACCCTGCTTTCTTATAGAACCCAGGACTACTCCCACCCTGGGGTGGCCCCACCCACAACAGACTGGGTCCTCCCCCACTGATCACTAAGAAAATGTCCTAAGGCTTGTCTGCAGCCCCATCTTACGGAAGCATTTTCTTGTTGGGATTCCCTCCTCTCTGATGACTCTATCTTGTGTCAAGTTGGCATAAAACCAGCCAGCACAATCACCTCTAAGGAAGCATAATTTAGTGGGACCCCTGAGCCTCAACCTGACGCTATGTGGTAAGATTGCCTGTGGTCTAGCTCCCTGAATGTGCCATTTCAACCACAGGAGCATTGCTCCCAGTGGCAATCGTCTCTTGGTTTCAGTAGCCTCTGTCTACCCGTCTCCCTCTAGCTTCGGCAGACTGTATCTAAGTTCCTTCAAGAGAACCTGGCACCCAAGGCCCAAGAGATTGATAAGAACAACGAGTTCAAGAACCTGAGAGTGAGTTGACGGTGTGGGTGGAGGCTTCTGGGGACAGGGCTGCCTGCTTTGCACTTTTGCCTAGAAAGGTGCACAATGTCTTCTGGTGACAGGGGCCTCGCTACTAAGCATATATAACCCTCTGAATGGCTTGGTCTTGTTGTTCTGGCCACATATGGCTGACTGCTTTCTCATAACTCACCCCACTCCGTTCTGTTGACAGGAGTTCTGGAAGCAGCTGGGGAGCCTGGGAGTACTGGGCATCACAGCCCCTGGTGAGTATGGCTTCTTTCCCTAAAGGAAACTCTGTTGCCAAAACAGGCAGGAAGGGAAGTGGGCATGGTGCCACATTCCTATAATTCCAACACTCAAGGGGGCTGAGACTGGGGACTTGCTGGGGCTTGCTGGGGCTCACTGGCTACTAGTCTTGCCAAAAAAGCACAAATCCCAGGTTTGGTGAGAGACCCTACCTCCAAAGGAACAAGGTAGAGAGTGAGGAAAGATGCCCCATATCTTTCTTAGGCCTCCACATGTGTACACAGGCCACATGTGCACATACATCATTATACATACACTCATACACACACAGAAATCACACAGGAAGAGAAGGGAAAGATCATTCCCAAAGAACTTCTTGACCCTTGAACCTAAAGCAGCACCCATAGACTGAATGCAGAGAAGACCTTCTTGCGTTGTTAGTGATGGAGGAAGGCACGATCTTCCAGACTCTTGCTTTTTTCTTTTTTTAATTCTATGCTGAAGATTGAATGAGACCCTTGCATCCTAAAGTCAAGTACCTGCCTTAATAGACCAGTTTTCTCTCAATTCCTAAGCTCTACCTCACTGGTGGTCTGTGTCATTAGGAAAAGTATGTCCCGAGGGACAGCCTAAGTACCCTGCTTACAGTTTGTCCCCAGAGCTCATCTGGGGTCAGAAATGGTAGTAAGAGGGATATCAGGTAAAATAATCACATGGTGTGTTTTAGTAGGCTCTTGGGCCTGCCCAATATCCCCTATGGGTGTTATGATTTGTTTGGGGTGGACAAAGGCAGGGAGCTAGTATATTCTGGTTCTGTGTTACATTCTAGAAAAAGGCCCTCCCTGGGTTGTCATACCAATATATTCATGAGCTGTTGGCCTCCTCCAGCCACACTCTTGGAGCCTGAGAGCAATACGACTGACTTTTGCCTTTTCATTCTTTCCTAAACAATAAAAAACTGCTTCTTATCCCACACTTGGAAGAGTGAGGCAGGAAGACTGGAAGTCAAAGGCAACCTAGACTATAGAACTAAGATCCAGCTCAAAAAAGGGCGTGGCGGTGCGGCTGGAGAGATAGCTCAGTGGTGAAGCACACTTGTTGCTCTTGTAAGGGCCCACCGTTCACAGCCATCCATTGACTTTAGTTCCAGGAGGTCTGACATCCTAGGACACCTGGCTTGCACATACATACCTCCAGGCAAGCACTCATGCTCAGGAAACAAAATAAATCTAAAAAAAAAAGTTAAGGTAAAATAAGCTAACAACTATCTTTTATAAGACATGTACTACTTATAATAATGAGTGATATATAGGGGCCTTAGAGGATATGGGCAGGTGTGCATAAATTATATTGCCATTTTATGTAAGAGATATGACTGGATTTGGTAATCTGAGATGGGTCTGGAAACCAAGGATGCAGGTGTTGGACCGGTGTCTGTGTATTTCAACCTTATATCCTCCTAAAATAGCATATGTCCTGGGGTTTGAGTTGACCTTGGAAAGTCACAAGATTGGTGACATAATGAAACCCCTTAGTGAATCATTTAAGCCATCTCAATGTGAGGGAGTTTAGGGGAGGGCCTATTGAGAACCCTCAAATAAGACTTTCTTTGTGCTTCAAGGGTTTATGATCCCGCCCAACATAATATGTTTCTGAATTAGAATATATTTAAAGGAGCAAAGAAGCAGTTAAAAATCAGTGGGCTGAAGCTAGGCTGTGTGATAAACACCTGTAACCCTGGCACTTGAGGGATAGAGGTAGGAAGGTTGTAGGTTCAAGGCCACCATGAGATACATGAGACCCTGAAGGAGAAGTTGAGGATATAGTTCATTTGCTAGAATGTTTGTGTGTCCCCAACATGGAAGACACAGAGTGGTACCTGAAATCCCAATACTCAGATGTAAGGCAGGAAGAGCAGAAGTTTGAGAAGAAAAATGAAAGATAGAGAGGAAGGAACGAAAGAAAAGACAGAAAGAAGTAAAAAGAGGAAGCGAGGGGTCAGAGTATGGCTTAGTAGCAACAGAGTATACTTTGTATGAGCCTTAGGTTTGATCCCCAGCACTTAAAAAACAAAAAAATGGTAAAATCCTTGCAAGTGGGCACTTTGAAAAGAAAGCCAGGAGCCAGGTGTTGGTGGCTCAAACTTTAACCCCAGTTCTTAGGACACAAAGGCCAGCGAGTTCAAGGACAACCTAGTCTACAGAGTTCCAGGACAGCCAAGGCTACACAGAGAGGCCCTGTCTAGAAGAAGAAAAGAAAACAAAAGAAAGCCAGGGCTATTGTTGTTTTTTTTACTAGGGATTGAACCTGAGGCCTTAGCATATGCCAGACAAGGGTCCTAATCCTGAACTAACACATCCCACTATGTCTCCACCCTTTTCCTATCATTTTATCTTGAGACTAAGTTGCTCTAGCTGACCTTGAAGTCACTCTGTAACCAGGTAAGACTTGAATGTGTGGTTTCTGTCTGTCAGGTGACCCCAAATAGCCTTAGGACAAGGACGCGTGTTAAAAGTCGGATAGCCCTTCTGCTCTCCTACTTTTTCTTCCTGGAGTTACCTTCCACAACCTAGTGCATCCGGCAGCCTGACTTCTGGGTCAGAATGAGCTTGTTTACAGGAGCTTGACACAGGGGGCTAGCTAAGGGACCAGGGGACCCAACCACTTTGATACTTTTTGTATTAACTGTTGAGGAAAATATACTTTCTATCTTTTTCATTTTCTTTTCTTAGTTTTTGGGGTGGGGCCTCAGGTAGCCCAGGTTAGCATTGATTTGCTATGTAACCAAAGATATCATCGAATTCATGATCCTACTACCTCCACCTTTCAAATCTGGGACTGCAGATATGTGCCACTGTGCCTGTCCTGAAAATCTTTCTTTCTTTTTAAGATTTTTTTTTGTTTTTTTAAATTTTTATTTATGTGTCTGTGTGTGTATGTGTTTGTGTGTGTGTGCGCACATACATGTATGTTCATGCATACTTGTGTGCATGCCTGTGTGTGAATAGATACATCTATATGTATGGGTCCTGCTTTGTTCCCAAAGCTATGTTATAAAACCTAACTTTTGGGTTAGAGAGATGGCTTAGCTGTTAAGAGCACTTCCTGGTCTTCTAGAGGACCCAAGTTCAGTTCCTAGAATATGTGACCCACATTGGGTGGGTCACAACCACCATAACTCTAACTCTAGAGCAGTGGTTCTCAACCTTTCTAATGATGTGACCTTGTAATACAGTTCCTCATGTTGTGGTGAGCCCCCAGTCATAAAGTTATTTTCATTGCTGCCTTATAACTACAGTTTTGCTACTGTTATGGATAGTAATGTAAACATTTTTTTGCCAAAGGGGTTATAACCCACATGTTGAGAACTGCTACTTTAAGGGATCCAAGAGGGTTCTCTTCTGGTCTCTGAGGGCACCTGTACATATGTGGCATAAACACACATACAGGTAAGTTAAAAAAACAAAAACACACAAATAAGTCTTTTTTATAATCAAACCTTCCCGAGGCCTCTGTACACGCAGTCTGTAACCTTGCTCTGAACATAGCCCCCTTCCCACCCACCCCCTTTGTGTTTCTTTGCCTTCTTCCTTCATCCATCTGCTTCTGCGTTCTGTAACTTCTGGAAGAGTAAGTGTTCAGATCTTTGCTTGTCCTCATTGGACATGTCTGGGGTAGAGCCAGTGTTGGAGCTGATGATCTTCTGAACTGCGGTTCACCCCTGCAGCACGCAGGACCAGCTGTGTGGCCTTCTAAGCAGAGACCCTGGCAACAGCCTTCCAACCTTGCTAGGGGAACTTGGGATAGCTTCCAGGATGTCTCTTTTCTGCCAATTAATGTAAGATCCCTGTCTGTGCTCCAATGTAACCTGGCTGCCTTTCTGCTTCCCACACTGTCTCACTCCCAGTTCAGTATGGTGGTGCTGGCCTGGGCTACCTAGAACACGTGTTGGTGATGGAAGAGATATCCCGGGCTTCTGGAGCAATAGGGCTCAGCTATGGTGCTCATTCCAACCTCTGCGTCAACCAGATTGTTCGCCATGGGAATGAGGCACAGAAAGAGAAATACCTTCCCAAGGTGAGGAGATGGGAACAAAGAAATCCACATGGACTCAACACAACCACCATATGACAAGCTCTCTCCTTGGTGGGGACCAAGCAGATCTCATTCTTAGCTTCCTGCCATGAACTAAATATAATCAGGAAAGGGACTGAGATTTTAAAATACTTAAGTCAAAAAAATTGAACACAGGACGTATTGGAGAGATGGCTTATTGGATAAGAACATAGTCTGCTCTTCCAGAGGACCCAAGTTCAATTCCCAGCTCTGACACGGTGGCTCACAACCCTCTATGACTGCATTCCCTAGGGATCTGATCCCCTCTTTTGGGCACTGCACACATCTGGTACACAGACATACATGCAGGCGACAAACAAACAAACAAGGTGGAGAGCAATAGAGGAGGATACTCAGTATTGACACCTGGTCTCCACATACATGAGTACATATGTGCCTAAATGCCTCCCACACAGGAACACGTGCACATACATTGGCAGAGCTTAACTCATGAGTTGGATAGCTGACACTTGACAAGGATTTTAAGAAATTAAAGGTGCACACCTTTAACCCCAGCACTTGTGAGGCAGAGGCAGGTGGATCTGTGAGTTTGAGGCCAGCCTGGTCTACAGAATGAGTTCCAGAACAGCCAGGGCTACACAGAGAAACCCTGTCTCAAAAAGCAAAACAGAACAAAAAGAAGAAAGGAAGAAAGAAACCTTCAGCCAGTGATGTGGTGGCTTGTGACATGTAGAGATTCAGCTGTAAGAGGATTTGGCAAGACTGTCTCAAAAAATAAGTAGGAGCCAATGAGATGGCTTAGTGGGTAAAGGTGCATGCCTGCCACCAAGCTCGATAACCTAAGTTTGATAGACACGATGGGGAAAGAACCAAGTCCCACAAATTGTCCTCTGATACACACACACACACACACACACAATAGCCTATGTGCATACACACAGAGAACAAATAAATTAAAATATCATTTTTAAAATATAAAGACTTGCCGGGCGGTGGTGGCGCACGCCTTTAATCCCAGCACTTGGGAGGCAGAGGCAGGCGGATCTTTGTGAGTTCGAGGCCAGCCTGGTCTACAAAGCGAGTCCAGGACAGCCAGAGATATTCAGAGAAACCCTGTCTCGAAAAACCAAAAAAATAAAAAATAAATAAAATATAAAGACTGGGGGATAAGGGAAGGGCTCAATACTAAATTCCTTGCTTAACTTGTGTGAGACCCAGGAGCTAATCCACAGCACTGCCAAAAGGTGGCAGAAGCAGGAGTGGAAGAAAGAGGCCTTTTCTCTAGGGAAAGTTTGAGGGGCAGAACGTGGGCAGGAAGAGGCAGTTCAAGGAGCTGCTGCAGGTTGCTTCCAATGTCCTAACAAGACTGGTTTTGGGTGTTTTTTTTTTTTTCCTTGTAGCTCATCAGTGGTGAGTTCATCGGAGCCCTGGCCATGAGTGAGCCAAATGCTGGCTCTGATGTTGTCTCCATGAGGCTAAAGGCAGAAAAGAAAGGTAAGGCTACTTCACTTGCTGGAAAAGGCAGAAAAACAGACTCAGGGTGAGAGAGCAGCAGTTGCAGGTGGCCTCTGCTTGGTTCCCAGCACTGGTTCTCAGCAGGGATTGGGGAGGCAGCAGTTCTGTGGTCTGACTGGCTGAACCAGAACAAGAGACTTCAGCAAACAGCCACTGCCCTGCCCTGCCCTTAGGAGACCACTACATTCTGAATGGCAGCAAGTTCTGGATCACCAATGGCCCTGATGCAGACGTGCTGGTGGTCTATGCCAAGACTGATTTAACTGCTGTACCAGCTTCTCGGGGCATCACAGCTTTCATTGTGGAGAAGGTGAGGATGGTGGGCAGGAGGTCAGAGAGACTTCACCTCTAACAACAGTGACAGAGGTAACTCTCCTTCCAGCAGTGGAGATTAAGAGCAGTGTTCTGTGCCCCGGCTCCCAGGAGGTGCAGGTAAGTAGAGACTGAAGACTGTAGTAGTTAAGTCATGTCTGCTGCTGGCAGCACTGCTCAGTGGTAGAGCGGCTGCCTAGCATGTACGGACCCTAGGTTCAATCTTCAGCACTACAGGGGGGAAAAGGGGGGAAGATCAAGAGAGGCTGGGTCAAGTTTGAAGACAGTAAAGCTGTCCACAGAGTCAAGGAAGAAGAAAATGGGAAAGAGATATTTTCACTGAGCTGAGCAGAAACTGTGGGGGAGACTGAGGCCTGAGTGGGAACGCAAACCATGATTTGGCCACTATACCTCTGACAGGGACAAGATCATCGGGAGTTAGATCAAGACTCCAGAGTTCCATTTGGGGTTTGGTTTTGTTTTCAAACGAGCCAGACAAGGTGGCCCGCATTTCTAATCTGAACATCCATTAAAGCAGCCATTAAGTTTGAGGCTAGCCTGGTCTTCATAGTAAGATGCAGGACTATATAGCAAGACTCTGTCTCAGAACACTAAAAACAGGAAACAACAAAGTTTTCAGTATAGAGAAAAGAAAACCAGGAAGATTTTGTTGTTGTTGTTGTTTTGTTTAAGATGGGTCTCACTGTGTAGCTCTGGCTGGCCTAGAACTCGTTATATAGGCCAGGCTTCCCTTGAACTAACAGAGATTCATCTGCCCCTGCCTCCCAAGTGCTGGGATTAAAGGCATGTGCCCTACCCTGGAAAAAGTCGGAGATATATAAGTTCAGGGAGCGGGTGTTGGCTCCACATCATCTGCCTAACGATGGTGAAAGCGGGGGGCAGGTGCCACTGAGTCTTGAGACCCCAGCTACAGGGGAATTACAGAGAATTTAAGTACATGGTACAAAAGTCGGCAGCACACCCCATGAGAAGGGCTGAGTAGCTGACGAAGATCGGAACTGAAAACCCGGGAGGGAACAGGTAGCAGCATGTGCCATCGCTCCCCTGGGCACTTGGCGACACCCGGGCATCTGAGTCATCCTGGTCAAAGCATGTAGGTGGTGGAGCTGGGGTTCCTTTAGGGACAGGTGGCAAAAGAACAAGGGGCAGATTGGCATGGGCTGTGAGAGTGTCTTCAGAGTGCTGTCCCTGGGAGAGTGAGGAGAGCTAGGGACTGAAGTGTTTCGTTGAGAAAGAACTGGGGAGAAGCAGGCTGGCAGCAGAGGAGTTGGGAATGAGGTTGGGGGTGGGGGGTGAAGACTGGCGTTTTGCGTTCACAGTGAGAACTTGGGAATAAGGTGCTGGCATGCTGGGCAGCTTTCCCTTTATCAGACCCTATGGGGAAGTCTAACGAGGGCCTCCTTTGGTTTCCTGTAAAGGGTATGCCTGGGTTTAGTGCCTCCAAGAAGCTTGACAAGCTGGGCATGAGGGGCTCCAACACGTGTGAGCTAATCTTTGAGAACTGCAAGGTTCCTGGTAAGTATCCAGAGAATAAGCAAGTCCCTACCCTGACTCCCTTGCAAGTTGCAAAAAGTCCACCTCACCATTACAGAGGTCCACTACCATTATCTGTCCCATGATATGCAGCTAGACTGTGGGCCTGGAACTGCCAGACAGCTGTCTGTCCTGGCCACAGGCCCTGCTGCTGTTTGCTTCCCTGCCTAGATGAAGGATGGGGTTTCCTCTGTAGGTAGCATACCTTGCCGTAGCTGAAGGTGAAAGGTAAAGCCTACCCTCATACGCTGGCATCCTTCAGGCTTTCTGTGATTTGCCTGTACAGCCTACATGTGCCAGTCCGGCTTTTTATCACCATCATAAATAACCCAACAGAAACGAGTTAAAGGAAGAAGAACTTATTTTGACTCATGGTTTCAGGTGTCAAGCCTGTGGTCCTTTGGCTCCATTGCTTCTGCCCCTGTAGTGAGGCAGAACACGAGGGAGGAAGGGCCCGGGAGATCTGCTTGCCTTTCCGAGGCTGAGTTACAGAGATGGAGGAAAAGGCCAGAGTCCCACTGGACTCTCAGAGACACTCGCCCCAGTAGCCAGTCTTCCCTGGAGCTTCTTCCTCTGAAAGTTTCTGTTGTCTTCAAATTATGAATCCATCATTGGGTTAATCCATGGAGTAATTCAGCCTTCACGATCCAGGCACGCCAAACCCCACCTTAGAGCACTGCTACACTGAGCCACGCCTTCTGCACACCAGCCCACAGGGGGGCATTTCATGTCCAAACCACAACGCTCTGATTTACACTCAGTAATGATGCTAAAAGCCCATCCGGATGAATTGACAGAAGCCAGACTCGATGAAGGGGAGGTAATTTGATTTTGCAGGAATGTTTTCTCCCATGTGCTGTAGCTGTAAACGTGACACCACGTAGCACTGTGGAGCGAGCCAGCTGAGGGCCCGGATCTGGTTACCAATTAGGACCGCTTTGTACATCAGCCATAAATCATCCTGAAACAGTATGCTGTGCTCAGAAGGAGTCTCTAGGAAAGGGTATTTATCCATGCAGACTCATCTTTGTAGAAAGGAAAAAAAAACTCATCCGCCAGCCTTAAAGGTGAGTTAGGCTGTCAAGTTTCCATACCAAATGTTCCACCCATACCCCCCAAATCCTTATTAGGCGGGTAGGTGCTCAGTAGCTTGGATCACTAGCTCCCTAACTCAGACAAAGCAGCCTTCATGAGCATTGCTGAGAGGCCACCCTGACCCTGACCCGACAGCCGCGGGGTGATGAGTTCTCTGATCTCTGTATTAGTGACATCAGGTTAGAAAGAAGCGGTAAGGGGCTTGGGTGGCTTCTAAAGCGGTCAGTTTTTCTTCTTTCTCATCCTTGGAGGTCCAGGGTGAGAAAGGAAAGATGTAACAACTTGGGGCTCTGTTGTGGGTGTTGGGGGGGTCCCGAAAACTGCTTCCAACTGGAAATGTCAAAGTTCATGTTTTCCTCTCACTGGAAACTCTAATTAAAGGTCGGGTAATGCACTCTTGTGCCGTGTGTGACATAGTGTCTTTTATCAACAAAGAGGCTATCAACAGTCCTCTCTGACTGGCATTTATCCCTGCAGCTGCTAACATCCTGAGCCAAGAGAGTAAAGGTGTCTACGTATTGATGAGCGGGCTGGACCTAGAACGTCTGGTGCTGGCAGGTGGACCCCTTGGGTAAGTGTGTGTGGGGGGGGCTGGAAGCCTCCCGGTAAATATGAAGCTTCACCAGGGTGGGGCTTATTGAGGAAGCTGGTGGACCTCTGGATAAGTGTGAGGCCGGGGGACCTGAGCTTTCCAAACTCCTTGTGAGGTTAGCAGCCTTGCCCTGGTAGCGGGGGAAGGCACAAGGGAAGCTACTCCAAGGTCTACCCTTTGTCCTAGAGAATCTCTTCCTATATTTAAGTTCTTCACACAGAAGGGAAATGTCACCAGGTGACAGGTGGCAAGTGAGACCTGAGCAGTTCTGTCAGTGTAGCTATACAATTTTGTTAGTTTCACACTTTCTCTCTTAACCAGGCTGTCATCCAAATAATTGAGACTGTATTATATTATGTGTTAAACAGGCTTCACAACACAAAAATTGAGCAGTTACTACTCTGTTCTTAGCCTTTACTAAGCTAATCTGGCTTCCCTCAGTGTAAATCCCAGAGATACTTACACTTTGTGGCTTTCCTGCTTCAGCTCCATCTCTCCTGGTCTCTCCTCTGCCTCTGGCTGAATCCCCCTTCTTCCTCTCTTTAACTCCTCTTCTGGAGGACAGGAAGTCCAGTCCTACTCTCTGCCCTGCTCAGTGATTGGCTGTAAGCTGCTTTATTGGCATATCAGGGGACAATTGGGCAGCAGGGTTTATACAACATTCAGACAGAAGATTCCCAAAGAACCAGGTATGTGGGGTACATAAATCAGTATTTGAATAACACAATAACCTCATGCCTACACAGTTCTGTTTAGTCAGTGTGGTTGTGAAGCAAGATCCCCAGGCTGACACCTGCCTGCTGCCTGGCCACACCCACTTGATCTCAGAGAAGGGCACCCAGAAGCATGGGTAGGCATGAACCTGGGCAGGCGGTGCTGTGACTGAGCAGGGAGTTTCTCAGGTTCCTTTACCTTCTCTTGGGGACTTCAGTTCCTCACGCTCCCTTCTCTGACATCCTTTCACCCCATTTGACAACATCACACCTCCATAGTGTCTCTCCTTTCTGGCAGTATCATGCAAGCTGTCTTGGACCACACCATTCCCTATTTGCATGTGAGAGAAGCCTTTGGCCAGAAGATCGGCCAATTCCAGGTAAAGGTTTTCTGTCGAGTGGAGGAGGTAGTTTTGCATTGTGGATGGTTATTATCACTCTCTTGCAAAATGAGCCTGAGTTTGTAGAATGCAGTTACTTTCACATTCAGCCCGGCTTTGGAGTTACATCCCATTGTTCTACCTGTCCTTACTGAATGAACTAGACACTGTAAGGCTGAAGGGTAAAGCACGCAGAACACTGGGGCTTAGGGGAAAGGGAACTGAGTTGTTTTGTTTTTTTTTTTTTTTTTAAGATTTATTTATTTTATGTATGAGTGCTCTATCTGAATGTACACTTGCAGCCAGAAGAGGGCATCAGATCTCATTATGGATGGTTGTGAGCCACCATGTGGTTGCTGGGAATTGAACTCAGGACCTCTGGAAGAACATCCAGTGCTATTAACCGCTGAGCCATCTCTCCAGCCCTGGGAGTTGACTTTCTAATCCCATCTTTCTGGCTTGAAGAAGCCACCGGAAACTAAGCCACACAAGAGGCAGCTCTTTGGCCTCATCTCCTAGAGAGTTTCCGTCTCCGTTGTCCTAGGCAAGTCCCAACTCTTCTCTGTAGCCCTGGTTTCTTGTCCCAGACTGTCAGGTTGTCCTTGCCATTGACCTGATTTTGGTAATCTGAGTATCCCAGAATGCTGACCCATGGCCTCCCTTTGTGCCCAGCTGATGCAGGGAAAGATGGCTGACATGTATACCCGCCTCATGGCCAGTCGACAGTATGTCTACAATGTGGCCAAGGCCTGTGATGAGGGCCACGTCATTGCCAAGGTGAGGGCCGACTCTGTGTGAAGAAGAGGTGGGGGAGGTGGGTCATCTCCTGGGGCGGGCACCTGTGTGCTTGTGGAGACCCTGCTGAGCACAGCCTCATTCCACAGGACTGTGCTGGAGTGATTCTGTATGCAGCCGAGTGTGCCACACAAGTAGCCCTGGATGGCATTCAGTGTTTAGGTGAGTGGCCCTCACTCTCCTTCACTTCTCACTCTGCTTAGGTCAATTGGGCAACAGGGTTTATACAACATTCAGACAGAAGATTCCCAAAGAACCAGGTATGTGGGGTATATAAATCAGCATTTGAATAACACAGTAACCTCATGCCTACACAGTTCTGTTTAGTCAGTGTGGTTGTGAAGCAAGATCCCCAGGCTGACACCTACCTGCTGCCTGGCCACACCCACTTGATCTCAGAGAAGGGCACCCAGAAGCATGGGTAGGCAAGAACCTGGGCAGGCAGTGCTATGACTACCATACCAGCACCTCTAGGCTCCATCCGCCCACAGTGAAGAGGAAAGGGAAGTTTTTGTAATGGCAGTCAGTAAATAACTGGATGCTTATTATTTTAAAGGGAGTGGAGCCTAGAGACACAGCTCAGTAGTTAAGAACAGTGGCTGATCTTCCAGAGGACCCGGGTTCTATTCCCAGCACCCACCGGGCAGCTCACAACCATCTGTAACTGTAGTTCTAGGGGAGCCAACGCCCTCTTGTGTCCTCTGAGAGCACCAGGCATGAATGTAGCACACAGACAAGCATGCTGACTAAGCACCCATATATGTGAAATCAATTTTTTTTTGAAAGAAAGAAAAAAATAATTGGGAGGTGGTGGCATACCTTTAAACCCAGTATTCAGGAGGCAGATGCAGGTGGATCTCTGAATTCAAGACCAGTCCTGGTGTAAGGTCACCAGAAAATGGGGAGGGAGATGCCTCAGGTGGACAGCCTCGTTCATTGTTGGCCAGTGGTGAAGGACACAGATGTAGCTTTGAATCCCTCTTTTGACCATTTCAGCCACTGATTCTGCATTTTAGGGGAAGGAGAATCTCTGTATAGCCTTGGCTGTCCTGAAACTCACTCTGTAGACCAGGCTGGCCTTGAACTCACAGAAATTTGCCTGTATCTGCCTCCCAAGTGCTGGGATTAAAGCTGTGTGCTACCACTTCCTGGCTTTTTTTTTTAATGTACATTGGTATTTTGACTGTGTGTATGTCTGTGTGAGGGTGTCACAGTGTCCGGTTCCTGGAACTGGAGTTACAGACAGTTGTAAGCTACCTAATGTGGGTGCTGGGATTTGAACTAGGGTCCTCTGGAAGAGCATCTCTCTAGCCCCCCGGCCTTTATTTTATTATTATTATTATTATTATTATTATTATTATTATTATTATTATGCATTTTAAAGGAATTATGTCACATATGTGAGCATGTAGTGTAGTTAAGGATGCCTCCACCTCCTGAGTGCTGAGACTACAGGCATGTGCCACCATATATGTTTGTGTCATGCTGGAGATTGAATCCAGAACTTTGGACATGCTAGGTGGACACTTGACAGCCCCAGATTTTACCCTTTCTTTGTCTGGGTCCCCAGCACCCTGCGAGACCTTCTAGACCAGCCCTGCTTTGCCTTCCTGACCCCAACAAGCTTCCCTCATTGCCTTTGCTTCTCTTTAGTCTTCCCCCATAGCCTGTATATTCTTGGGTTTTTATGGTTTTAACCAGTAGACCAAAGATGTTCAGAAAAGGCTGGGCATGGTAGTGCATATCTACAATCCCAGCCCTTGGGGAACCAAAGCAGGATGATTGCAATGAACTTGAGACCAGCCTGGGCTACACAGTGACTTCTTGGCCGACCTGGGCTGTAGCTCAGTGTAGTGTTGCTGGCAAGAATACACAAAGCCATCAACCCCACCACTGTCCTAACCAGATTACAGGTGGCACACAGAGTGCAGGAGGTTAGAGGTTAGAGGGTCAGAAGTTCAAGGTCATCTTTGGGTACATTTTCAGTTGCAGGCCAGCCTAGGGTACGACAGACCCTGTCTCAAAAAGGAAACAGAAGGAAAGAAATGTTCAGAAAAGAAAATTATATCAGTAGCTTGAGTCCAGCACTGGAAAAGAAAAAGAACCAATGAGATGGGTCCTTGGGTAAAGGTGCTGGCTACCAAGCCTGCTAAGCCAAGTTTGGTCCCCAGAACCCACATGGTGAAAGGAGAAAACTGACACATGACACATGTTGTCCTCTGACCTCTACATGTGTGTCAAGGCACATGTGCACACGCATACATACAAATAAATAAATGTAAAACAAAAGAAAAATTGTACCTGAGCCGAACAGAGACTCTTCTCTTGTCGTGATTCCCTAAACATTCCAATATAACAGCTGTTTAAATGGTACTTATGCCATATTAGATATATAAATGATCTAGAGATATTTAAAATAAGAATTAATAATAAAAATTATAATTATAAAATTATAATTCAGTGATAGAACATTTACCTAGAGTGTGAGGTCCGTGCTTCATCCCTAGCACAGAGAGAGACAGACATTGGGAGAGAGAGAGGAGAAGGATATCAAGAGAATGCACAGAAGTTACATGCGAAGGAACCAATCCTTGAAGATCCTGGAAGAATTCTCCCTGACCCTCTGTTTGCTCTCTCACTTTGTCCCTGCTTTCAGTTCTGTCCTTTGTCTTTCCACGTCTGTCTCACAGGTGGAAATGGCTACATCAATGACTTCCCCATGGGCCGATTTCTCCGAGATGCCAAACTGTATGAGATTGGAGCTGGGACCAGTGAGGTGAGGCGGCTGGTCATTGGCAGAGCTTTCAATGCAGACTTCCGCTAGCCCCACGGCCCATCAGCCCCTGGTCCTAGCACCAAGGGGCCTTTCATTGGAAGCAGCGACGTGGCAGCCCTCTGCCCTGTGTGAGGTCGGATTCTCCAACCATGCCAGCCAGCCAGTCAGGAAAGCCTACAATGACTGCAAAAAGGACTTTGGCTTTTCCGGGGCTTGTAGCGAGGGCTTCAGTATTTGTGCCCTTACTCTATGTCTGAATTTGATATCCTTACCCTCTGGGATGGCACCTGAGGACATGCAGGTACCCAGCTCCTTTTCCTGGGGAAGCCGCTGGCAGAGAGCCCTTTCTGCTTATGTGTAACAGAAACATCGCCTCTTTCAATTTTCTTATATTTAGTGGTCTCTTTTCTTGAGGAAAAGGCAGAAACTGTGTCCTTGTCAGCTGTTTCGACAAGGTCTAAACAGCTCCAGAACTCCTAGACCCATGAAAGGACAGAGTCCATGGTCCAGCCAAGACAGCACAGAAGATTGGCTTTTGTCGGCTTCCCTGATAGACCTGAGCCTGTCGGCATCACTCTGTCACAGGCTAGCACTGGACCTGCTCATGTGACCTTCTGCAGCTGACTGGGCAGCTGACAGGCCCTGTGGCCCAGCCTGGGTTGCCTGGCTCAGCTCCAGCCCTTCTGCCTGTGTGCATTTCTCTGTACACCCTGTGGCTAATTTTGTTACGACTGCACAGCGCCTGCTGCCATTTTGTATTAAACATACTGCAAAGTAAACCCTTCTGTGTCCTCGAGGAGAAGCAAGTCACTTGCTGTGGTCCTCTGTCTAGATCCCGAGAGTGTCCTTGAAGAGTCCTGCCCTTCATTCTGCCCTTTGGTAATGGGACAAGATGCCAGAATGGGGAGTCTCAGACCTGAATCTCCCGGTGACTTTTCCTTTTCTTTTGGGGAGTCTCAGACCTGAATCTCCCGGTGACTTTTCCTTTTCTTTTGGGATGTTGCGGAGATTGAGCTTGTTGAGCTAGGCAAGCACCATACCACTTAGCCAGCTCCCTCCCCTACCGACTGTAGCCCAGTCTGGCCTTGAACTATAGATCTGTCCCTCTCTCTTGAGTACTGGAATTACAGGCATGAGCCACATGTGCTACCCTGAGCCTTTTCTTAAAGGAAGGGGGAGTCGGTGTGAGAAGACAGAAGGAGAACCTTAAGTTTCTGGAGGCCGTCGTTGAGAGTTGTTTTTTAAGACAGGGTCTAACCTGTAACCCAGAATCCTCCTGCCTCTGCCTCCTGACTACCATGATTATTGAGATGAACCACCACACCTGGTGCATCTCCGAGTTTTGTTTTGTCTCACTATGTAGCCCAGGCTGGCCTTGAACTCAAATCAAAGCTCCTCCTGCCTCTGAGTTCTGGGCTTAAAGTAATGTGTGACCACCACGCTCAGCCCAATCTCTGCATATTTTTTTTTTGTTTTGTTTTTTCTATCTTGACTTTCAAGGTCAGAATTGGAGCTAGGATCCAGATGGGCTAGCAGCAAAAACGGAGCATCCTGAGGCTCCTGACCTGGGGCCGTCACAGGGAGCACCCTACAAGTGGGTGGCCCCACTCCTCAGTTCCCAAAAGTAAAACTGCTTTTCCTGGCTCAAAGCCCAGCAGTGCATGATCCAGGGCCTCAGCCAAGTGCTGAGGCTTGAGACAGGTGGAGTTAGCACCTTACCAACCCCAATCCATTCTCAAGAGCTCATGGCTGCTCTGTAACTTTCCTGTTCTGGTTCCTGCTACGTTCATGAATGCAGTAGAATTGGTGATCAACTGAGGAGGATCACTGGGATGACACTGGACATGTTCACAATGAGGCAGGGGACCTGCAAGCCTGCAAGATGGCTTGCCACCAATCCAGACAACCTGAATTGGAGTCCTGAAACCCCTGTGATGGATGGAGAGCTGTCCCCTGACCTCCACAAGTTAACAGAATACAACATGACACCCAGTCATGCCCACTCGGACCCTACCAACTTGAGAGTGTCCCTGAAGTTTACATGTTAAAAACCTTAATCCCAGTCATTTGTTAATGGTTTGGGTAATAGGGCCCTCATGACTTCAGTGGCTTGTTTTTGTTTTTGGAGACAGGGTTTCTCTGTGTAGCCCTGGCTGTCCTAGACTTACTCTGTAGACTAGTGTAGCCTTGAATTCAGAGACCCACCTGCCTCTGCCTCCTGAGTGCTGGGATTAAAGGCATGCACCACCACACCCTGCCTTTAGTGGCTTTGTAAGAGGAAATCTTAAACTACTGTGCCTGCTCTGTCACGTGAGGTCCCCCACCTTGTTATGATGCAATAGAAAATACTGAATATGGGAGTGCCATGCTTTTGGGCAGCCAGTTTCTGGAACCTTGAGCTAAATCTCTGTAACTACCCAGTCTGTGTGCATCCGGCTATAGAAACAGAAAGGAAGAATGTAATTGTTTTCCTGATTTTTCTTAATGTGATGCACACAAATCTTTATAAATAAAAGACAAAACAAACTATGGCTGAAAAGTGGATGCTGCGGGTGGGTAGGGGGCCGTGAGGGGGCGGGCCGCGCTAATGAGATGAGTCAAGTGTGGTCTGGACATCCTCCTCATCGGAATCTATCGCCTAGCACTGTATGTACACACCTGGATCCCCTGATCTTTTTACACAACCCAACTTGGGCCTGGAGGGAGTTTCTCCCCAGGGACCTGAGGAGTCGTCCCTTACGTCTGTAATATTGCTTCACTTCAACATCATCTCCTTTCCCTGAGGCAGGATTGCTTAAGGACCCCGTGCAAAGCCCTGCAAGGTGAGTTGCTCAAACCCAGGAACGAAGGGCGAGCCAGCCACGCCCCGACGTCGCCGGAGAGACTAGGTGGAGCCAAGCAGAAGCGTGCCGGGTGGAGGGAGCGCCTAGCACACTGCGTGCCCTGATGGGAACCGGGACCCTCGGACCTGGATGGCCGTCGGTCATCTGCCCACAGCCGACCCAGTGTGCTCTCTTTTCGCTCCCCCCTCAAAGCTCTGCCGGGCGCCGAGCGCAGCGTGAACTCGAGGGACCTGCTCCGGCGGCGCTGCGTGGAGCTCGCCTGACCCCTGCCGGCCACTCGGCGGGGTCGCAGGCGAGCGGTTCTAGACGCTCCACTTTCCCACTCTGCTGGCGTGCTTTGGTTGCGCGGTTTCAAAGTCTGGCATTTCACCATGAATTGTATTTTACTAAATGAGGACATTGAAAGAGCACTGTCTTCGGTCACCACCATCTCATACAAGAAGGCCAAACAAAAACAGGGGGACCGGCCGGGCGTTGTGGCGCACGCCTTTAATCCCAGCACTGGAGAGGCAGAGGCAAGTGGGTCTCTGTGAGTTCGAGGCCAGCCTGGTCTACAAAGTGAGTCCAGGACAGTCAAGGATACACAGAGAAATCCTGTCTCGAAAAACTTAAACAACAACAACAGGGAGACCGTAAACAGAGCAAAGCCAGGTGTTTTTGTTTGTTTGTTTTTACTTATGGTCACACTTTTAAAAAACTTTTTCTTTTCAAAACTTATTTTATGTTGTATGAGTGTTTTGCCTACGGTGTATGTATGTATTCTGTTTGTGTGCCTGGTACCCGCAGAGACCAGAAGAGAGGGTGAATTCCCTGGAACTGGACTTAGAAACTGTGTTGTTAGCTGCCATGTGGGTAGCAGGAAACCCAACAAAGTTCCCCTGAAAGTGCAAGTGCTCCTAACCATTTAGCTATCTCCAACCTGCAAAACAGTGTAAGTTTTTAAAAGTATATTGAAAAGAATAGCCTGTCTCTTGTTCCTCCTGTACTATTCCCATTTCCCTCAGGACAAAAAAACACTTTTGAGTCTGTAAGGAGTTTCTTTTGACTATTCATGCCTCTAAGTGCCCTATTGATTGATTGATTAATTGTAGGTCCTCCTAAGGATGATGCTTTAATATGTTTCACTGTGACTTATGACAGTCTTGTTACATGCATATAGTTTTTCACTACCCAAATGAGTCCTGTCCACCAGCGGGCATTTAGGAAAGCCTCTGGAGAAGATGGGGGGTAGAAGGGGTGTCCACATACCAGGCTCTGCCTCTGCCCACATTCAGCCCCACGGTACAGGGACTCAGAGCCACACTATGCAAGGTGGGGGTTCTCCTAGTGTGCTCCACCTACTTCCTCTAACCAGGAGCCATTCTGGAATTTGACTTCTGCACAACAATCCAACTTGCCTCCCTCCTTCCAGGCCAGGCCGCTGAACCCTACCTCCACCCTGAGCCAGAGGGAACAGTGAAGCCTCCCCTAATGCCTTCCATGTATTCCAGCACATTTAAGTTCAGAGGTTACACTGGGAATAGTGCACATTCTGTGTTCCCAGCCCTCAGGAACTTGAAGTAAAGGGTTTGTTGTGAGTTTGAGGCCAGCTTGGACTGGCTACATATCCAGTTTGAGGCAAGCCTGGGCTACATAAGCAAAACTGTCTGAAAAATGCCCCAAAATAAAGATCTAACATTTCAGTGGAGCACTTTTGTCCCAGATACTTTGCAGACTGAAGCAGGAGGATCACTTAAGCCCAGGAGTTTGAGGCTAGCCTGAGCTACACACACTATACCCAGCGCTAAAACGAAGGGAGAGGGTCAGACATGATGGTGCATGCAGCAGGCAGGTCTCTGTGAGTTCAAAGGCCAGCTTACCCTATAGAAAGAGCTCCAGGTCATCCAGGGCTATTGAGACCTTGTCTGAGAGAGAGAGAGAGAGAGAGAGAGAGAGAGAGAGAGAGAGAGAGAG
>CAJQZJ010032236.1:5691756-5738802 GCA_907164525.1 Lophiomys imhausi
GAGAGAGAGAGAGAGAGAGAGAGAGAGAGAGAGAGAGAGAGAGAGAGAGAGAACCTAAGGATTTGCAAAGCAAACACTGTTTGGACCCATCTTGACTGTTTCTGCAGCTCCCCTCCACTGCTGAGCTGAGCTTGTACACGGTTGTGACATCGTCCTTGCTGTATTCTAGCCTTTGCCTTTGCCCCAGATGGTTTCTCTCTCCAAGAACTCCTTCCAGCTCTTCATTATGTTCTTGCTTTCTCATTTGTAATGCCTCGACAAAGGACCCCTTCAGAGGAGCTGTCCAGTCTTTCTTCAGCCCCCCCCCCTCCACCTCACCCACACCCCACTCCCCTTCCTCCTGCCTTGGCACATGTGCATCCAGGGGCATGGAATATGTGGTAAGAGCTGGGTGGGGACTCTCTTCTTTGTGCATTCCCCCCGGCTTCCTCCAACAAGGGACAGTTCTAGAACATGGCTTCTGCACACCCCACCTGCCCACTCTCAGATACAGAGGCTAGCCTCGTTTCTCCTAAGTATTTCTTGGATCCTGGTTGCTGTTGGATTAAGCAGCAGGCGGAAGCCCCTGCCTGCACAACGGATTACGTTATTTGGTGTATCTGTTTCTCCTCCATTAGGCTGTAAACTTGAGGGTTAGATCTGTGACTGCACTGACTGTATAGGAACATCCCCAGCACAGCTTCTGGGGGGCAGTCAAATGATGCCTGGCCCATATTTTGCTGATAGCATAGTTATTTATGTTATGGTCACCTCTAGTAATACTGTTAGCTTTTAGAGGTCAAAAATCATCTCCCACCAGGCATGGTGGCATGTGCCCATAGTCCCAGAACTCAGGAGGTAGAGATAGGAGGATTTCAGGTTTGGGGCCAACCTGGGCTCTGTGATGATACAAAATAACAACAACAACAAAACTACAGTAACAACAACAACCCCTCCCACTTCTCTGAACCTTCAACAGCACCCAGTGCTTGGAGTCAGTACTCAGGGGCTGTGCTCATGCTGGATGAGTGAAACAACAGGTGGGCCAGAGCCCTGGCCTAATCCAGAGTTGGCACAAGCAGCAGGGCCAGCCGGCTTCGTCTGACCCTGCTCTCCCCAGTACTTCCCACCCTGGAGTAGCCAGAGCCCAGCTGCAGGAGGGAGGCCCTCACCCCCCATATTCCTCTGACCCACTCAGCAATAAAGAAAGGAGCTGTTATAGGAGCCACGGCCCCTCCCTCTGCCGGCTGGGAACAGAATGGGGGTAGATGGGAAAGGGGGGGCAGAGGAGGACCACACACTGCTCTTTCTTCCCACGGGATTGTGTGCAGCACATAAGGAGGTGCTAAAAGTATGAGGCAGAAGTAGGCTCTGTGGCTTACACCTGCAGTTCCATCATGTGCAAGGCTGAAGCAGGGCTACCAGCTCCAGGACAGCCCGGGCTACATAGCAAGACCATGATTTTTTGTTTTGTTTTATTCTGTTCTGTGAATGAGTACAAATGACTCATTTGAAGCATTCCTCCATCTTATTTTTATTTTGTTTTATGGTACTGAGTTGTACTCCAGGGCCTAGATCATTCTAGGCAAGGGTTCTGAAACCAAGCTATGCCACCAGCCCCTAGTGATTGTATTTTTGTTTATTTGTTGCTTTTGAGACAGTCTCGCTATGTTGCCCAGGTTAACCTTGAGCTCCAGGCTCAGGCTAGACCCTTGCTCTAGCCTCCCACAGGTGTGCCAGCATACATTTTATAGTTGGACTTGTGTGTGTGTGTGCGTGTGAGTGTGCATTGCTTGTCTGGTTCATCATTGTATAACATTATTGTTGTTTTTCTTACAGGCTAATGAGCAGAACTATAATCTGTTCAACTTTTTTCTCATCTAGCGCTCCCTCACATAGAAATTCTGCAGTTTAATGTCCAGTGTACTCTGGTGGGGATTTGGGCATTTCTAGTTTGAGATTGCTGTGGACGTTCCTCTGGCACAGGTGCACCTCAGGTTCTCTAAGTACATCCTCAGGGGCAGAGTGTCTTTGTTGCAGGGAATGCACATGAGCAATCTGAAAAGGAAACGCAGGACTGTTTTCCCCAGTGGTCTGGGGCCGGGTGAGATGGTTCAACTTCTACCCTTCCTGCCAACCTAAGTTCAATTGCTGGGACCCACATGGCAGAGGACACTAACACATGAAAGTTGTCCACCGACCTCCACACGCACACAGTACAACATGTGCACGCACAAACATACAACACAAATACAGAACAAAGATGCAATAAAAAATTAAAGCAAAGTAATGGTATATCTATATATATTTTTAGAACAATGCCTTGGGAAAGGACTCAGAACAGGGGTGGCAGGCATGCCAGACCAGGCCCTACCCCAAGTATTTATGAATGTGCTTTGCTGCTTCCCTGGTCAAGCCCATAATCCACACATTCGGCAGAGCTCTCTAGGCAGGCTAAGAGCCATGCACTGGGCCACGGGCGTGGAGATAATGACAAGTCAGCCCAGACCAGCCTCAGAAGGACAGTTATGGTTCACCTTACTTCGCCAGTCAGCCCAGCACTTCAGCTCACCCTGGGGGAAGAAAAGGGCTTGATGAGTAGGTGGGGATTTTCTTAAAAAGAAGAAAGCTACTCCAGGCTTAGGAAGGAGCAAGCTCCCTCCCTAGCGATAGGAAGTGGACTAGTGGGGCGGGGGGTGGGTGGGGGGGGGGGGGGGGGGGGGGGGACACACGACGACAACTGTAGAAGACCAGGTCTACAACTTGCGCTGACAGAGAAGGGCACAACACCAGATCCATCCACGCACACACCGTGTGCCTGTCTGGAGCAGACATGGGTGAGCACACACACGCACATGCATACCGCTACACACACCGAGAGTCTGTCAGACACGCTGCAGGAGCAGAAGCAACGAGCGTGAACACGCAGCTGCCAGTGGGAGATAAGCCCGGAGGGGGTGGGGAGGAGTGCCTGCCTAGCCTGCCTGAAAAGCCACCTTACGCTTCTGGAGGGGCAGCCTGTGTTTCAGAACAGCCAGGGCACCTTGCCCCACCCTCAAGAGCTTGTTCTATTTACAGGAGTAGCAAATTCTCCCAGTCCAACTTGGGTCGTGGCTGATGCAGGCTCAACAGGATCAGGTATTCAGTGGGCTCGTTTAGTTGTTGAAGAAAAGTTTAATGAAATTTGCTATGAGGTACTGGGCTGGGAGTGTAATTCAGCGATAAAGTTCCTGCTAGCCTGCTTGAGGCCCTGGGTTCAGCTGATCCCTGGCTCTGCGAAAAAGAAAATGAAATAAAATAAAATGAGTGAGAAAAGGAAGAAAGAGAAATGAAATGAATTTTAAATGGAAGAATCTGAGCGGGCAAGAAGCCAGTGAGGAGAGGACACTGTGCTCCAGAGTCAGCCTGCAGCTTCCTGGCCAAGAGTGGAAGGGTAGAGGTTGGGGTCATTGCAAGGTTGTTCACTGAGACCCCACATAAGTCAGTTTTATATGACTGGAGTTTTTAGAGTTGCTGAAGTCTGCTCCCCAATCCTGACTGGGTCCAAGGCCCTGAGCTGGCTAGTTCAGGCTAATCAAGTGCCACTTAGTAAGACTCAGCAACTCCTAGCCCCTCTCAGCACCTCTCTCCCTCTCTGTACCTCCCTCTTGGGTGCCTCTGGACAGAATGCATACTGTGATCCATTAAGGCTCCATCAACCCTCTGCTCAGTTTAAGATCAACTGCGTTTACCGAGTTGCCACTATGTGCAGGGGCTGCCAGGGGCAAAGACAAGTTGCCAGGGGCAATAGACAGACTTAAAAGTTAGAGCAAGAGAGACATTTAAGTAAAAAAAAAAAATAACAGTAATAACAAATTTGTATCTGGGCATGGTGGTGCACGCCTTTAATCCCAGCACTTGGGAGGCAGAGAAGGATGACAGTCTGGCTTTTAGAAGCTCCATATCCCTTGGGGTACCCTCCCTCTCTAGGGTTTGGCTGGCCCCAGAGAGGAAAAAAGGAAAAGCCCTCACTGGAAAGGAACTGAGGCATGTCCTGTGGCCAGGAAGCCCAAGGCACACACATCTCTGTGTTCCATTTGCTGACCTATACATAATTGCGGCTTCCTGCTCTTGCTACCTGGTCACTCAAAGGAGCAGTAGCCCCCCTCTTCTGGACTCCTGAGTCTGGGGAGAACTCATGGGTACTTGGCAGGGGTTCTAGATGTTCTGTAGAGTGTGAAGCCTTTCACCAAGAGATGACAAGACCACTCTCTGTGTGAGAGGCTGTTAGGTCTCCCCAAAGAACACAGCCTCAGCCCTGCCAGGGACATCAGAGCTGATTCTGTATAAATCCCAATCACAGCTCCCTCACTGGAGGGCACCCCTTCCTATTCCACGTTCTTTCACACCATCCCTTCCCCAAGGTGGGGGACCCCACTGGTCACCCTATGCTTCCTCCTCTTCACTGTCCTCCGAGAAGCCCACTCTCACCAGGATCAGCCACTAAGCCCATGTCCCTGCTGTCCATAGGGACACATCACTCCGTACCTCAGAGAATGTGCCAAGGCCTCCTACGCCCGCCACACCATCCCAGCACCCTGCTTTTGGAGGCCTTTTCTCAGCCAACCTCTTTCCCCGGGTGCCCTGCCCTCAGCCCACTCAAGTGACCTGCCCAATCTCCATCAACCCTCTGCTCAGTTTAAGATCAACTGCGTTTACCGAGTTGCCACTATGTGCAGGGGCTGCCAGGGGCAAAGACAAGTTGCCAGGGGCAATAGACAGACTTAAAAGTTAGAGCAAGAGAGACATTTAAATAAAAAAAAAATAACAACAGTAATAACAAATTTGTATCTGGGCATGGTGGTGCACGCCTTTAATCCCAGCACTTGGGAGGCAGAGGCGGGCAAATCTCTGAGTTCGAGGCCAGCCTGGTCTACAGAGTGAGTTCCAGGACAGCCAGAACTGTCTCACAGAGAAACCCTGTCTCGAAAAACAAAACAAAACAAAACAAAAAAACCTAATCACCCAAACAAAAATTTGTAAGATCGTTTATTATCTCAATCACCCTTGTCAGTGTTGTTTTGTTGTGGAGACGAGATCTTGCTCTGTAACCGTAGCTGGTGGGGTACTTGTTATGTTGCCCAGCCTAGCCTGGAACTCATGGCAATCTTCCTGCCTCAGCCTCCTGAGCACTGGTATTGCAGTCATATGCTCCTATGCTCAGTTTTAGGCTTGCTGTGCTGAGACCTGAACCCAGAGCCTTGCACATACTCTAACTGAAGTATATCACTGACCCTTCAACCTGTTATAATGTTATTCTTCCTAACCTAGCATGAGCACGATCCTAACCCTCTACCCATGAGGCTTGATATTTATGGGTTTTGGTTTTGGTTTTCGAGACAGAGTTTCTCTATGTAACTTTGACTGTCCTGGAACTCACTTTGTAGTCCAGGCTGGCCTCAATAGACCAGACTCAAATAGACCTGCCCTCCCCTACCTCCCAAGTGCTGGGATTAAAGGCGTGCACCACCGCCACCAGGATGCAATTTACTTTTTTTTAAATTGAGGTTATAGGGCTGGGAATGAAACTCAATGTAAAGAGAGTGCCTGCCTGGCGTGGTGGAGCACACCTTTAATCCCAGCACACAGGAGAGAGAGACAGGCAGATCTCTATGAGTTCAAGGCCAGCCTGGTCTAGAGTCAAGTTCTAGGCTAGCCAGGGCTGTTACATAGAGAAACTCTCTCTTGAAAAAACAAAAACCTCAGTGGTTGAGAGTGCTTACTCACTGCTCTTTCAGAGGACCAGGCTTGGTTCTCAGCACCCAGATCAGGTACTTCACGGCTGCCTGTACCACCAGCTCCAGGGTCTGTGACATCTCTGGCCCTGCAGGCAAATGGACTCACGTGCACAGACACATATGTCTACATGCAACTAAAAACAAATCTTTAAAAAATGTATTTAGTTTTGAGTTGGGGGGTCTCACTATACAGCCTAGACTAGCCAGAACTCTTGATTCTCCTGCCTCAGCGTGCTAGAATTGCAGGTGTGGACCACCTTTGCAATAGAGACTTGCGTAATGAATGTGGTGGCAGGTGGCTGCAGACCTCAGCAGGAGCCTCTCTTCCCAAAGCTCTCCAGTACGCTTATCTACATGATATCAAACTGAATTGAAGCATCAAGGGCAGCCTTGGAGAGCGGAGGAAAAGAAAGGGTATGCAAGGGAAATCTCAAGGCTTTGCCTTGAACCAAACTCTCCCCTTTTAGTCTTTTAGTAGCAGCTAATAGTGTAGGTTCTGTTCATAGCCCCTACCTTCTTGGGAGAAGCAGAGCCAGAATCGTAGCTCTTTTTTGGTTCTGAGGATGAAATGAAGGGCTTTGAGCCACTAAGCACGTGTTTTATCATTGAAACATACCCCAACCCCAAACTGTAACTTTTGGGTGTTCAGGTTTTTTTTTTTTTTTTTTTTTTTTTTGGTTTTTCGAGACAGGGTTTCTCTGTGTATCCTTGGCTGTCCTGGACTCACTTTGTAGACCAGGCTGGCCTCGAACTCACAAAGATCCGCCTGCCTCTGCCTCCCAAGTGCTGGGATTAAAGGCGTGCGCCACCACCGCCCGGCTTGGGTGTTCAGGTTTAACAAGACTGCCCTTACTGTGTCAGACCCATAACCTTTGTAATCCAGTGATGAGTGAATAAAGTATATTGATTTTACAGCAAAAAACTATCCACCAGTCTTAAGAAATAAAAATACAAAAGACAATTCAGAGGCCATACTAACATTGCTATTACTCTAGAAAACAATCGAAGTTATCAATCAGGTGAGGAGGAGTGAGCCTTGGACAGTGGGTAGAGCTTGGCACAGTGTGACTGTACCAGCTAGCTTCTGTGTTAATGAGGAAATCCAGAGCTGCATCCACCTGGGCTAGCACAGTCAGACCAGACAACACAGTGTGGGGGCCAGGCTCGGTTAGCCACTGACTAACTGCCTACTGAGAGCCAGCATGCACATGTGCACTGCAACCCAGGACACCAGGCATGAGTACCTGGCAGAAGACAGGTGGCCTGGAGGAATCACAGTGCACCTGACTTTCAGAGAGAGAGGGAGGGAGGGAGGAGTGGGACTGAGACCAGGGATAAGACTGGAGAGCCCCCAGTTGGTAGGTCACAAAGGGAACTTCAGATTTGGGTCTTAGGGTGAGGGAGAAACACTGAAAGGTTTAAGTAAGCTGTGGAGACAAAGTGGTGTGCCTTGGGACAATCCCACTGAGATCAACCTGGCTTGGGGAGAGCAATCAGAGGTCAGGACTTTGGGTCACTGGGGCTGGAGAGGAGGAGAGTTTGATTCGTGCAGATGGATGATAAGCTATGGTGATCAGAGTGGACAGAGGGGCAATGTCTAATGAGGAAGAGGAAAGGGCAAAAGTGACTCTGGAAAGTCCTTGGTTTTTAAAACCAGGTGGGAGGTGAGAGCAGGACTTTCAGTTAGAAGTTGGGCTAGTGTATCAAAGCTCCATTGTTGTTTCAGCATCAAAGCAAGTACAGAGGGTAGGGAAAGAGTACTTTTGATGAAGTTTTGCCAAGGGAATATTCTTTTGATAAAGAAATCGGGCAAAGTACTTGCAACATTCTGCCCCAGTCTCATAGTGAAAGGAAGGTCGCTCACAGCAACTTCACGTGTAAACTTCAAATGAGTTGCTAACAAACTTTTGGAAAACACAATAGGGAACTGTTGGGTAAACTCATTTAGGAAGAAGTGGCAGAAGAATGGATAAAAGAGGTGAGGTTGAGAGCTGAGTGCCCAAATAGTGCTGAACACAAGTGTCCTGTTGGTTAGCCCAGCATCCGTGGCCCAGACTCTAGAGTCTCTACTGGCAGGAACTGGTGTTGGCTCTTACTGCAAGTTCACTGAAGGTGAGAGAAGATGGCAATAAAACTGAGGGTGGTTCTCCCTCTGCTCTGGGTTTTGAAAGACTGGAGAAATTAGTAGAAAAGCCTAGAGGTAGAGTCACCGTCTTTGAGGGTTGAGATTAGGGTGGCCACTGAGAATCTTCCAAATACAGAGGGCGGTGTCTGAGGCCATGAAATCAGTCTTAGTGTTGGATGGTGGAGGATTAAAGCCATAGAGAAACCACCCTGACCCAGCAAAGGAAGCCACTCCGCCTGACGGGGCCAGAAGGTGACATGGTGCAGCTGGGTGGACAGAAGACAGCCACAAGTACTTTGTAGTTGGGGACCCAGAAGGGAGACGATAGGGTAGAGACAGGAGATGTATATAGGTCTGGACTCACTGGAAGCAGAGCAGGCTGTAACACGGCTAGATGAGGACAGGATAAATAGACTAATTGCTAATGCTTTAGGGGCCCTTGGCTAGGTCAGGCACTGTTCAAAACACTTAAACTGTTTTAAGAAGACAAAGAGCCAGGACATCCACTAAGGAACTCCGTCTTCAGAGCTTGTATTCTTAATGACTACAATGTGTGAAATAAAGGCTTTAGATCTATAAAAGATTAGACCCTTGCTTTACCTTTATGTTAAATGCCATATCAAAAGCAAACAAACAGCAACAACAAAACCAAATGTTTTGGAACCCCCCCAAGCCTGTGTGATCTTAGCATTTACTCAAATTGTTTAGATTTCCGTTGTTGTGTTCATTTGTAAATTTGAGCATAATACTTAGCCTCTGGGATGGCTGAGGGTTAAGCACACTGAGAGCTTGTCCAAACCTCCCACACCACCACTGGTTTTGGAGGCACTTAAGATAATGTTCATTCCAGATTTCCCCATCTTTCCAGGGGCTACAGGTCTGTGGGAACCTCAGGGTATGCAGCCTGTTTTTTTATTCCACGGCCTCCGTGAAGGTCTTTCAGGAAAGAAGACTCATTTGACACACTCCACTGTGACATCTTAGCAGACAAAGCATCTGCTAAGAGTGAAGGTGCTGACCCTGGAAGGTAAGGTTGCAAGCAACCCAAATCTAGTTCATCACAGGCAGTTCGCACTTCTTAGAATGGTCCTCTCCTCTCTCACCCTTACGATCCTTAGCAATCATTCACTGTTCCTTCCACAAACGACAACGTGGCACCTACACTTTTCCAGATCTTATCCCATGTTTTTAGGATTAATCAACCACCTGGAGGAGCCCACAAATCCTGTTCAATTTCCCTTTTCATCGGCAACCTGATGTGTGGGTGCTGGTCAGAGTATGCTCCAGAAAACTTCTGCTGGGGGGGGCAATAGTGAGGTTGCTTTTAGAGGTGGCCACAAAGACCATAACAAGGATCTCTGAGAAGGTCCAAAAGAGGCAGATATCCCACAGCTATGAATCATAAGCTTGAAACCTTCAGGGGTAAGACATCTCAAAAGTATCCCAAGTGGGAAAGCAGGGACTATGGGCAAACCAGAGGATGCCCACCCCATAAAGATGGCACTTACTCCTCCTATCAGCCTATTACTGCAAACAGAATCTGAGCCAACAGTAGCAAATCTTTGATTTTTCAACAGAAATTGGAGTTTACTTTAAATCTCAAAAAAAAAAAAAATCAGCATTGGCTTCTAATTTTAGTCTTTTTTTTTTTTTTTCCTGCAAGTCCTGTGAAAATCAGCAATGCTTGCTTGCTGGGTTGTTCTTAGAGACTAAATTACCTCCAAGTGGATTTGAGAAAGGGTACAGAGGTGAAGGGTTGTGTCCAGGGGCAAAAGCTGAGGGATGTGAAAGGCCATGTTTCCTTGGGGTCAGGACTGTGCTAGACCCACAGGAAACCACAAAATAGCTTGTGGAAGCCATAGACCTGACTTTCAGGTGTTTATAAGACTCATTATAGAGACCCAGATAAATCAATAGATGGCCCAGAAGGCAGAGGCAAGGAGCTATGTAGACTTCTCAGAACTCTGAACTTTAGAAGATCTTTCCAGAAAGTCAGGATTGACTCTGAGAATAGTAATTCTAGAGGGCTCCAGAATGGAAGGTGAGTAAATTGAACAGAAGCCAGTAACATGGCACAAGCCTGTAACCCCAACATTCTGGAGCCTGGGACAGGAGAAAGGTGAATCTGAGGCTAGCCTGGACTGTAAAGAAAGTTTGAGATGAGACCCTGTCTCAACAAATGAACAGATGAGTAGTCATGGCCTGTGCCCAGAGAATTTGCTTGCAGGTTAAATACTATATGGAAAGGGCATTGCTAGAGCATGGGGCTTCATTGATACCAACATATTGCCACGTGGAACACATCAATCCCCAGACTGAGATGGAAGCCAGCTGGGGGTGGGTGGGAGATACAGCACACAAGGCCCTGCATGCCCTTCAAGCTGGACCAAGGCAGTGCTGTGGGCTGCGGCAAGTGAGACAACTCCTGGTAGATTAGCTGAGTGCTGCCTTAGGGGTCAAGAGACAAAAAGTCCCTTTTTGTAACTAGGGATAGGTACTTACTGCTTTAATCGTGGATTTCCTCATCAGTCAATCAGCCACAGTAACTGTATCCCAAGTGGGACTGTGGTAAGAATGAGGACCCAACTCACTTTTCTCCATTTACATACGACCCCCCACCCCAATACAGGGTTCTACTAAGTAGCCCAGGCTAGTCTGGAACTATGTAAACCGGGCTGGCTTCGAAGAGATTCGCCTGCCTCTGCCTACCAAGGGACGGGATTAGAGGCATATGGTTGCCATCATACTGGTCTCTCTACGACTTTTATGGCCTGAGAGTTCTAATCTCAAAAGGGGTGGGGGCGGGGTAAGCCCTTTTGGCATCTTTTTCAGTAATTGCGCCAGCAAACAGTGGTTGGGGGTTGGCAAGGCTGACTGCCTCGGTGAGGAGAATGAAAGCTAATGACTTTTGCCTTCCTCAACCGATCCTGGGTATGGTGTGCAGTAGTAGGAGCTGTTAGAGTTGGCAGCATCGTTGAGGGCTCTGCCAGGAGGGACCGTTTCCACCCAATTCTTACCTGGGAGAGAAGGTGAGACCCAAAAGTTAAGCTAGGAGGAAGCGAGGGGGCAACCCCTGCAGGAACGGATCTTATCGTTCCATCAGTTTGCATTTCGGATCTCAGGCAAGGAGTTTCTTTTCCTCAAATGATCTAGAGTGCCCCCAACGCCTTTGGGGCAAGGCGTGGCGTGTCTTAGAAAACATGAGTGACCCCAAAGGCTTTCCAGCTTCGTGTCCTACTCTCAACCGGTCTCACAGCCCCCTGCCTATGCTAAAAGGGGATACCCTTGCCGCCGGTGTCCTCATCTTTCACGTTCCCGAAGGTCTGCCTTTAAAAAAACCAAAAACCCGATTCCTCTGCAAAGTCAGCTAGCGTTGTGAACTCTCGTCTGAACGCCTGCACCTTTCCCAGTCCCACACCCGGGAACAGACCCTGGCACCTGCCCCTCCCCAGCAGCCATTACACGATGTTCTCAGAAAGTTAGTTTTCAGTCTCCTCCTCCCTCTACCCACAACCCATCCGGGTGCCGGACTGGAAGCATCTTGAAAGTAGGAAGTCACTCTCCTACTGGCCTCTGCCTTGGGACGTTCAGATCACTCCCTAAGGGATGGAGCGGAGAAGGGGGAGGGGGACGTGGACGGGTGCAGAACCCAAGCGGCGGACCCAGAAGACCTACCCGAACCTTGGGATGGGGGCGGGGGGAGGTTAGTACTTCGCCCTCTGGGGCAGGCTCCACAGCTCAACCCAGCCCACCCGGCTCAGCTCCGACTACCAAAGGCGTGCCCACCCAGCCAGGTGATCTCGAACCTTCTCCCTCACACACCCCAACAACAAACAACCCTCGGCGCTCTCCATCCGGAGAAAGGAGGTGGAGCCTGACCTCAGCCGGAGGCTGCTGCAGCTACGGGGGGGAGGGGGGTTCGCTGCTGCAGCCCTTGGGGGGAGTCTCCTGGGAGTGGCCAGGGTGGGAGCCTTGGCGAGTTCCCAAGCGTCAGGAAATCCCTCTCCTGGCAGTGTCGACCCTCCGCCGGCGAAGGGAGAATGCAGAAGAGGTGGCTTTAATGAGTGCGACTTTTGACTATCCTTCTCCGGCTGAAGTGCCCTGCGGCCCCTCTCCGCCATTTATGCCCCCTCTCAACCTTCTAGCCCTAAGGGCTAAATGAACCTAGGTGCCTAGTAGGCGGCTGCGAAGATGCAGCTTGGCTGCACTCTAGGCAGCTGAAGTGTGCCCATCCCCCCGCCCCTTGATGGGTGGGGGTGCAGGAGGACCCCAGGAACGCCGATTAGGGCAGGAAGGAGCCTGAAATAGGCCTAAGTGGCAGTTGTTGGACCTGAAGGGAGGCAACTCGGGTGTGGGGTAAAGAATGCATCTTAAGGGAAAGGCCAGGGGTAGAAGTCCGGTGTCCAAGGGAAGGAGAATGCAGAAACAGCTTTCGCTGGGAGGGGCAGCCTGCAAAGATTTCCCTGGCTAGCAATCTGGAAGGTAGCGCTGGACAGGTGGGGGTTTTGGACACAGCATCATGGAATGCGGTCCCCAAAGTCTAAGCGCAGGCAGCTTGTGTGAAGACTGGTCCCACACAGACCCCTACTTCACCCTGATCCCTCGGATCCAGCCTGTGGCAATAGGTGCCCTTAGGGAAGAGAAACGACCCTCTTCTTTGATGGGTACTCAACTACTGGCTCCTAGGTGGCAGGAGGGGGGGGGCCCAGCCTCTCCGGCTTAGTTACAAAGGGAGCATTTCTGACTCACCCATCCCTAGGGAAAGAGGCCACAACAGGTTAAAAAAAAAAAAAACCCAGACTTTTACACTACTTTTACACTTGGCTTTGCCTGGGGGCAAATAATTTCCGGAGGTCCCTTTAAGGAGGGGGGGTCTTCTGATCCCTTTAAGAGTGAGCTGGTTCCAGCAAAAGGACTATAAAAGTCCACCCGACTTTATTTTCCCACCCCTGGGGGGCTCCTTTTGATGGGGGAGAGAGTAAGTATTGGCGTCGAATTTAATACATGACAAGAAGTCCCTGCAGAAGAGAGTCATTCCTTCATTTTATCCAGTGGTGCTTAGGGTTGCTCCGTGTTCTGGGACCTGGAATTTGGAGGCTCTGAGGAGAGGCAGGGGAGGGCTGTCTGCCCACACCCAGAAAGGAGAAACATGGGCATGACATCGAGGCCAGTGAAAGTGATTGGTACCACCTTCACAGAAACTGCGCTGCGGTCTTGGGTTCCCTGCCCCGTGCCAGGTGGCTGGATCTCAGGGCAGGCGATCTTCTGGGACTGCAGCGGCAGTGGGGGGAGGTGCCTCGAGGCTGAACTGGGGATGACAGAGCAGCCGGTCTGTCCCTGCTGTCAGTCTGGTTGTACGTGATGGGGGAAGGGCGTGCAGCATGTTCTCTCTGGCCCTGGGTGTTCTTCTCCAGCATCTATCTCTTTCTCTCAGCTCTCCTGCTCCGAGGCAGCTAACCCTGACTGATAGGTCTGGAGGTGCCTAGGTAGAGAGAGAGCAAGCCTCTGCTGAGGGGGATAGTCGTGGAGACCTGATGGGTCCATCCATTCCCCTTTCCAGACCAAATGACAAACCCTTCTTTGGTCAGAGAGAGGAAAGGTGACAGCCCCCAGGCACTGGCACAGCTGTTCTGGTGGAGTGGGTGGGAGCAGCACGCACCAAGGAAAGGCTGAAGAAGCTATGGGCGCCGGGGCCTCTTCCAGATGTGGAAAGGCTCTGGACTGGGAAGGAAGATGGTCCAGATACAGAGGTTCCTGAAAATGGAGTGAAAGAGGTCAGGGGGCCAAAAAAGTCCCTTTGGGGTACAAGCAGCCTATATATAACCCTGGTCTCCTCTTGGCTGGCTTGTTGGCCAAGTTTTAAGAAGCAAGAGAAAGGGACCCAGGAGATCAGTGGGCTGCTAAAGGAGGAACATCAAGTGCCTTTAGCAAGCCTGTGCTCCCTCCACACACCCCAGCCATAAGCCCACTGAGCCAGAGCCTCCTGGGGCAAATGAGCCAGCCACCCACAGGGAAAGCTCCAAGGACAGAGTTCCTCTGGCTATGGAGCAGGGTGGGCTGCCTAAGTAGCTCCTGGGGGCTTTGCCTCCTCCACAGTGAGGATTATTTCTTCCCTTCTACCTGGGTTCCAAATAAGTCAACTTCCTACCAGGACCACAGGGGTTTTGCCTGAAGGTGCCAGGGAGAAGCCCACTCCAGCAATTTTGCTCTATCGGTTCTCAGGCTGAACATGGGCGGCCACTTGAGAAATGCCGAGTCTCCTTCCCGGTGACCAGTTATATTTCTTTCTTGATCTTCACAGCCCCAACCACCACCCCCCCCCCATCATCAGAGATAAGGCAGCTGCCAATGTCAAAGGTGGCCTTGTCCACTCTCCTACTTCAACCTCCAGTGGCCATAGGTGCCCTCTACTCCCAATCTGATGAGGACTGGGGTCCTCCATGAGACACCATAGTGGACTTGGCTGAGGAGGGGGGTTAATTCTGTGAGACGGGAAGTAGAGCTGGCGGCCTGTGTATGTTGGGGAGGACTGTTTGCCTTGGGAGGCTCAGTGCAGTGAGAAGTCCTTCAGTGTCCTACTTTCCGAGGTTTGGGATTTGCCTCCCCTAAGGATGGGAAGTAAAAGTAAGGGCAGAGGTCCTAAGAGAATTTGGTCCTTTGAGAAGTTTGTGCACCACGGTTTTAGCACGGCCTTGGTAAATCTTGTCCTGTTGACTAGCTAGGCAGTCTGGGGACCCCGGGGGCAGTTCCGGAGGCAAATGAACTTTTTTTTTCTTTCTTTTTCGAGGGGAGGCTATTGCCCAGCCACAGAGGCTGGCAGCCCTAGTTACCTTGAAGCTGAGCTGCTTGGGTCACTGCTTCAGTAGCACGGTCTAGGAAAGGTGGGCGACTGTATATAGTGCAGGGGAGCCCCTAAGCCACTCTCCAAGGCTCGGTTTTCCCTGCTTACTAACCAGGCTTCCTCAGCACTCTGGGCGCTTCTCTGCCCTAGGCGTTCCAGGGCCCAGCCCCTCCCCGGCTGCTCCCAGGCTCGGGTGACTTGACACTACCCTTTCTGCTCCTGCTCCTTTACCTCCCAAAGCGCCCCTCCCCCGTCTGAATTGGGAATGAGTCTTTGTTCAGGGGTGGACTCGGCATTTCTCAAGAACCTACTGTGTGCACGTTACGTCTCCTTGAAATGAAGTCCTGGGCTGACTCACGCGCTACAAGGTGTCCAGGACACAGCCCCTTCCCGCACCTCACTAGGACCTCCCACCCCTTCGTATGACCTCAGCCTGCTGTGCCCACCCACCCAGCTGACCCCGAGAGCGTGCTCAGGCTTGGAAAAGCACGTCTGTGGGTGTGAGAGACGGAGCCACAGCTAAAGGTGACTATGGGGAAGCTAGGTAAGTGTCTGCACTGCTTCTACGCTGGCTTGGGGACGCGAAGGAGGGTGTCCAGTCCCGCCTGTTGGGTTGGGTTGCCTGCCCCTTTCCCCCTCCCCCGGAGAGCTCTGATGTTCCCCGCGGTGGTGAAAGAGGGTGTGTGGGTGTCAAGGACTCACAGACCAGGCTCTACCGTCAGCTGGAAATGGATGAGGATTCCACACTTGGCTTCTGAAAGAGGGCGAATTGGGAGCTAGGGTGGGGGGCGGTAGGTGAAGGGCAGAAAGAGGAAAAAAAGATGCGGGTGAGGGGTTACCGAGCCAGGACCGACCTTGCTAGGAAGGAAAGGAGACGTGGCAAGCAGGGAAGTCGGAAAGATGAGGCAAGGGCGGGAGGGGCTTCTCAGCGATCGGGGCCCTTTCGCGCGAGTCTGGGGCCCTTCCAGTAGAAAAGGGGGTGTTGTTCTTGCTTGATTTTTCAGTTGGTCTTCCCGAAGCTTTGCCCTGGGGGCAGCAGCCTGGGGAGGGCGGGGTGTCCCTCGGCCCTCAGTTTACTGTAGCGGGTACTGGAGAGGTTACGGGGGAAGAGGGATGTAGAAGGGTGACGGTCAGGGCTGGGGCGAGCTAAGATTTCTCAGGGTGGGGGTCTGCAGATGAGGTGCTGGGGCTTCAGGGTCAGGTCACCGTGGGATACTGGCTCAGGCTCCGAAGAAGAGAAAATCCAAGAAGCCGGCAAAGAAAATCATCCCCCGCCACCACCCTTGGCACCGTACCCCTCCCCCCAGGCCCCACCACTCCCCGCACCGCCTCCCCCGGCCGCCTCGTGCTGCCCCCTGCGTCGGGACGACCGACCCACGATTCTGATTGGTCGGAGACCGGGAGGGGGAGCCGAGGGCCGGATTGGCTGGCGGGGCCAGCGCAGGGCGGGGCTGCTGATTGGCGGAGCTTGCCGAGGGGCGCGCCGCTGATTGGCTAGGGACGAGGAAGCAGGAAGGAGGGCGGCGGAGGCTCCGCTCTCGGGGAGTTTGTGGGGGAACCGCGAGCGGCGTAGCGGATCCCGGAGCCCGGCCCCCGCTGCCCGCCCGTCCGTCCGCCTGCCCCGCCCGTCCGGACCTTGCTGTCCGCCCGCCCCGGCTAGGCGCGCCCGCACCCCCCCGACGGCCCCGCCCGACCGCGGCCCCCGCTCCGCCCGCCCGGCCCCGGCCCCCAGGAGGAGGCGCTGACGCAGCAGCGTGGAGCCCGGGAATTGAGCGCCCCCGGGGGGTTCCAGCCGCCGGATTCCAGCCCGGCCGGGGCCTGCGGGCGCCCAAAGCTGCGCCGTCCGCGCCGCGCGTCCCGGTGAGCTAGGGGCCGGGATCCAGGAGGGGGAAGGGGCGGGCGGGCGAGGGAGAGCGAGCGAGCGAGCTAGGTAGGCGGACTAGCAAAAGGGAGAGGACCGGCCGCCCGTCAGCGCGCCCCGCCGAGCGCGCTGCGCCGCCGCCCCCGCCAGCCCCGGGAAGGGACGGACGGACGACAAGAAGCAGGTGCGGCCGCCTGCCCGCCCGCGCGCGCCTCCTCCCTCCCCCGGGTCCGGCGCCGCGGTCCCGCCATCGGGGAGCGCAGCGCGCCTGGAGGTGACAGCCCCCGGGGGGCGCCCGCCTTGCAGGCCGGGGGCGGGGTGGGTGGCGGCCGCAGGGTGGCAGCCTGGCCGGGCGGCGGCGGCGCGGGCGTCCCGGGCTACGGAGGGCGGGAGGACGCGGGGCGCTTCCTCGCCGCGGCGGAGCCGGCTAGCCTCCGAGTGCGCGGGCGGCAAGGCCCCCGCCGCGCCCCCTCCCCCATCGTGGTCCCGGAGGCAAGGGGCCGGGGGCGTCGCCGCGGTGTCGCCCTCTCGGGGTTGGGGGGCGCCCTCCCGGGTTGGGAGCTGACCAGCTATTGCCGGAGGGGGTGGGGGTGGGGACCGCGCCTGGGCGAGGGGTAGTGTGGACCCGATCGGGTCGGGCTGGAGGAAGGGAGGCGCCGAGGACGGAAGGGGACCGGTTCGAACAGCGAGTGTGGGCCGCGGGAGGCCCTGTGGGGACCGTGCGGGGCGGCGGCCGAGTCCGATGTGGGGCGGGGGGAATCGAAGTTGTCAGACCGCCTCCAAGTGACAGCGGGACCCGGTGCTCCAGGCCCGGCCTGGTTGTGCCCTGCCAGCCGCGCCGCCTCTCCTCGGGGGCCGGGTCAGGTCGGGCCCAAGGGGCCCTCTTGGTGGTGAAGAGCCGGACAAAGGCGGCGCCCGAGCGGGCGCAGGTAGTGGTATCGGGGTGGGGAGCGAGTCCGGGGCACCCACCCCAAGGGCCGGGCGACGGGGCCGGACTCTGCCCTGGGGACTGCGGGGGCCGGGGCGTCCACCGGGAGGAGCTGCGGCACTGGCTCTGGGCTCTAGCCGCACATCGCCTCGCGGCTCCGGGAAGAGTGGGGTCGACTTAGCCAAGACGGAGGGGCAGGGGTGGTGGTGGGGTGCGCACCGAGTGCCCTGGCCGGTGGCGAACGGGCTGGTGGACTCATGGAGGCGAGCAGAGCCTGCCTGTTGTGAGAAGCTTTCAGCAAGTCTGCCTACCGGTAGAGGTTTAACTCTACCTGGGATGTCTCCTAGTGGCCCATTGTCGGCAATCTTAAGACCACAGATGACTACTTGGATTGGGACTGAGGGACCCCACCCCCCAACACACACCCCCACTGTGCTTGGCGATGCCTTCAATACTGCTCTAGTAGTTTTCCTTAGGCAAGAAGGTACCCACAGAGGGACATGATGAGTTGGATCTATAAATCCAGGCAGAATTTTGATGATGAGATAAAATAAGGTTTCCAGTTCTCTTCTTTTGTACCACCTGACACGATTCTTCCCCACCTTTTATACCTCCATGTCTTCTACTAAAAAGGGAAGAGCTTCAGAGGGACTACATTTCTCAGGGACACCACTGTCCTAGGACCCTTAGGAATCTCTGTCTTTCAGCTGTGAGTGGCCGCTAACCCCAGCAGTGACCAGCTCTAGGCTTATGCTGTTTACCAGTTTGTAAAAATGCACTCAGCTCCCGTGCACCCCCCATGTGATCGTGTTGGGAACAGGAAGAGAGGAGACTCAGGCTGAGAACATGGCCTTTTGCTGAGAAAAATCTGGGTTGGAGTGGCACACCAATGGGACTGGTCAAGAGCTCCACTCGGCTGTGTTTGGCTGTGAGCCCACCTTGAGAAAGCTGCCGGTCTGCCAACGGGGCAGGGGCTGTAGTGGTATGGAGTTCTTGTAGCACCTTCTCTCTCCCCCAGTGGAATCTGGACCCCAGCTTGGGTGGAGTTGAGGCTTGTGGGAAAGGGGGGGTATTACTTCACACAAGAGACTGAAGTTTGTTTGAGAGAATTTAATTGTACGTCTAAAATCCAGAGAAGGCTGGAGAATCTGCTTTTGCTGGGGCTACAGTGTATGTGGTTTCTTCTGGTGTCGGCAGAAGGATGACCTGGTTTGGCTGCTGGAAAGTAGGAGTTGCCAAAATAACATTTCCCTCTGTGTCAGGGGTTTTACCTGGTAGGAGACTCAATGCCTGTCGGATAATTGTTTAGGAGGGTTGGCTCTGGGTAGTTGAGCCATTAATGAGGTACATTTGCACTTTGATTCTTTCTGTCCCCCTTTCCTTCTTTCTCTCCTTCCCTCTCCTATGTCTCTAACACTCTATAACTGAGGCTGGCCTGGAACTTGCAGCAATCCTCCTGTCTCTGCCTCCTGAGTGCTAGAATTACCTGTGTGCACTACCACCATAGTTCTGGTTCATTCTTCTTGATGTCTCCCTTCCTTTCTGTTCCAAGTTTCTGTGTCGTTTTCCTCCTTCTTCCTCTGGTTCTTCTGATCCAGTTGGTGCAGAGCTGGCAGATCTTTCTCCAAAGGCGCCCCTTCCAGGAGTCAGCTTCTTACTCACTAAGCGGCAGTTCTTCTCTTTCCTGCAGTCTGACCCTAGTCAGGGTCCCTAAGGCTATTCGATAGTCTCTGGTGGTCAGGTTTGTCTCCCCCTTGCCCTTTGCTCCTGGCTCCTACCCTTTCCTTCTCTCCCACTTGTCCATTGTCTTGGTGTTGCTCAGGCCAGTGAGCTTGTGAAAATGGATTTTCTAACATGGTATTTTCTCAAGTGTTTCTTTCTAGGTTGGAAGTTTCTTAAGGCTAGCAGAAACGAGTTAAATGTTTGTCTGTGTCTGTGTGTCTTTCTGTAGTCCACTCTTCTTCCCAGTGTTGTGTGCATTGTCATCGTAGTTGTTGTTGAATGAATAAACGTAGGTGGCTGTGAAATTCAGTGGAGATGGAGGGAGAGGAACCTTTGGCTTTTTTAGAAATGCTCGGTGTGGGATTCAGTCCTTGGAGGTCTCTGACCTTTTCTGTGAAAGGTATATAAATAGGGCATGTTTGTGAGACTCTGGCGTGGGCATTTCAACTGCTGTTTCTGTCCATCTGCTGGTGAAGAGTCAGTCCTGTAGATTGCTCACATGACACCACACAGACATTGGAAAGGGTCTGTAATCCTGATTCCCTCCTGTCCCCACTAAACCATTCTCTCTCTGTACCCAGCTTTGCTGTTCGTTTGCAATTTATTTGTTGTCCATGCTAAATGAATCCATATGTTTCACCTCTTCTCCTCTGGGTGTAAATGAGGGAGAAAACACTGTTTGGAGAACAGAGACACAAACCTGGTCAGTCCTGTGGATGGGAACCTTTATAAGGTTCCTTTTTATAGGAAGTGTTTTTACAGACTTTGGTGCTATATCTGCCCCAAACTGGACCTTTCAGGGTAAGAACGCTGTCACTCCAGCTGTCTTAGACCATATGGACCAACCTGGACCACAGGGGCACGGAAGAAGACTGCTCACTGGTTCCATGCTAAGTGGTGAAGAAACACCTACCCTGCACCCACCTCGTTCCCCCAGACCTTTCTTTTGTGCCCCAGTTTGATGATTAATGGACCAGCATCTCCCTTCCAATCGGGAAGGCCACCCCTCACAGTTGCCATGGCAATGCAGACCCCATCAATTCAGAAAAAAAAATCCTACTACTTCCTCTTTACTGGAACAGAAAAGCCAGCTCAGAACACCTCTCCTGGGTGCCCTCCTCATCAGCTTGGCTGTCAGCAGTGTACATCCTGGAACAGTCTGAGTTTCTTCACCTTGAGCAAATTCTTCCCCTCTTGGATCCAGCTGCTCTGGAAGAGTCAGGAGAGGAAACAACCTTTTAATTTATTCATCCATGATGCAAATTACAATCCAGAAAGAGCCCTTCTCTCTTCTGTAGGGATAGAGGAAGTGCCCTCCATATGCTCTCTGGTGTTTAAAGGCATGAATTGGGTAGCATCTGACACTCGAGAAGGAAATTTCAGTAGACCTGAAAGAAATTCAACCTAGCATATCTACTTGAAATTGGAGTTCAATGAAAATCGGCTAATTATTTTCATATCTCCCCACCTCTCCATCATAGAATCTAAGAGGACTTAGAATGTTTTCGTTTTATCTACTGTTGTTCCTCTTGGCCTTCCTTGCTCAGGCAACATCTGGCCTCAGTGCCCTGTTGCAAGGTGAGTCATTAAGGAGGAGAAGAAAATCTTGGGGGGGAGGGGGGAATCCCCAGAGCTGAAAAGTAGCCTGTGTTGAACTCAAGCTGCCAGCCAAAGCTGCTGAGTTTATGGAGCATTATATGAACAGTCCCGACATTAAAGGGCCTCCTTTTTATGAATGGGTTGTGAAGAATGTAAATAAAGCAGCATCTCTCAATGGGGAAGCATTTCACATAAGCAGCACTACCCCAGCCCAAGCATTTATGGGAACTTGCTAGCACAATATGGCAAGGCTTGTTTCCTCTGTGCCTTCAACCTCTGAGGGACAAGGGGAGTGTGAGGAGAGTGTGCTTGGGTTCTGAGGGCAGCCTTCGCTCTCTGGCTTTATGGGTATGGCCTTGTCTTGATGGGCTAGCAGTGTCTTTTAGCCCTAAAAAGATAGAAAAATACCATGTGTGGTCCAGAGCTTGTGGAGACTGGCAGCAAAGGCTCCTGACACCTAGTGATCTGAGGTTCTGCAGACCCTGATCCCTCAGGCTGCTTAGATCTCCTGAGGTCAGACCCAGGAGGTCTTGGATGATGAGATCCTGCCTAGTTTTATAGGAGGCACCTAGCTGGAATAAAACGGGCTGGTTTGAATTTCAACTCCTTTATGTTTCTCCAGCCGGTCTCCTCATTTTGCCACTAATGAGCTGTAAGATGGCTAAAAGGTGGAGGAAGCAGCGAGCTCCAACCGTCCTGCTCAGGGCTGCCAAGTCCAGGGTCCCAGTGGGGTTTGGGTATCTGTCCCAGGCATCTAGGTGAAAAAGCTGGGGATCAGAGGCCACTGGGTTTGGAGAACAGGACCCAGAGTGCAGTCACTGTCCTGGAGTAGTGGTCACTACATTTCTCTTTGCATAGTGGGTAATAACTGCAAGGATGGTTATGCATCTGACTCAGTGTGGGTTCCCTGAGCTCCTGCAGGCTTGATCTGCCGGGGAGGAATGAGACTCTTTCTCTCAGTCCGGCTTTATGAATTGGTAACACTTCCAAGGTACCATAACCAGGTTACTTGAATGAAAACACAGGTGGCTTTTTATACTTAATGATATTGGTACTAGCTAAGAGCTTATTTGGGTCTAATTATTTTCTCTTGCCTCTGTTACTTCTCTGTGGGATTTGGAAGCACAGATGTGTTGATTCCTTGGCCTAGAGTAAAGGGGTGTATCTAGTTTCTGCCTCCACCAATACAGCTGTCTCAGTTTCCTGCTGCAGAAGAGAGGAATGGTCCTTCTTCAATGTAGTCACTTGTCCGGCATCTTTGGGAATAACACAATTTGTTTATCAGGTTTCTGTGTGGTAAGGTAGTTTAGAATTGTGTTCTTAGGATACTTATTCTCTGGTGTCACAAGTTTGCCAGAAGCATAGAACCACAGAGGCATTGCCGTCAGGGTCAGCTGGGTGCTTTCAGCCCTGAGTTGCGGTCCCTTACTTTGCACCCATAGAGGCTCACACAGTTTCCTCTGAATGTAGAAAAGAATTATTATATGGACAGGAAATGTTCTTTAGAGAAAATAAAAAGTACTAGAGATAATCTGCTCTGAAGAAAGTAAGCCAGGAGTAGTTACTGAATCTACGTAAGTTAAGGTGGCTGTCTAGACTATGATAGGCCATTCTCAGTCTCCGCTGCAGTCTGAGCCAGAGGAAAGGGATTTCCCTCAGGCCTGTAGACTGGCTTAGGTGCTTGGGAAGAGCTCTCTGGATTTACTGTAAAATAGTCTCTGGCGCACTCACCACTTTCTAGGTAATAAAATGGGTTTGTTTCAAAGATGCTTATAAGAGTTTATTCAGAACTTTAAGCCAACTTTTCTATAGATTTTTTTTTCTCACTGTTTTCAGACAGGATCCTATATGGTCCAATCTGCCTGAAACTCCATCCTTTCGCTTCACCTTGAGTGCTAGGATTACAGGTGTGTGAGCACATCTGTCTGTGTGAACGGTTCTTTACGCTGAGAATTCAAGAAAAACAGCTATTATGTTGGGCTGTGACCCAGCAGCCATCCTTTGAGGCCCTAGAAAGTGGCAGGATGATAACCGTGTGGAAGTATGGGCTCTGAGACACACCTGGATACCCTGCTTCTGCCCTTGCTTATAACAGTACTAGAAGGTGGGGTGGAGGGTGTGAGCACAGAGTGTGTGTGTGTGTGTGTGTGTGTGTGTGTGTGTGTGTGTGTGTGTGTACTCAGGTCATCAAGCTTGGTAGTATGTGCCTTTATCTGCAGAGTACCGCCACCCAACACACCGTCTTTTTTTTTTTTTTTCAAATGAACTCTTTGTATCTGTTTCAGTCTGGAGGATGTGATGTTAACGATTTTTCCCCAGGGCTGTTGTGAGGCTAGATACAGTGGTTGTCATGTGCTAGGTGGTACTGAGTACCCAGAATACAGAGTAGCATTCGTGATACAGTAAGAGCTCCTAGCAAATCAGGTTCCTGCCCACTTAGAGTCTCAGCAGCACTGTGGCTTCTCTGCTGTGCATTCCACCTTCTGTCTTTACTGGATGTATTGTTTATTGTCTTGTTTTGAGACAGGATCCTATCTTACCCAGGCAGACCTCAAATTTACTGTGTAGCCAAGGATGACCTTGAACTTCTCTGATCCTCCTGCCTCCAACTCCAGAGTGCTGGCATTACTGCAGAGCATCACTCTGCCTGGTTTTATGCAGTGCTGGGGATCGAACCCATTGCTGCCTGCATCTCCAGCCTGTCTCTGGCATTCTTTGTCATAAATGTGTACACACTTACTCATTAATGGTTGGGGGTGGGAGTAACAAGTAGTATCTTCTCTTGAGGTAGCCAAGGCAAACTGGGAGAGAAAAAGGGATAGTCATGAAAGAGTTGAGTAAATACAAATTAATTTATGAATGTGGATTAATTTCAGTAAGCACAGTGGACTCCTGGGAATGGGGGGAAAGTTGAAGGCCAAGAGGGCGCCCTGATCTAGACATTTGAAGTCCTTGGGTTGCTTCAAAAGGTGTTTGTTTGAGAGCATATCCTATTTTTTATTTTGGATTTTAGATGTACAACTGGTAAAGTATGTGTACATTTTCCAGAATAGACTGGAAAAAACAAGCCCAGAAATCTAAAATACTTACAGATCCAAGTGTTTTGAATAAGGCGTTTTCAATCCTTGTGAGTCCCGGCCGGCCGCCTGGTGAGCCAGCAGCCAGGTAAACCTTGTGGGTGGAATTTAGTAGCAGGGAAGTTACAGCCCGCCCGACCCTCCCCCAACTTGCAGCCTGTGGAGGTAGCATTGGAGCCTGCCTTGGGAATATTCTGAAGGCTTGGCCTTGGGACTTGTTTTTCATGGCTGCCTCATTCCAGTGGTTCTTTGTTGGGAAGGTCTGGGGTGGAGCTCTCCTGACCTGGTGGTAGGTCCTCTGTTCAGGACCAGAAAGTAGCCGGCAAGCAACCTGGGGTCTTGCCCAGGCTGACTTGAAACTCATGGGATGCTGAGCCTGACTTAAAATCCCCCCCCCTTTATTTTACTGACCTTGGGGGTTGTAAATGTCATCCAGAGCACTGTCCTGGTGAACCAACACACAACACATTCTTTGCTACTCCTGGGCAGGCTCACAGAACAGGTTGGTGAGCTGTGGACTCTTAATGAAGTAGCACAAGGTTTTCTCCTTGGTTGCTAAAAGCCCGTTGTTGAGATATGAGAACAAAAAAGATATTGCCCCTTTTCCAGTCTCCAAACAGTTGGCTGCTCAGAGCAAATGGGTCATGTCCCAGGCATAAGTTTGCTCCTGGTAGCCAGGTCTGGGCAGTGTGGCATATGGGTAGTGTGGTGTGAGTAGTTATACTTTGGAGTAATCCTTGTGGGATCCACCAGGCTGAATCTAGGTAAAGCTTCCTCTGTCTGCCGTTTTAAGACTTACCTTTGCCTTCCTACATCTAGTACTTAGGGCTTGCCAGCGCTACATTCCCTGCTGGGCTCTTGTTCTCTGAATATACCTGGTGTTATAGGTGCTCTGTGGATGAATCAGAAGTGCCCTCTGCAAACCTCATAGCCAAGCTCCGGCCTCCCATTATACCCTTCTCATACTGTCAAGCCATCTGGGTTCTACTAGCCCACACTCCAGTTTCTGTCTTTTGTACTTTTATCTTCATCATTTATCCTGGTACTTGTGGGTGTGAGGGGAGGGGGGAAATGGGCTCAGGCTGGAGAGGTGGGTCAGTGGTTAAGAGCACTCATTGCTCTGAGGACTCAGGTTTGATTCCCAGCACCCACGTGGTGACTCCCAGCTGTTTGTAACTCCAGTCTCAGAGGCTCTGATGCCCTTTGGTGAGTACCAGACATACAGATAGTGCACATACATGCAGTCAAAACACTTGTATACAAAAGGTAACTTTTAGAAATAAGAAAAAAAAGAATGAGTTTGTATTGGGCACTTGGTGTATACTGGGCTCTCTATACATGTTCTTACTTAATCTTTAAGACAAAAAGTCTTGCTTTGAAAACCAAGCAAGGCTTGGGATTCAGGCTCTTTTCCAGTCCTCAGCTCTGCTGTGTGGGGTTGGCAATAGAAGCAAAGGTCACAAGCGGTACCTGGGTATGAGCGGTGGGTGCTCCAGGCTCTCATGAGGTGCACCAGGAAGAGTGAGAGGAGGGTAAATTGGCTAAGGTCGAGGCTTGGACCTTTAAACATGTCCCTTCGGGCCAAAATATGGCTCACTAAGTGGGTGAAGGCATTTGCTGCCAAGCCTGACTGTCTTGAGTTCAATCTTCAGAACCCTCATAGTAGAAGGCGAGAACTCCCCCACAAGTTGTCCTCTGACCACCATGTGTACTTTTGCTGTATGCACTCACACAGAAACATACCAAAAAAATAATTTGAATAAAGCCCCTAAAGACTAGTTGGTACTGCATGTGATTACCTTCTAATTTGTCAGTTTCATGGAGCAGAACATAGATATTACTAAAACACAATGCTCTCTGCCCACTGTCCTTGTTTAGGGATCTGTAGATATGAAAGTAAAGATGCTGTCTACCCTCCCTACCCTCAGCTCCTACCTGTAGGAAGGGCTTTGCCTCAGTAGTCTGGCAGTTTCTGCCTATCAAGAGCTTACCATTTCTGCTGTTACTACCCTAAACTTTGACCTCTAACAGACATAGTCTGTAGCCTAGGTTAGAACTCTCTCTCCCAGTAGATCCGTGTGCCTTTACAGTTACTGGGAGGGGACTGGCTGGCTTTGTGTGCCTTTACAGTTACTGGGAGGGCACTGGCTGGCTTTGGCTCGGGAGCTAGAAAGTAAGCCAAGGTTTGAAGCTTTGGCCCTTTAGGCTCTCCGTGCTGGTGTAGTCAGAATTGATAAAAGTCAGACCTGGCTGCCAGGCTGAGCCGACCTGACATAACCAGATCCTGCCTGCATGGGGTGGGTGTGAACCTTTCCTGCACAGCAGCTGCTCACTGTGACCCTGTGAGGAGCAGGTCTTGCAGGCCACAGACAGTGCCTGTGGATGGCAGGCTGACTTCTCAGATGCATGCCAGGCCTAAGTACAATCAGAAACAAACCAGTACCCACATGGGTGGGACCCCTTCCCTTTGGGTATACAAGCTGTCTTTCCTGCCTGTGTGTTTCTATAGTTCAGTTCAGTTTTGTAAGGTGACTTGAGTACCTGCAGCAAGCAAGAGATTCCAAATTGACAGGGCTGGAGGCCAGAGCCTCTGCGTTCTTAGCAGGTGGTGCCCTGGGGTTTTTGTGGGTGCCTGCAATGGATCCTCAGTCGGATACTGTGGGCAGGACACCTGCCACCCTGACCCCATCTTGAATGTGGCCCTGTGCTTGCCCCATTGCTTCCCACTGACCCCATTGTGACTACACAAGGGAAAAGGGACAGTTTCCTCAGGATGGACATTTGGTGTCCTTGCCAGAATAGTAAGAGCAGAGTTCAAGTGCAGGCTGGATGCTCGCCCCCCCATGCTGCCCTCAGCTCCTGTTGCAGGGAACTAATGTTTGGTGCTTCTTTCTCTGTGGCTGAGAGGGAGAAGGCTTCTGCCCCCTGCTACGCTTCCTCATGGTGTCTTGCCATCCGTGCCAACATGGGAAGTAAGGTTTATTTTGGCATGTCCATTTCAGACAATTCAGAGAAGTTTAGGTGAGTTGTTCATTTGGGGCAGAGCCAGCTTTTTTCTTTTTTTTTTTTTTTTTTGCATTTTGCTAAAGCTGAAAGTAGAACTGGGGACCTCGTACCATGGAGCTGCATCCCAGCCTCAGAGCCAAGTCTGCCTCCCTTAGGCACTCGGTTCTATCTGCTTTTCACCAAAAGATATGTGAGTGGTGTGGAACCTTTGCCAGGCTTTACCATAAGCAGTCCAGCGGAAGCGTCAATTTTCCCACATGCCATCACACGTGTACGTGAAAAGGAGACTCTGCATTTGCACACTAGTTGCTTTTCTTCAATAAAAAGTTTCAAGAAAGCCAGTGTTTCTGACAGAAGTTACCTACCCTTTTGGGGGTATGTATAGCAGCTCCAGCCCTAAGACTGGGGCCTAGGGAACTGTGTAGTAAGGGGAACAGGAGTCAGTTCTAAGGATCTCTTCCTACCCAGGGGCAGATTTAGTTTATGGAAGTGATTTGTACTGTGACCTGCAAGCCAGGCCCCCGACCTCCCTCGCTGGAGCCTTCAGCTGGACTCGTAGCACCTTGCATGTGGGATACCTCTATTGATCGGGATGGTATGTGGTGATCTGTGCAGAAGAGACAGAACATCCTGCCTTTTCTGCTTCTGGGGGATGGCTGCTGCTAGCCCCAGGCAGAGCTGAATCACAATGAAGCCTAGCCTCACTCACCCTGGCACTTCAGATCCCCCCCCCCCAGTGTTGAGCCTTTGATGTTACCTACAATGGAGATCGCTGGCATGCCAACTTTGGCATATACTTGTGGGGATTTTGGATTCAATTTGTGGGGTCTTTGACCTAGAAGCCCTCTGGCCAGCCACTTTCCTTCAGGGCAGCTGCTCAGGGCTGATATGACAGTCGGACTGGTTTTCCCCAGTGAGAGCCTGCTTGATACCAGCTAGGTAAAAGGTAATTGCCCTGGGATGTCCTTCCCAGGAACCTTCTCTCAAGGGGCCAGCACTGTTTGTGCAGGGACAGGGTGTCCCAGAGAGCAGAAGAGCAATGCTAAAGTACCCCAGCCTCACCACTTGACAGCACTAGAAATTTCCATGTTGAACTAATGTAAGTGGGAGGGCCTGCAGGAGCGTCTGTTCTCTTGGAATGGGGGCCAAGCCTACTGCGTGCCTGGGATCTCCTTCCCCCAGCTGGTCGGTCGGAGGGGCGCTAGCAAGCTTCAAACCCCTACACCAGCTCCACCCCAGGGAAAAGCTGCTGCTGAGGTTCTCACAGGTGCTTCAAAGCATGACTCACACCAGCTCTCTCATATCCAAGAGCAGCGGAAGCTGGCAGCAGAGACCCCAGCCTCTCCTCAAGACAGCCACTGAGGCACCACATGAAAGCTGGAGGTTAATTTGCAGTGTGCTTTGATGGCCCTGGCAGTCTTTAGCCAGTGATGGGGAGGTTGGCAGATGCAGAGGAGGCTAGCAGGAGGCTCCTGTGCTTGGCTTGGAAACAAGGACTTGCACCCTGTGATGGAGACATTTGCCGGATGTCCAGCCCCAGTGGGGGAGGGGGGAGCTGGAGCTCCCTGAGTACTGAGCGGGAGGTTAAGAGGTGAAACGGTTTTTATAGGGACAGGCTCCTGAAAGTGGCCACTGCTGCTGCTTCCCACCTCTGCTTGGGACCTTTAGGATGCTAAGAGGGAAAGATTGAGCACAGACAGATATCCCAGGACAATCAGCCCACCCATGTAACCAACTTCAGCAGGCAGCCTTTCTCCTCCCTGCTCAAAGCCCTCCCTCCACTAGCCATGCTCTTCTGGAGCTTGTGCTTTTTCCCACCCCAACCCCCAGCCCCTTGCTCTGTACTTGGTACCCATGTCCTCAAAGGCCACAGGGCCAGGTGACCTCACCCTTGGCCTCCAGCCATCCCCAGGCCCAGCTGCTCAGGCGACTTGGGGCCTGTTGAGGGGCTTCAGCCCATGCTCAGCTGTATTGTCTATTCACTCATCCTTCGTCTTCGAGCTCTGTGGAGATGGGGAAGCAGGACTTGGCTTTGTACAGAAATGCAGATACGATCGTGGTGTGGTGCTGCTTGCTCTTAGCTGCTCCACCGCCCGGCATAGGGTGCCCTGGTTTGAGAGCCTGCGGGTTGTCTGCACTTGGGATACTTTTCAGAGCAAAAGGGGCATGCTGGCAAGTACACTGAGCAGCCAGAACCGTGATCACCTATTCAAAGCAGAAAAGAGACTTAAGTCGTCACAGGTGCCTGGGTCGTTAGGAGCTCTGCCATTAGGAATGAGTGGATTCACCTCCTGTGACTCCGTTGTACCTGGACAATAGATTTCTGGTTTCTGGACAGTGGCAGGTCCCCACACATGGCCCATTGCTTCTTCCCTTTTGCAGTTTTCCCAGTCCTCTCTCCATGAGGTTGTCTACACTGTCCTGTCAGCTGAGTTTCTCTGCACCCTTTCTATGCTAGTGTCTGTAGAGAGAAGGCACCAGTGACCCCTCCCACTGGCCCAAGACCACAGAGCTAACTGGGAATAACTTGGCAAAGCCTGGAAATCCTCAGACTTGGGATTTTCAGGGTTAAGTCCCAGTCCATCAGGGACTTCTCCCAGGATGAATAACAACAGTGGGGAAGCTAAGCTGAAAAGCCTAGACTGCAGGGTGGGGAGGGGTCCCGAGGTGCCTGGTGAGGAGCTCACACTGCCTGGCACTTCACTTGGCAGCCCTGTGCTTTGGAGAGTTAGATAGGAAGTGAACAGCTCTGTAGTCTGGCCACCCTCCCTCACCCCTGCAGTTCTGCATTGTCTTCATGGTGCAAGTGTGTAGTACACAGTTCAGCCAGCTCTGTCTGGCCTTTGTTACTTAGAACTTGGGATCAGGCTGCCCCTGAGTGTGTATATGAGGGACATCTGCAAAGCCAAAGTTAGAGGATCGTGCCTGGTCTGGTCATGGGTATCCACAGACTTCCTGAGACAACCCCCTTCCCTTCCTGCCCACTACCTGTCACCTTGCTTACCAAGAAGAACTGAGGGACAGGACAAAGCTTACCAGGACCACTGGCTCGTCTCCTGTGCTAGCTTCGATCCTAGCCTAATATTCTTTACCAACTCTGGCAGTCTGAGCTGCCTTTCCCTAGAATCTGAACCAAATTATGTGGGGGCTGCTTCCTAGGGCATGCCCAGGCCTCACTTTTCTTAGGGCTTTTCCAGAAAGATTCAGTTATGGCTGCCTTGCTTTATGTGTCATGTAGAGTATCATAACAGGGTGGACTTGCCCAGCAGGCAGGTTCTTTGACTCAGCGCCTCTCTGCCCGTCTCTTCATCTTCCCGTGACTGGTCTCAGACACCCAGGGCTGAGGGAGGACTTGGTAGTAGTACTTTGCTCATGTTTCTGAAAGGCTGTTACCACCTAAGCCCCATTCTGGCTGTGTTTTCGGCGCTGCCTCTTCCTGAGTGTCCAGCAAGAGGAGGAAAAGAGATCTGACCGTTGCTCTCGGCTCCTCCTGTGCCTTGGCACTGGTATCTGCCCCGCTCCTTAGGCTTTCTAGGGCTTAATTCATAGGGACTGGGTGCTAGAAGGAAGGGTGGGGAGCCAGTCCTTGCACAGCCACTAGTAGTCTTAACTGAATGCATCTGGAAGGCAATTCCTAGGAATTTCCAAGCTGGAGGACAGAGTAGGAGTGAGCCAGAGTCAGTTCAGGTGAGGGTGGGTGGGTGGAGATCAGGTCTTCTCATTACCTGCCGTCTGTCCTGCAGGTTGGAGGGATTCCATGACACACACTCGGAGGAAGTCCCTTCCTATGCTGAGTTCCGGCCCCACTGGCCAAGGGGAGCCCCTGCAGATGGAAGACAGCAGTATGGAGCACGGGGCTGAAGATGTGGAGCCAGGCATGCCTGAGAGCCCTGGGCACCTCACGGGGCGCCGCAAGAACTACCCATTGCGTAAACGTTCACTGGTTCCAGAGAAGCCCAAAGCCTGCAAAGTGCTACTGACTCGCCTGGAAAATGTGGCCGGCCCACGGAGCGCAGATGAGGCGGATGAGCTGCCCCCTAGTCCAACCCCATCCAGTGAGGATGCCGGTCTTGTGCAGCCCCGCAAGCGCCGCCTCGCCTCCCTTAACGCAGAGGCCCTCAATAATCTGCTGCTGGAGCGGGAGGACACCACCAGCCTGGCAGGTGCCCGCCGAAGCCGAGGTGGGGATCCTCATCGTAGCCGGGACCGGGCCACTGGGACCTGGTCTTTCTCTAAAAAGAGACCTCGGCTGGGAGATCTTGGAGAAGGAAGTCGGGACCTGTCCCCAGAGCCAGCCCCAGATGAAGGTACCCGTCGAGATGGAGACCCAGCTCCCAAGAGACTGGCTAGCCTAAATGCAGCTGCCTTCTTGAAACTCAGCCAGGAGCGGGAGCTACCCCTTCGACCTTCTCGTGCCCAGGCAGAAGCAGATGGGCGCTCCACTGAGCCCCTGGCACCCAAGACCCTGCGGCCAAAGTGGGCCAAGGTCGATGGAAAGAACTGTCCCAAGGCTCGGCAGGGGGCTGGCTCCGGGGAGGCTACAGGACCCTCTGGCTGGCAAGAGCAGCCTGAGGAGCCTTGGCCATCTGCTGCCCCTCGTGGGCCACCCATCCAGCCATCTCACCTGGCCCCAGGCAAGGCTCTAGAGAATCCCTTGCGCCCCAGCCTGCCTCTGCTGATGGGAGGGCAGGCAGCTCTGAAGCCAGAGCCTGGGCGTCCAGGCGAGGAGTCACCTGCCCCCAAGCAGGAACTGCATCAGCCCTCTTTCCCTGCACCTCAGCTGTCTCCACTGCCGATGCCTGGCAACCCAGCCGACTATAGTGGTCTGTGCGGAGGGCCCGAGCTCACAGCGCTGGGTAGCTTCTACCTGTACTGTGGCCAAGATGGGCTGCAGTGTGGTGGCTACTCCCCTTGTCCCATGCTCCCAGAAGGCAAGCTGTCTCCAGTGGCAGCCCCCAGTGAGGGGCTGCTCATGGCTCCGAGCTCAATGTCCTCCGGAATCCCTTTCCAGCCCCCTCCTTGGAGCTCATCTCGTTACTGCTCTGGTGAGGATGCTGGGGTGAATGGCTACAGCATCTGTGGGGTGCTGCCCCTCTCTCTCTCCCACATCGGCACCGCCTGTGGCGGCTGCCCCTACAAAATGCCTTTTACCGCAGGTAAGCCTTGCAGGGGAAACATGGTGTGCTAGGGAGTTTTTAAGACATGGCACCCAGGAAGCTGGGCTATAGCTCTGAACGGGAGCTCTGTTGGGTGTAGTAGCTACTACCTGGGAGGCAGGAGCTTTCAGAATGGAGGGTTCTGTACTCATTTAGGCAATGTTCTGGGCCTAGGAACAATCCCAGGAAAATGCCCCACAGTCAGCTCTCATGGCCTGCTTTGCCCAGGCTGTCAGTGAGATTTCTCTGCTTGGAAGTTCATTAACATTGCTGTGGAACAGACAGGTGGTCTCTCCACCTACGGTGGGATTCCCCTTCTTTATCTAGATTCCTAGATACAAAAGTTAGGGCCTTCTGTAGCCATGTGGTACAAGTATAAGCGATAAGCTCAGCTACATAGAAGGCTGAGTCAGGGTTCAAGGCCAGCCAGGGTTACAGAAAGAGACCCTGTTTCAAACAAAAGTAGAAAAAGGGCTGGGACTCACAGGTGACAGGAATGTTTACTTGGTATGCGTAAGGCCCTAGGTTTAGCCCCCAATACTGGGGGAGAAAGAATCAGACTGGGGTTTTACCAAGTCATTCCCATGTCCCTCTGTCCTGGACTCACCCTTTTCCCTTGGAAAGATAACATTCCTCATGTTCCAGAATCCAGCCCATCAACATGCTGGCTGAGTTTAGCATTCATAGGAAGGTTGGTGGTTATGGGCTCAGGAAGTAATACTGGGTGTGGTGGGACAGTTTTCCCTGCCTGTGCAGGCTTTGAAAAGGACAAGGTGCGCAGACATGGCATTGCGTGAATGGTTGGTGTAGGCAGGGTGGGTGAGCATACTCAAGAGACGTCAGTGCTCTCTGGTATGGTTACAGTGGTATTAGCAGCCACAGCCTTGTTACCTGCAGCACCCAGACACCTGAATGGCTCGTGCTCAGCTGGTAAAACAGCATTAGACTGGAAAGGTTGTCTCCACCTGTCTCTCCAGGCTGCTTTCTCCCGCTTCTGGGTAGAAATGGGGTAACTAAAGCCATCCTGACTAGCAGGTCTGCCCTGTGTGAAAGAGGTAGGGCCGTGCCTTCTCTATGCTCTTCTCTCCTCCCCCACAGCCCGTCATGTAGGGGTCTATAAAACAGCATTATAGACCACTTGGCTCTGGGCAGACTGGTTCTATCAGGTTCTAGCATGAATTGGAGTCCTAAGAAAGAAGATCAGTCTAAGAAGATATTTTTAAAATTATGAGGCAAGTTAGTATGAAAGCTGAGTTAGATATAGAACTTTAAACTCATGGATATGGTTAGATAGTAGAATGTTAAAGTCAGGTGCCAAATACATATGGACTGGACATTGGGAATGTATGCTAAGCCATATAACTCTTATAATTGTGGCCTATTTATTTCTGTTGTTTTGTATTGTATTTATAGTTATAAGAAAAAGAACCATTTTTTAGACTGAAAGGGAGAGATGTTGGGGGGAAAAAAGAAATACCTTAAACTAAAATAAAAAAAGGGAAGAGGATGGGGGGATTGAGGAGGAGGAGGGTGGAAGGGTGGGACTGGAGGGGGGAGTAGGGAGGGGATTGTGATTGAGATGTAACTTGAAGAAATAAAAAATAAATTATTAAAAAAATAATAATAATAATAATAAAAAAAGAAAGAAGATCAGGCTGCTCCTTGGCTTTTCCTCTTAGACCCTCACCCTTCACCCGGATAAGCAGGACCACTAGTAAGCACCCAGTGCCAAGCATCATTCTCAGTGCTTGGCACATAGGTCACAAGACATGTAATTAGGCAGACTCAGCCAGACCGCCTGCATTGAAATGTTCTCCCCAGCTCCCTTTCCTCACGCTCCTCCATTGTAAAGCGGCAGTATCAGTACCTACCCCAGGGATGTTGTAAAGGTAAAATGAGTTAATATGTAAATAAGGAAAACAGGAAATTCTGTGTCATACTCTAGGCACTACTTAACATTGCTCAGAGGCCAGAGTGACTTGCCTGAGGTCACATGGCTGCTAAGTGGCAGGTGTGCACTCACCCCAGTCTGTCTGACTCCAGAACCCCACTCCTCAGGCCCATGAAAACCCTAGAGAAGCTGAAGTCACAGCTAATGAAGATGTTTTCACTGTCACTCCTAGTTAGAAAGGGACACACAAATGTCTGCAGCCAGGTTGCTGAGGTGAAGAAAGGCCCTTGTCCCACCTGTCACCTCACTGGCCTTTGAGTTGTCCCTGGGAACTAAGTTGGGCCTGAGACCTGAAAGCAGATAGCTAGATGGGTTGCAGTTTGTCCTACCTGCCTTGACCCACTCTCCTTTCTCTAGAAGGCTGCAGGTCCCTCGGCCAATTGGAATTTCCTCTCCCTGAAGCTGGCCACCCAGCCTCACCTGCTCACCCTCTCCTGGGTTGCCCTGTGCCCAGTGTGCCACCTGCAGCAGAGCCCATCCCCCATCTTCAAACGCCCACCTCCGAGCCCCAGACGGTAGCCCGGGCATGCCCTCAGAGTGCCAAGCCTCCGAGTGGTTCCAAGTCAGGTCTGCGCACAGGCTCCAGTTGTAGGCACACTGGGAGGAGCAAGGCTGCCCGCAGGCCCAGCCACCCCAAGCAGCCGCGTGCCCAGCGCCCACGTCCTCGCCGCCGCCGCCGCCGCCGCACTAATGGCTGGGTGCCTGTAGGTGCTGCCTGTGAAAAGGCGGTGTACGTCCTGGTGAGTGTTGGCTCTTGGCCGATGGGGACAGGCGGGGGCCGTAGAACATGGGGAGTACGTCCTGGTGAGTGTTGGTGCTTGGCTGATGGGGACAGGCAGGGGCTGTAGAACACAGGGGTCCGTCCTGGTAAGTGTTGGCTGATGGGGACAGGCGGGGCCATAGAACACAGGGGTATATCCTGGTGAGTGTTGGCACTTGGCTGATGGGGACAGGTGGGGGCCGTAGAACATGGCGGTACGTCCTGGTGAGTGTTGGCTGATGGGGACAGGCGGGGGGGGGGGCTTAGAACACAGGGGTACATCCTGGTGAGTGTTGGCACTTGGCTGATGGGGACAGGCGGGAGCTGTAGAACACAGGGCATGCAATGAGATGGGTCTGGCTGCTCTGAGAGGCGACAAGGAGCAACCTGTAGTTGACTTCAGGAACCAGTTATATGGCTTCTAGTCCTCTTCCCCTAATTCCTGTGCCATCCTTTGGACAGTGTGTGTAGGAGGAGTTGGGGTGGACATACAAAGTGAGTGGTATAACAGTAGGAGCTGAAAACAGTGTCAGCTTCTGAAATTCGCTGTGAGAACCAACCAAGCTAAGCACATGCTCTATCCTCAGCACTACCATATGTAGAATATACCTCCATGGTCTCTTTTACAGATAAGAAGACTGAGGCTTAGATGACTTGCCCAAGGCTGTGTCACTTAAAATGGTTATTTACGGATTTAAATTGAAACCTCCCCGTGTGTGCTCAGATGCTTAGAGAGCCAGCCACATTCCTCCCCATTTATGATACTCTTTTCCAACCAAAGGCATTCCCCACCCCCAGTCCTGACCCCAAGAGCCAGGCTTGGAGAGGAGGACTCAGCCTGTGGCTGTGCTTAGTGGATTGGCTGCCTTGAGGAAGTAGAGTAGATATTATTCTCTGCTTCCCTCCATCAGCGCTCTGAGTGTGGTTCTTAGCGCTTACTTGTGTCATTGGTTCCTTGCCCAGGACGAGCCAGAACCTGCCATCCGAAAGAGTTACCAGGCAGTTGAGCGACACGGAGAGACAATTCGAGTCCGCGACACTGTCCTCCTGAAGTCAGGCCCAAGAAAGACGTCTACGCCTTATGTGGCAAAGATCTCTGCCCTCTGGGAGAACCCCGAGTCAGGTACCTTTTCCTCCGACTGGGAACCGAAGGCATAGCTGCCTTCAGTTGGCCCCCACCTAGAGTTTGGCCTGGCACATGGCCTCATTCTTAGCAGAGTCTGGCTGCCCTTCATCTGGGGTCTGTGTGCCATAGCGACCTGTGACTTGTTGAGTGTCTACAGTCTGATAGCCACCAGAGCCTGAGCACTTGTCCCTCATCCGTCAGTGTCTTCTCCCACATCTCTCCATGTCTAGCAGCATTCCAGGCACTGAAATGCTTGGCCTTGTTCAGGGGACACAGGTGGCCAGAGCCTTCAGGATTGGGCCAGAAGCTGGGGCTGGACAGACCTCTAGGGCAGGTGGCCAACCTGTCTTAACTAAGGAGAATTGCCAGCTCCAGCCATGATCTCTCCTGTTGTCCCCTAGGAGAACTGATGATGAGCCTCCTGTGGTATTACAGGCCTGAGCACTTACAGGGAGGCCGCAGCCCCAGCATGCATGAGGTGAGAGCTGCCTGACAAGGGGGTGCAGGGGTTCCCAGACAGGTTGTGGCATTAAGGCATGACCCGGGGAGAGGGCAACTAGGAAGCAGCCAAATGTCCTGGGGTTTAGCCTTTCCCAAACACTGTCCCAACATACATTCCAGATGGGACTAATGATCCTTGAGGGCCAGCGACTTTAAAAATGGGAGTGAGCAGTTAGGTTCTACCAGCAGGATGGTGAGGTGGCCCTGCACGCCTAGCCACTTTCAGTACCTGCAGCACTCCGCACCTCTGAGCTGCTAAGTACTGAGCCTGAGGACAGTCCAGGCTCACCTTTTATTTCCTTCCTTTTTGCAAGGACTTGACTTTTCTCTTTTGAGATGGGGTCTCACCACAGACAGCTCTGGCTAGCCTGGAATTTGCTATGGGTAGACTAAGCTGTCCTTGAACTCACAGAGATCCATCTGCTAGGATTAAAGGCATGTGCCACCACACTGCCCCTTTGATGGAACTTTTCATTTCATGGGGGAGACAGGGACCACCTTCCTTTCCTCTTAGGGCTGGTGTGGACGGTCAGAGATCCAGGACGTAGATTAAGCTCACTTCACTCCCTTGCTTGCTGGCTGTAGTGGGCTCAGTCAGCATTCCCTGGAGAGGAGTCACACCTGCCTTGTCCTAGGAGTTTGGTGCCTCTCTCTAGCTCCTGTAACCAATCCGCTTCTGTCTCCCCTTGAGCCTTTGCAGAATGAAGTTTTTGCATCGAGACATCAGGACCAGAACAGTGTGGCCTGCATCGAAGAGAAGTGCTATGTGCTAACGTTTGCTGAGTACTGCAGGTCAGTAGCAAGCACCCTGAACCAGTAATTGGCCTCTTCCTTTGGACTCAGCTAGGGTGATCTGGAGGAATTTCATGGAGTTCACTTTATGCCCTGGCCCAATCTTACCAGTACAGAATGTTCTCTAACATTACTCTAACACCTTCTTTAGTTGTTTGTTTGTTTGGTTTGGTTTGGTTGAGACAGATAGTTCTGACTGTCCTGGAATTCACTGTAGTCCAGGCTGGCCTCAAACTCACAGAGATCTGCCTGCTTGTGCCTCCCAAGTCCTGGGATTAAAGGCATGCGCCACCACGCCTGCCTGGTACTTTATTTTTTAATTAGCAGATAGAACTGTCACAAGTTAACGCAGCCCTCATGAACATGTTGTAGCCCACCACTCTCCTGAGAGAAATCTAGGAAAATGGGAGGTATTTTGAGCGGGAACCCTGGAGGTCTATATGTCCAGGGGCTGAAGTCAGCTAGAAGCCACCAGAGTGTACACAGCCTTGAGGATAAGAGTAGAGGATGTCGCCAGGCATGGTGGTGCATGCCTTTATTCCCAGCCCTTGAGGGGCAGAGGCAGGTAAATCTCTGTGAGTTCAAGGCCAGCCTGGTCTACAGAGTGAGTCCAGGACAGCTAGGGCTACACAGAGAAACCCTGTCTGGGGGGCGGGGGGAGTAGAGGATATCACCTCTCAGTTCGAGCTCAGTGGTGACCTGGGGGAAGGAGCTGGTCTTCTTCAAGAGGTGCTAAAGACAGTGACGGTGTTGTCCTGCAGATTCTGTGCCATGGCAAAGCGCAGGGGTGAGGGCCTTCCCAGCCGAAAGACAGCACTGGTGCCCCCATCTGCAGACTACTCCACCCCACCGCACCGCACAGTGCCAGAGGACACAGACCCTGAGCTGGTGTTCCTTTGCCGCCATGTCTATGACTTCCGCCATGGCCGCATCCTCAAGAACCCGCAGTAACCTCTCCATGTGCACACTGGGGGCCCCCTTCGGGAGAGGGGGATGGGGTGGGGCCACGGCTCGAAGCACAGCACTTGGTTTAAGGGGCCATGGGTTGCCGGCCTGTGGTTCTCTTGGCGGGGAGGGAGGGCAGGGTCCCTGTGGGTTCTTGGCCCCGTGGGAGAAAGGGAGGCCCGGGTGTGAGAAAGGGTCTGAGCCCTCAGGTTGGCCTGGGCTTACCCATCTGAGTACCCCAGGGCTAAGACTCCGGAAGATTCAGTCTTCCCTGAGGTTGGGCCAAGCCTGAGGGACATAGGCCAAGGAAGGGCAGGAGCAAGTAGAACGGGCAAGGTCCTTTTAGAACCAGCCCCACTAGGCCCTTTTCTACCCTCCCCAGGCCTTTCAAGGGGAGCAGGAGCCAGCTTTACCTCACCCACTGTGACCCGCTGCTTCCCTTTCAGCCTGGGACCAGGCTCTGCAGATTCTAGCACAGCTCTGCCTTGTTTCAGTGAGTCAAAAGAGCCAAGCTTTGACTTCCTCCTCCTGGACTGGAGGCTTTTCACTGGCTTTCTTCCTTTACCCCTGCAGGAGCCCCTGGTGCTGGCACAAGTTGACCCGGCCTACCCATGGGTGTCAGCCTCCTGTCAGCTTTCCATTAAGGGCCACCCAGCAGGTCTGGCTTCCCAGAATATTGGTCAACATGAAGTTTATCATGTCTGGAAGAGTGGATGGGTGCTGGGAGTGAGGGTGGGGCAGGGGACAAGGAAAATTGCTACCTGATTTGTTGAAGATTTTTCCTCTTGCCTTATACTTGGAGGTTCTGGGAAACCTCTTGCAGAACTTCACACATGACTCTTCAAGCCACGCCCACCTGAAATCAAACCAAAGGAGTGCTGTGGCCCCCTTGCCCTGCCACCCTTCACCCTAGTCTTTTGTAGATTGCACTAACTTACATCCCAGTGAGAATCAACACTGTATCAGTCCACAGCCCTGAGCTGCATCCACTTCCTCTAGGAGCTAGGACCTGCATTTTCAGTTTATTCCTGTTGCCCAGAGATTTCTTCTCACCTCATGCTCCCCTCCAAGGACTGATCAGGAAGGAGGCTCAGTCCCCTATTGGCCTGCCCTGGCCTGGGCTCTCTGAGGGGCTGGAAGCCTGGTTATTTGTACCTTGTTTGTACCAAAGAGGAGCATGGGGTCAGGAAGGGCCCAGCGCTGGGAACCTGCCCGCCCTCCAGGCACTTCTACAAGGGCATGCTTGAGGGGCATATGCTGTGGAAGGAAGGTGGCACTGGGTCCTCCCTAGAGAGGCAGGACAAGGGTCTAGCAGTCTGAGGACATGGCACTGGGGTGAGGACAGTCTGGCACAGGCTGCAGTGGGAGATGGAAGTAAACCCCTGACGGCAAAGACTTGGCAACCCCAGGTGCAGGTTCTGATCCTTACAAGATAATTTGCTCCTGATGGGTAATTGGCCTGGGTGAGGCCCAAAGGCTTCAGAGGTTCATTTTTGTTTTGGAAGCCCTGAGCCATACCCAAAAGGAAGACTTCGTATTCAGTAAGCTTTCTGGAGGAAGGCGTCAGTCTGAAAGAGCAAGGCCTGAGTAAGAAGTTGACAAAGTGGTGGTGGACACCTTTGGAGCCTGCTCATTCTAGGGTGCTGCCAAGGAGCCCAGCCTCACTCACAGGAGAGGAGATAAGGCCCTCCTAAGAGGCAAGGGCTGCTGCCCAGATGTTAAATGCTTTTGGAATCTCTTTAGATGTGGAAATATTTTTTCGAACATGAAAATGCAGCTGGTAGAATTTCAATGGAAGTATAATCCATGTAAAATATATTTTAGTTGATATTTTGTAAAATGCACTTTGTGTGTGTCGATACTGGTTTCCCAGATCTGTATTTCAGTGTTTACAAGGGAGGGGCACCTTTCCTAACCTCCCTTTTGACAGAGATTAGAAGTACTTCTCTAAGAAAAATAAATTTGAGAAATTGTATTGATTTAGAAAAGAATCATTTCCTGTGTGTCTCATCATTTTTTGGGGGGGTTGGATTTTAGCATATAAATATGATGGGGTTCACCATTCTTGTTTCAGGGATTCTGGTTAGTAAGCCCTGCAGTACAAGGGCTCACTAAGGCTAGTAAGGATGCAAAGCTAGGAAAACAGGGAGAGACTGGAAATGGGAGTGTGATGGTAACATCCAGGTGGCCACAGCTACCTTCTGGGTTTGTGAAATCTTGCTGGCCTGGCCTGGTCAGTGAGTTGAGTGGGAGTTAATCTAGAATCATGAAGATAGCCATATCATAACCTCGGGGGACTGGCTAGGAACTTCTGTCTTCAACTTGCTGCAACTGGCACTCCTGTGTTGTGGGAACAGGACCACATCTTGGGTCCAAGGGTTTGGCTGGGGTGGCACGGACATCTTTAGAGTCCTCTCATTCTGGGATGGTGCTGTGGAACCTAGCCCCACCTGCTAGCCCAGTTCAAACCCATGGTGGAAGGACAGTGATGGTGGGATTGGGACAAAAGCCTTCATCCCCAGTGCTCTTTATTCATGGTATGGACAGCCATCAGTGTGCTGCTGCCCTCAAGAGTTTTATGAGCTGTTGTTTTGTAGTACCAAGTAATCCCACCACCAGAAATCTATACGTGGACTAGAAGCCAACAGCAGTATAGTGAAGGGTTGGTCAGAAGTGCCCTGAGAACACACCACAGCACCCAGCTGGGATGTAGGGAGGCAGCTCCAGGGAGCTGGAAGGCCACTGACCTTCTGACCCTTACCCTTTGGAGGGATATTCATGAGTCACACACACTTCATTTTATCCCTCAAACCCCCTCATCTGCCTAATCAACTAGCTCATCACCTAGTCCTTCCGTCACCCTCTGATTATATATCACCTGTCCCCAGATCAATACTTCCTATCTAGTGTCATGCTCTGTCATGACTAGAAATTGAGTAAGATCAGCAAGAGATGGACATAGTGGACTGTAATCTCAGCACTCGGGAGTGAGGCAGGAAGATCTAGAAGTCAGCCTTGACTATCCAGTGAAACCCGTAAAATATCTAGAGCAAAAAGTCCTGCAGTCCCTGTTACCCCGAAGTCCATACAACGGCCATATTCACAGAACCTACCCGTCGAAGTGGTTGTGACAACTAAAGGAAATAATATAAAACTTTTAGCAGGTACCTTCTTTGCCCCCCAGTTCTGTTGTCTCTGTTTCACAAGCTTGCTGGGGCCCCATATGTGGAGTCAACCTTGAGCGTTCAACTGTGTTCTCTGTTGAGACAGGGACTGGTTGAATACTGCCATTCAAAGCACTCTGGGAGCTGCCTGTGGCCCACATGGCCAACCTGGTGCCACTGGGCGCATCTTTAGTCCAAACAAGGAGGCACTTTCTATGTGGCTGCTTCGTTGTCCTTGCAGGTTATTCTGAAGTGTGTATTGGTCACACATGACCCGAGGTACTTGTCCTTAGTCCCTGCCCAGAATATCCCAGTTAGCCTACTGCTTCAGACTTGGGAGGGGAGATTCCGTTTACAGATACAGATCAGCATTGCTCAGCGGATAAGCACCGTGGTCCCCAGGAATTACTAAACCAAAATGTCAGCATGGAGACATTAGCGAGAGCTTGACAAGAGTGGCCCCAGTCTTGGGCTGGGGGCAGTAAGGGTGGCTAAGGACCATGTTTCCAGTCAGGAGGGATCTCCTTTATGTCTGGACCCACAGAGTGGTGGGCTGTCCTGCCTTCAGAACGGCTCTGCCAGAGCAGTTTAAGGCTGGATGGTGGGTGCAAGTCTTATTTCCAGCACCCAGAGGGCACGTGTTGACAGACACGGGATCTCAGCCTAGCTCTTTCCCGCTTTCCAGGTCTCATTGAGCTTTTGTCCCCAGGCCCAGAGGTCTGGAGTGGCCCTGGCTCATGCTTCCACTCCCGGGCGAGGGTCCGGCCGCGCGCGGCCTCGGCAGCCAGCTCCTACGGCTCCGCCACCGCCCCTCTCCCCGCCCCCCGACGTGGGTCCGCCCCTGCGCCTGTATCACGGCGGGGGTGGGGGCGGAGAGCGCCCGGGCGGGATATCCGGCCCCGGTCCCTCGCTGCACCCCGGAGCCGGCCACCCACTAACCCTCCTCTCCTGAGACCTGCAGCACTAGCTGCATTCGCCTGCCCTGCAGCCTCCAGGTCGGCGAGGTCTGCCGGGAGCAACATGTTCCCCCGCCCTCTGACCCCACTAGCGGCCCCGAAAGGCGCTGAGACCCTGGGCCGCACGCCGAGGCGGGCCCCATTGGGCAGGGCCCGGGCTGGGCTGGCGGGGCCGCCCCTGCTGCTGCCGTCCATGCTGATGTTTGCAGTGATCGTGGCCTCCAGCGGGCTGCTACTCATGATCGAGCGGGGCATCCTATCGGAGATGAAACCCCTTCCCTTGTACCCTCTCAGCCACAAAGGCGCGGCCTGGCGTGGGACAGCTCTCAAGTCTAGAGGCCTATCCCTGGACGCTGGGGACTCGGACTTGCAAGTGCGGGAGGACGTCCGAAACCGGACTTTGAGGGCGGTGTGCGGACAACCAGGCATGCCCCGGGACCCCTGGGACTTGCCGGTGGGTCAGCGGCGCACCCTGCTGCGCCACATTCTTGTAAGTGACCGCTACCGCTTCCTCTACTGCTACGTCCCCAAAGTGGCCTGCTCTAACTGGAAGCGCGTGCTGAAGGTGCTGGCCGGCGTCCTGGACAACGTGGATGTTCGCCTCAAGATGGACCACCGCAGTGACCTGGTGTTTCTAGCAGACCTGCGGCCTGAGGAGATTCGCTACCGTCTGCAGCATTATTTCAAGTTCCTGTTTGTTCGAGACCCCTTGGAACGCCTCCTGTCTGCTTACCGCAACAAGTTTGGGGAGATCCGAGAATACCAGCAGCGCTATGGGGTTGAAATTGTCAGGCGCTACAGGGCTGGAGCTGGCCCTAGTCCTGCAGGGGACGATGTCACCTTCCCAGAGTTCCTGAGATACCTGGTGGATGAGGATCCGGAGCACATGAATGAGCACTGGATGCCTGTGTACCACCTATGCCAACCATGTGCCGTGCACTATGACTTCGTGGGTTCCTATGAGAGGCTGGAGGCTGATGCCAACCAGGTGCTGGAGTGGGTGCAGGCCCCACCCCATGTCCGGTTCCCAGCTCGCCAGGCCTGGTACCGGCCAGCCAGCCCAGAAAGTCTGCATTACCACCTGTGCAATGCTCCACGGGCCTTGCTTCAAGATGTGCTGCCTAAGTATATCCTGGACTTCTCCCTCTTTGCTTACCCACTGCCCAATGTCACCAGGGAAGCCTGTCACCAGTGACAGTGGGTCAGCATCTTTTGAAGTTTGGATTTAATGACACCAGCTTTGAGGAGTCTTTCAGAGAAACTCCTGGCATTGGGGCTTGCTGGTTTCTCTAGATATCTCTACATCCTCCCAGGGATAGGGACTGTCCTCAGGAGGTCCTTGTCCACAGTGAGTGCCCACAGTGGCTCAGGGGACAGATCTAGAAAGGAAGCCTGCTACTCTCACTGGTGGACTCTCTTAGGGGCCTGTGGCCTCCTTGTCCAGCAGGGCCAGACTCCAGTGTGTTGTTAAAGCCATATGCTTGATCTAAAGACCGACTTCAGGCCCCTGACTGCTGGGCTTGTGCAGTCCACCTGGTCTGTTGTAATTTAACCTGTGGCCAAATCCCAAAGGTGGCACTAAGCCAGCACATGACCCTGCCTAGGACCAATGGCTCTGACCTCATGAACTTCAGGACTGGAGTGAGCTGTGCTGCCTTAGAAATTAATTTTGTGCCTTTTTACTCTAGACTTTAAATTTCCTATTCCTGATAGGTCCGTTTCATCTTTCTTTTTTTTTTTTTTTTTTTTTTTTTGGTTTTTCGAGACAGGGTTTCTCTGTGTAACCCTGGCTGTCCTGGACTCACTTTGTAGACCAGGCTGGCCTCGAACTCACAAAGATCCGCCTGCCTCTGCCTCCCAAGTGCTGGGATTAAAGGCGTGCGCCACCACCGCCCCCGTTTCATCTTTCTAAGGAAAGAAAACCTGAGGCATGGCCCTTAACTCACAGCTCTAAGACCCAGCCCTTCAAGGTTCCAAAGACCCTTGTGTCTGACCTCTTCCTAGTGCTCTTGCATCTTCAATAAGCCTCCCTTCCCTATAAACCTTTTGAGACTGTGACTGAGGCTGGTGTATCTGGCTGTCCCTTGTCTGATGCATTTATTTAAAATGTATATATTTTGATAGAATCTTTGTAAGGTCTGACTTTTTTTTTTTTTTTTGGTTTTTCGAGACAGGGTTTCTCTGAATATCTCTGGCTGTCCTGGACTCGCTTTGTAGACCAGGCTGGCCTCAAACTCACAAAGATCCACCTGCCTGTGCCTCCCAAGTGCTGGGATTAAAGGCGTGCGCCACCACCGCCCGGCTGTAAGGTCTGACTTTTAATAAAGCTTTTTTTTTGTATACAAAAAAAGCATCTCTGTGAATCCCCTCAATTTCCATGGGTGCTGAGAGACTCCCTGATGTTTGTTTCCTGCATCAAAGAGGAAGCTTACAGGTCAAAGTAACTAAACCTGCCGAAACAGGTCCAGTGGCCCCTGTCACACCATGGAACCTTTTGGGACTTCAAAGCCAGGGGATGGGAGTGTTCACACCTTTAATCCAAGAAATCTAGGGGCAGAGACAGAGACAGATGGTCCCTGTGAGTTTCAGGCCAGCCTGGTCTATATAGGGAGTTCCAGAGCAGCCAGGGATACACAGTGTGGCATCAGGTACATAACACACCTACCTGGATCAGTCTTTAATGAGAATAAGGGCCAGAGAGGTGGCTTAGTTGTTAAATCCAGAAGGACTTGAGTTCAGTTCCTAGCACCCACCTCAGGTGGCTCACAGCTGCCTGTAAATCCAGCTCCAGGGATCCAAGGGCTCTGATTTCTGTGGGTACCCATACATGGTACATGGTATACACCCACACAGGTATACACATATACTTATGGTTAAAAATAAAGCTTAAAGAAGGGAATGAGTAGGAGGCAGGGCTCTGCTTTAGGTTAGGCAGGGACATATTTAGGGTTTTTTGGTTGGTTGGTTGGTTTTTTGGGGGAGTAGTTTGGTTCTGGTTTTCGGGGGGGGGTTGGGGAGGTGTTTTGAGGTACGATCCTGTCTCTGTGTAATTTTGCCTGCCATAGAACTTGGTATGTAGACCAAGCTGGGCTCAAACTCACAGATCCACCTGCCTCTGTCTCCTGAGTGCTGAAATTAAAGGCATTCGCCACCACACCTGGGTAATTTTTTTTTAAGGTAGCCCCACTATATATATTATATTGAGATGGGGAGAGGCCTTACTATACCTAGGCTAGATTTAAACATGTACTCCTTAAGCCCCTGGAATAGCTGGAATTATAGGTGCCTACTGTCATGCCAGCTCGGAATAACCTCTTACCTGAGGAGCCTCCACCCCAGTATTTTCAAGCAAAAACAGGGATTGCTGTGTGAACAAGTGGAGAATCAAGAATCACAAAAAGGGTTGTCAACAAGCCCTGTGAGCCTCAAGCACCTCAGGAGCCCTGCACTCTTATCCCACCCATGTTCTTCCTCACCTGGGGCTTACAGCATTCTGAACCTGTACCAGCCTGTTGGTCCCCTCACTAGTGCCACAGGCAAACCTAGAAAGCCCAGAGTATGTGAGGCCCAGCTGTTGGCTCTGTTTCGTTCCATTTAATACTGAGGAGTTCAGTTCCCTAAAGTGTCATCCTGCTTCCCAGATGTGGGAATCAGCCCAGAGAGGGCGAGTAGCTGCCCAAAGAGTCCACCCCAGGCACAGGTGCCTCCCAAGCAGGAGGGAGGAAGAAAAAGGCAGACAAACAGATGAGCCAACTGACCACACAGGGGGATCTGGAAAGTTTGTGGAAGGTGGGAGTAGAGAGAAGAAAGATAAGAAAGCAGGACTTACATGAAATTCAGACTGAGGGGCATTTAGCAAAATTTTTCCACTCTCTGACTTGGAAAGAAGTGAACCCAGCCTGACTGGTTGGCCAGGAACACCGCTCTGAAAGGGAAGGGGGAGGGGCGAATGAGGTCCTTGATTAGCATAGTGGTTCTTATCCAACTGGCAGGAAAGGGGTGCTGGGCTCCAGAGCATCCTGATGGCCAGAGGTGCACGGCTGTGATGTAGGAGGAGAAGTGTGAGTCAAAGTAGAGAGAGCAACAAGACAAATAGACCTGCTGGGCCTTTTTGCTTAGAGTCAGCCAAGGAATTTGTCACTAAGTTTTCTTTCCAGGAAATGGACTTCTTAAAAAGGAAATGACAGAGAGTTGGAGGGTCCAGCTGGTTCTAGTGGGAACTGGCTTTCCCTCAGTGCCCAGGCCAGAGTGGGGCTGTGGGCTCCGGGTCACCAGGGGAAGGGACTTCTCAGGACTGGACTCCAAAACTGCATCTTCTGAGAATTCCTGCCTTTCCCCAGGTCAGCTGAGATTTCTACCAAGAGCCAAACCCTCTGGTATAGGCTGGTCCCTAGGAGTACAAGGGCCTCTTTAAAAGTCACTCCACCAGGACAAATCAGGTCCCCTGGACACAGAGGGATAGGTCTTGCATTGTTTAACTTCTGTCATGGTTGTGGGCCAAGAGCAGAGAAAAGGGAAGGAGCCCTGTAGGGTCTGGACCCTGACTCTGCTTCTGAGCTCCACTGCTTATCCATTTGTCTGCCTGTCTGAGGCTGCTGCGTGGACATCGCCTTGAATACTCAGGCATTGTGAGTAAAAGTGTAATCCCAGAACTTCAGGGGTTTATTTCCTAAGTACTTGGCCTAGGAAGGAAGGAGGGAGGGAGGGAGGGAGGGAGGGAAGGCAGGAAGGAAGGAAGGAAGGAAGGAAGGAAGGAAGGAAGGAAGGAAGGAAGGAAGGA
>CAJQZJ010032236.1:5747503-5834301 GCA_907164525.1 Lophiomys imhausi
TTTTTCGAGACAGGGTTTCTCTGTGTAGCCCTGGCTGTCCTGGACTCATTTTGTAGACCAGGCTGGCCTCGAACTCACAAAGATCCACCTGCCTGTGCCTCCCAAGTGCTGGGATTAAAGGCGTGTGCCACCACCGCCTGGCCATTGTGAGCTTCTTAATGTGAATCTTAGGAACTGAATTCAGGACCTCTGCAACAGCAGTATATACTCTTAACTTAAACAGCTGAGCCATCTATCCACCCCCTCCTCTTCTCCTTCCGAAGAATAAAATGAGTTAGGGTCTCAAGCATTAGGTGGCTCCATTTCGAAGACTTCTCAGGTGCAAGGTTAGATCATTTCTGGAGCAGTCAGATGTAGGGTTTCTTGGCTTATCAAAAAAATGTACATTTTCATACTTTAAGGACTGAAGGGTAGTGAGGTGCTGGGGGGTCCCTAGACTATTCGACTTTCTCAAGATGTTGATTCTTTGTGGCACTAACAATGAGGTAAGGCACATACTGCCCTGGAGTCAAGAGAACAATCTGGATTGTATATGGTGTTCATGAAGTAGATTCTCTCCCTTTCTACTTCTGGGAAGTATTTAAATCATATTTCCTATAGTTATATGGTAACACACACACACACACACACACACACACACACACACACACACACATATATATATTTTTAATTTGTAGTGGTGCTTGCAACTGGTATAATGAAAATCAGAGCCAGGCAATGGTGTCACACACCTTTAATCCTGGTACTTGGGAAGCAGAGGCAGGCAGATCTTCAAGTTTGAGGCCAGTCCGGTCTACAGAGTGAGTTCCAGGGTAGCCAGGATTACACAGAGAAACCCTGTCTCAAAAACAAACAAACAGGGGCTGGAGAGATGGCTCAGCGGTTAAGAGCACTGACTGTTCCTCCAGAGGTCCTGAGTTCAATTCCCAGCAACCACATGGTGGCTCACAACCATCCACAATGAAACCTGGTGCCCTCTTCAGGCCTGCAGGTGTACATGCAGATGGAACACTGTATACATAATGAATAAATAAATCTTTAAAAAAAACAAAGAGAAGAAAAAAGAAAATCAGAAACTACACAATGTATCAGAGCTCAATCTCTCTGTGTCTCTGTCTATCTGCCTCTTTCTCTTTCTTTTTTTTAGACAGCATCTTACTATTGGCTGGCCTGGAACTCTCTATGTAGCCCAGGTTAGCCTTAAACTCATAGAGATCCATCTGCCTCTGCCCTCCTGAATGTTAGGACTGAAGGTGTGCACAATGCCTAGTTGAAGTTCTGTGACTTATCTGATTGTTTAGAAGTCGGTTAATGGCTGAGTAAATAAAAGCATGTCATACGCCCTCATTTAAGCATTCATGGGCTCTGCAGAAGAAAATGTATGCCACTTGAATCCCAGACTATAATGACATATTTGAAACTAGGTGCAAACAAGGCTCCTAAAGATGAATTGTAAGTTACCAACAAACATTTCTTCCCACCCAGCCTAATACTTTTGATAGGAAATTCAGATGACTGGATCAACCACACAATATGGCAATGAGAAAAACATCAGTTTAAAAGTGTGTGCTGTGTCTGGGTTGGCATTCCTTTAGCTGATGAAATTCCAGGGACTTTCAATGAATTAAAGCCACATTTCCCCACAGAAGTCAGCAAAGTTGCCCAAGAGCTCAAAAATAGTTTTGCACACAGTAGGATAAGAAAAAAACTCAAGCAGCGGCATTGTTCTTCCATCACCAACACTGTTTACACCAAATTTGTGGTCTGCATATGAGTACACGAAGAGTGAATTTCTGCATACCCAAGACGACATACCAGCCCCGCTCAGAAGAAGGGGAAGTTTAACAGGGAATGCCCCTGTGCCATGTCTCAAATCGGAAGAATGCCTCGAGAAGACTGCCCCATGGAAAATGAATGTAAGTGTATTTTCTAAAGAGAGCCCTGCCCTAACAGGAAAAAGCAGCTATTCCACTCTGATGTGGGACTTTCAAATACATTTAATTACTGTCTAAAAGTAGAGCTTGTGGGTTGCCTCCAGGTGATCGCTCACAATCTAGTCTTACACTTTTTCAAACATCGAACTATTAATTTTTTTTGTTTTTTTCCCTTTGTAAGTTCTTTTTTTTTTCACTTTTATTTTTTATTCTTTTTATTTTTACATGTATGGATGTTTTGCCTGCATGCTGCACCACATACACACAGTGCTCACAGAGTCTAGAAATGGGCATTGTATCTCCTAGAACTGGAATTACAGATGGTTGTGAGCTGCCAGGCACGTGCTGGGAATCGAACCCAGGACCTCTAGAAGAGCAGCTGGTGCTCTTAACCACTGGGCCACCTCTCCAGTTCTATTTTCTTTTCTAAGATGGAGTTTCAGTGTATTACATAGGCTGGTCTTGAACTCCTGGACTCAGATAATTCTCCTGCCTCAGCCTCCTGTTAGCACGGCAGGCAGGCACCTGGCTGATGTCAGCATATTTTTCAGGTCACCATACTATATATTTCACCTTTACATCATCTCCAACACTGGATGCTTGAGTCATAAACGGTATTCTAATACATCATGTTTGGTTTTTGTCTTGGGGTTTTTTTTGCAAATTTATCTGCAAAGATGAATTATGACAATGTTGATCTTGTGAAATTTCATCAATAAATAGATGTTCTTTTTGAAGGTCTTGTGAAAGGACTTTTTTTGAGATTTCTCCTCTTTAGGTGATCTATTGTGGACTTTGACTAATCTCATCAAAAAACTAAAGCTGTCTATTGTAGGAAATATTAATATTTATAATTGATACTTATTAGGGCAGTGGAGTTAACCCTTGGCCAGCTACTTATGAGTAAACACACAAACACCTGTTACATTTTATAATGCCTTATAGCAATGGGGCTAGGCAAATCTTAATCCTCTATGCTAACTTTCTACCTCCCCAGATAAAACCCCATGGTACTTGCATATATGTCCCATGTCATGCTGATCCCCAAGGCCACGTAGAGTTTCAATCCACCTGATCCATGGTCGCTGTACTCCCTTCTTTCTTCTGCTTCCTCTTCCCATGATTCCTTTCCTCCTTTAAAAGCCCACCACCTCAGCTCTGCCCACCTCTTTTGCCTACCCCAGGCTATTGGCAACTTTTATTCATCCAATCTGAGATGACTTAGAGGCAAGAGTTACAAACATCATTTGATGTCACCAGACTATGGGGAGCCAGTAAATAGCATTATATGCATAGCAGCCAAGAACAGCCCACAACAGTCTATCATGGTGTCTCAGATGAACGCAGTTAAAACTGAGTGCTAGGCAGGTGTGGTTCAAGCCTTTAATCCCTACACTCAGGAGGCAGGGGCAGCTGGATCTCTGAGTTTGAGGCCAGCCAAGACTACACAGTGAGACCAAACAAAAGCATAAAGCTGGTACACACAATTACCAACCACAGTTATATATATATAAGTCTGTACATTTTGCCTCTCAAATTTTCTGTGTGAATGACATTTATGTGCTCATTGCCAGTGCCCTAGTAGCCAACCCAGAGTTTATGGTGCATGTTACTATTGTGTGATTTACTGTACAAAATGCTCTGGAAGGTGTTTTTTGTTGTTGTTTTTTCTCTTTCTAATTTTATGTTTCTTGAGAAAATCCTCTTTCCATATGTAAACAGGTATCTTTAAAAAGTGGCAGGGTGAAGCCGGGCGGTGGTGGCGCACGCCTTTAATCCCAGCACTTGGGAGGCAGAGGCAGGCGGATCTTTGTGAGTTCGAGGCCAGCCTGGTCTACAAAGTGAGTCCAGGACAGCCAAGGATACACAGAGAAACCTTGTCTCGAAAAACCAAAAAAAAAAAAAAAAGTGGCAGGGTGTGGGGCACTGGGAAGATGGCTCAGTCAGAGTTCTGGCTGTGCAAGCATGAGAATCTGAACTCCGATCCCTCGTACCCCCATAAAAGCAGACTTCCACCAGATGGAACCCATACCTGACTCTGTGATCAGGGCCGAGGACCTGTGATTAGAGAGCTCACAGACCGTAGAGGAGAGCCTAACGTTCTCCCGAACGGACACAGTCTCCAACTGCTGCTGACTTATTCCTATACCCACACATTAGTGCATCTCTCAGCCTTGATCGGAGAAGCTTCTTTTTGGCAAGTAACACAGACCTACAACTGGTCAGAGAATGAGAGCCTGCCGAGGACTCAGCCCTGCACAGGGTTCTGGAGCACAGCCCTCCACCCTGGGCTGGGGAAGAACCGGACAGAAAGATGACAAGGAAACAGTGTTTCCTGGATGCATCAGGGCAGATGCACATAGGAATTCACAGCAACTGTGACTGCGTCTACAAAACATGCTTAAGCCAGATGTCTCGGGATCACTATTGCTGTGAGGAAACACCATGACCAAAATCAAGTTGGGGAGGAAAGGTTTTATTTGGCTTCCACTTCCACATCTTAGTCCATCATGGCAGGACAGGAACTCAAATGCAGGGCCAGAATCAGGAGGCAGGAGCTGGTGCAGAGGCCATAGAGGGCTGCTGTGTACTGGCTTGCTCCACGTGACTTGTTCAGTCTGTTTTCTTATAGAGCACCAGCCCAGGGATGGCACCACCCACAATGGGTTGCCTGTCCCAGTCCCCCTCCATCCTCCACCCCACCCTCACCCTCGTCCCCATGGATCATTAAGAAAATGGCCATAGGCTTGTCTGCAGCTGGTCAGTATCTTCTCAGTTGAGGCTCCCTCCTCTCTGATGGCTCTAGCCTCTGTCAAGTTGACTGATATAAAACTAACCAGGACAAGTGATCCCTCAAAACAAACACATCACTCTTAAGCTGCGGCCTTTCCTTTCTTGTTCATCCCCAAGATCACACATTAATAACGACATTACTTTATAAAGATTCCTTAAAAATTCCAAAAATTAGCAGGGCTTGGTGGCATATATACCTTTAATCCCAGCACTTGGGAGGCAGAGGCAGGTGGATCTCTGTGAGTTTGAGGCCAGCCTGGTCTACAGGGCAAGTTCCAGGATAGCCAGGACTACACAGAGAAACTTTGCCTTGAAAAACCAAAAATAAATAATCCAACACTTGAAATTTCAGACTCTTTTAAAATCCAAAGTCTCTCAACTGTGGACGCCTATAAGATCAAAAATAAGTTAAACATGTCTTTATTAGTGAGGAACCAAGGCATATTCATAATCAAATCAAATCAGAACCACACTCTGGCAGAGTAAATAACTCAATGTCCAACACCTGAAATTCACTCATGGTTTTTCTGGGCTCCTCCACAGGACACAGGTCACTTCTCCAGCTCTGCAGCACACACAGCTTGTCTTCTAGGCTCAGGCAGGCTTCACTCCCTGCTACTCTTGGTGGCTGTTCATGGTACTGGTTTCTCCAAATGCTGGAGTCTCTGCTGTAACTGGGCTTAACTTTAATAGCCTCTCATGGGCTTAATTTACGGTTCCAAACCTCAACTCCTCTCCATGACCCCCTCTAACCCTAGGCCTTCAACTGCTACTAAGGCTGCCCCTTCACCAATGGCCTCTCCTAGCCTCTCACAGTGCCAAGCCTCAGCTGCTCTCCAAAACCTCTTTATGCCTTCAAAACCAGCACCACCTAGGTAACTGTTACATCACCACGTTCTGGCGCCAGCACAAGTCCTAACATGGCCTCCTGTGGGCCACAGCTTCCATGTGCCGATTCTCAGGAAACACTTCCCAGAAGATTTCACCTCAGTGATGCTGGTCTCAATCACCGCTAATTTCTCAGCCCCAGCTGACAAGCATCCATTGTCCCAGTAAAGCAAAGGTTTATTTTAGAGGTTCTGGTCTCTTCTCAATCACAGCTGATTCTTCAGCACCAGCTGACCAGAACCACAGATTCTTTACACAAATGGCCTGTGGAGTCTTCACTTCTCTCTGAAACTTCACAAGCCAGGCCTCCATTGTCCGCACTGCTCTCAACATTCTTATCTTCCAAGCTCCCATAAAACAGCTCACTGAGCTTTGAACACTCAATGGCTTTTCTAGGCTGAAGTTCCAAAGTCCTTCCACAATCCTCCCCAAGACAACATGGTCAGGCCTCTCACAGCAACACTCTACTTTCCTGGTACTAATTTCTCTTCTAGTTAGTCTTCTGTTTCTATGATGATACACCAGGAACAAACAAGTTGGGGAGGAAAGTGTTTATTCGGCTTACACTTCCACATCTTAGTCCATCACTGAAAGAAGTCAGTGGCACAAGAACTTACGCAGGGCAGGAACCTGGAGGCAGGAGCTGATGCAGAGGCCATGGATGGGTGCTGCTTACTGACTTGCTCCTCATGACTTGTTCAGTCTGCATTTTTATAGAATCAAAACCACCTGCCCAGATGTGAAATCACCCACAATGGGCTGGGCACTCCCCCATGGATCACTAATTAAGAAAATGCCTTACTGTGAGAGCAGGAGAATGGACCCCACCCTTCTCCAGCTGCAGTATTCCAGAGAACAGCCCCACACTTCACCCAGGAAGCACAGTAGAACTGGCCCTGGTTGCGGGAGTTCTGGGTGAGCCAGTCCCAAGGTGTGAGCATAGGAGAGCTGGCACCACCACTTGTATGCTGTGGGGTGGCATGGGTGAGGGAGAGATGCTCCCCATGCCCCTTGCCACCTAGGCAGGCAGGAGAGCTGGTCCTACCCCTCACCTACTGCAGCACTTGGGAGGGTGGGACCTGCACTTTTCTGGGCCACCACAGTAGAACTGGCCCTGGTTGCGGGAGCCATGGGGGAGCCAGCCTGGAAGGCATGAGACAGGGAGGGCTGGCTCTGTCCCTTGCCAGCTGTGACATTGAATAAGCTAGCTGGGGCAGCGCTACAGAGCTCACCCTGGTAGTGTGGATATGGGCAAGCTGGCACACTGACCAATTCAGCTACAGATCCAGGGCTTGGAGTTGGCCCACTCCAACATCTACCCTGTCTATGAACTGCTGGGGCAAATGAAGGGGCTGGTCCTGCAGATCCAATGCTGCAGGACCTCCATGACACAGGGTATCCAAGAGGAATCTAGAGGCCTCTGAACCAGACCAATGAGGAGTCATTGCAATGAACATTTGCAAGCAAAAGAGTGTGGACAAAAGGGTATACTGTGCAGCACACTATGATACACTACAGCTTCCACAACAAGATTTTTTTTTCTTTTGTAGGGGAGGTTATAAGGGCAGAGGGCAGGTATGAGGAGAGGGGGAGATGAGTGGGATTTGGGTGCATGATGTGAAATTCACCAAGAATCAATAAAAAGTTAAATTAAAAAAAAAAGAAAAAGAAAATGCCTTATAGACAGATCGTATGGAGGCATATTCTCCATTAAGGCTCACTTCCCTCTGATGAGTCTAGCTTGTGTCCAGTTGACATAAAACTTGCCTGCACACTAAAAAATTCCAGCATGGTGAGAGGGAGGTGAACATAAAGTACCCCAGCTGAGGAGCAATTGACAGCTGATGACTTCTATGACAGGGAGAATCAATTTTCTTTAAGGGTATGTGATCACTGATAAATCTACCAAGCTCCAAGGCAGGCCTCACACCCACAATTAGGCAATACAAATTGAATTCAATTGGGTTTAAAAAGAACGAGAGAGAGAGAAAGAGAGAGAGAGGACAGAGTGGCTCTGGGAAGAGTTGGAGAATGCAGGTGTGTGTAAATGTGATCAAAATACATTGCATGAAATTCTCAAAGAATTAATAAAAATATTTTTTTTTTTTTTTTGGTTTTTCGAGACAGGGTTTCTCTGAATATCTCTGGCTGTCCTGGACTCGCTTTGTAGACCAGGCTGGCCTCGAACTCACAAAGATCCGCCTGCTTCTGCCTCCCAAGTGCTGGGATTAAAGGCGTGCGCCACCACCGCCAGGCTAATAAAAATATTTTAAAAGAAAAATTGTATGAGTTCGAGGCCAGCCTGGTCTACAAAGTGAGTCCAGGACAGCCAGGGCTACACAGAGAAACCCTGTCCCGAAAAAAACCAAAAAAAAAAGAAAAATTGTAAAGAAAAAAAAGCAACTGGATACAGTTGTAGTGTTAACCATGGAATTTTGTTTTCTTTAAAAACACAGAAATTGCTGGGCATGGTGGCACACATCTTTAATCCAGCACTCGGGAGACAGAGGCAGGCGGATCTCTGTGTGTTCGAGTTCGAGGCCAGCCTGGTCTACAAAGCAAGTCCAGGACAGCCAGGACTGTTACACAGAGAAACCCTATCTCAAAAAACAAAAACAAAGAAACAAAAAAAAAAAAAACCCACAGAAATATTATAAGAATAGGCTTCATTTTAATCCCATGCATGGGAATATAGGCTGCTTCAGACTGTCCACAGTAGCTGACAATGATCTGCCTCGTGCTCTAGCAGAGGTGTGGTTTTGCCAGCTGCAGATAGTTTTTGCGATTGTGTGACTTTTGGAATTCTAGACACTTTTCAGAGGATATATAAATGCTCGGGCCAGGAGAGGCAGGGGTGGGTGGTTGTTTGGTTGTGGGTTGTTGGTTGCCATTGGTCACAGTCTGTTACAGTTTCTTAGTAGTTGTGCACAAAGAAGAAATTAGATATCCTGACTGGGAAGATCAAATTTGCCCCACGGAACTTAACCCCCCTAATCAACAGGAAGTAGACTGATAACACCGCCCCCTTTGTGACCCCTGACTTTATTCAGGGATGTCTTTCATTTCTTCTCTATCCTTTTTTATTTTCTCTCTTATCTCATGTTAGGGGGTTGAAAGGGAAGAAGAAAAGGGATGAAGAGGAGTAGAAGAAAAAAGAACCCACAAAGTAGCGAACACTGGCTACATACAGTGGCAGAGCTGGTAACACCAGCGGGGATGGGAGAGAACAGGAAGGTCCATGGTGCTTGCTGGACAGCTAGTCTCATGGAATTGGTGCACTACAGGTTCAGTGAGGGAATCTGTCAAAGTACAGGGAAGACAGTGGCTAAGGAGGACACGTGACAATGACCTTTATGCACACTCACCTCCAAAAATGAACATGAACACACATGCACCCATGTTTTTTTTTCCCCCTGAGACAGAGCTTCACTATGAATCCTTGACTGGCCTAGAACTCACTATGTAGACCAGGTTGGCCTTGAACTCAGAGATCTGCTTCCCTCTGCTTCCAAAATGTGAGGATTAAAGACATGAGTCACCATTCCTGGCTACTTTCTGAATTTTGATCTTTTGGGACTTCAACCCAGGAAATTATGATGCTGAGAACCATGTCTTTAGAAACCGGACTGGAACCCTCTCGGGATTATATCCTCCCCATTTGCTTGAGAGTTTTCTCATTTTACCATTTTCCCTGGCACTGCTAGGGCCTTTTTGCAAATGCAAGGCCCTGAGCCACCACTCCTTAAAGTTGTTTGACTCTTTTCTTCCTTTTCAGCTTCCAAAGTGCCCAGAAATCTCAGTTTTACATTCCTTTCCTAGAAGGAGCTTAGAAAATAAGTTTCTTAGGGGTCTGGCTGGAGCAGCACAAGCAGCAGCAAACATCTTTCTAGAGCTGCTGTCATTATTATTACTATTATTATTATTATTGTAAAAAACAAACAACAGAACAAGTCTTGGTGGTGCACATCTGTAAGCCCAGCACTCAGCAAGCAGAAGCAAGAGGATCAGAAGTTCAAGGTCATTCTCAGTTACATAGGGAGTTCAAAACCAGCCTGGGCTAAAGGAAGATCCTATCCAAGAAAAAGCCTGTAACTTACTAGCAGGGTGTAAACTGTAGGCTGCTGTTGCTGAGTTGAGTCCATAATGGTCATAATTTTGCACAAATGAAATCCTACTCTCACTGCACAACATCTCCCACATCCCCCTCCCCAGCCCTTGGAAACCACCACTCTACTTTCTTTTTTTATGAGTTTGATTATTTGAGATTACTTCATATAAATGGAATCATGAGGTATTTGTCTTTTTGTAACTGGCCTAGTTTGCTTTGCATAATGTCATCAAAGTTCATGCATGTTGTAGCACTTGATGGGATTTCTGTTTTGTTTTGTTTCTGGAAACCTTCACCTGAGTTGCAAACATGAAGTTAATGTTTCTTTGAACCAAAGAAGCAAAATTGCTCATCATGTGTTAACTGAACCTTGTGGTCTGGCTTTGACTTGTCCCCTCTTCCCTTCCTCTGAGTTACACTTTTCTCAGGTGGCGACTGGGCTGTCTGGGTCCTGACTGCTGCCATAATATGGGATGAGGAAGGAGCCCACCTGCTTTCTCCAGAGAAGTGAGTTGCATGCTAGTGACCAGCTTAGTGGCAAGCTTCAGGGGTCAGAGACACTGGACAAACTCAGAATCACACTGAATTTAGGATTACTTTATGAAGTTTTCCAGATATGCTAATATATCTTACATGTTTATGTAAAACACACTCCACTCTGTGAGGGTGGAAGGGCACAAAAGGAAGGAAAGGGGGAGGGGAGGACTGGGGATATGGCGATATGGCTCAGTGGGTAAGGTGCTTGCAGCGCAAACATGAAGACCTAAGTTCAATGCTCAACAAGTGTGTAAAAAGCTGGACACGAACTGGGCATGGTGGCGCACGCCTTTGATGCCAACACTGGAGAGACAGAGGCAAGTGGATCACTGTGAGTTTGAGGCCAGCCTAATCTACATAGTGAGTTCCAGGACAGCCAAAGCTACATACTGAGATTCTATCTCAAAACCAAAACAAAACAACAGCAAAGCTGGGCATAGTGGTTTGTGCTTGTGATCCCAGTGCCGGGAGGCAGAATTAGAAGGATCATTGGGGCTCACTGACCAGACAGCCTAGTGTAATTGGAAACCCCATAAATTGGTGAGAGAATCTGCCTCAAAAAACAAAATTGACAGTCTAGGCATGGTTACAATACCTTCAATCCCAGCCTTCGGGAGGCAGAAGCAGGAGGAGCTCTATGAGTTCGAGGCCAGCAAGAGCTACATAGGAGACCCTGTTTCAAAAACAAACAAGTAAGATGGACAGGTCATGAGAAACAGTATTCAAGGTTTCCTCTGGCCTCCACACATATATGCACTGCACATACATGTGCACCTCACAATATGACCACACACAATAAAATTAAAATAAAAAAAACAAATTATGTATGATAATGCCATATGAAACCTACTACTTTGTATGCTAATGAAGTGTTTTAGTAAAATAAAAGAAAGGTAAATGAGCCGGGCGGTGGTGGCGCATGCCTTTAATCCCAGCACTTGGGAGGCAGAGGCAGGCGGATCTTTGCGAGTTCAAGGCCAGCCTGGTCTACAAAGCGAGTCCAGGACAGCCAGAGCTGTTAAACAGAGAAACCCTGTCTCGAAAAACCAAAAAAAAAAAAAAAAGAAAGGTAAATGAAGGAAAAACATTGAACATTCACTACTTGGCTAAACAACCCTTTTTCATGGATCTGGAGTTCTCTTGAACCGCTTTAGGGAAGACATGCTTCTGGGAGGCTCACATACTCTTTTTGCCTGTTTATTTTGTTTTTTTGAGACAGGATCTCTCTATGTGGTACTGGCTGACCTAAAACTCACTACGTAGACCAGGCTGGGTTTGAACTCACAGAGGGTGACCAATACACATGCACACCTATATACATATAAACCAGGCTTAAATCAGGCTTAATATATCTATTTCCTCAAACATTTATCATTTATTTTCTTTCTTTTTTATTTTTATTTTGTCTTTTTGAAGGGTTGAGTTTGGCTTTTTTTCATTATTTCAGTTTTTTGGTGTTTCATTTCTTTGTTCCAGACAAGGTTTCATTCGGATCTCAGGTAGTCTTGTAACTACTAGATAGCCTAGATTGGCCTCTCAGCAATCCTCTTGCCTCAGTCACTCAAGTGTTGAAATTATGTGAGTCACTGCACCTGCCTTCTTTTTTTCTTTTCCTTTTCTTTTTTTTTTTTTTTTTTGGTTTTTCGAGACAGGGTTTCTCTGAATATCTCTGGCTGTCCTGGACTTGCTTTGTAGACCAGGCTGGCCTCGAACTCACAAAGATCCGCCTGCCTCTGCCTCCCAAGTGCTGGGATTAAAGGCGTGCGCCACCACCGCCCGGCTCTTTTCCTTTTCAATTCCACCCCACCCCCATCCGGACACACACTTCTTTCACAGGTTCACAAGTAGAGTTTCTCTTGGAGTGGTGGCAAACACTTATCTATACTCTCACTACTTGGTGGCAGACACAGGTAGATCTCTGTGACTTCGAGGCCAGCCTAAGAGACATGCTGAGTTCCAGACCAGCCAAGGGTACATTGTAAGACTATGTCTTTTAACAACAACAAACAGGCTGGAGAGATGGCTCAGTGGTTAAGGACAGTGGTTGTTCTTCTGAAGGACCCAGGTTCAAATCCCAGCACCCAAAACCATGCCATAACAAAAGAAGTGGAGTTTGCTGTTGGGATAGGAACTCCTGGCTCAAGGGCCCCTCCTACCTTAGGATGTCAAGCCCTGTACTCAGCTTTTGTATGTCTATTTTATATATCTTCCTTCGTTTGCACAATTTTTCCTATTAAATTTTTTGTTTGCTTTGATGTTATGTACCATAGCATTGATAATCCCAATACCATCATTTGTTGGCTTGAGAAATGAAGAAACTAGCATCCTGAAGTTTTTAATTATAGTCACAAGTCTAAAAATTGCTTTATTCTTCTCTCTCTTATCTGCCACCCTAAGTCTGAGGATTTACCCTACCAAAGCATTCACAGAGAGACTGTGCCGCGTGAAAATGGAACGTCTGAACAAGGCGATCTGTGAATCACGGACCAGAGAGTAGAAAATGCCTTTTTCTCGGTGCGAACCTCCCAGGATTTCCAGCAGAGCGGAGGGGAGAAGGGGGCTGAGTCCTTCCTCCGCAGATCCGAGTTCACTCTGGTCCCTCTGAGTCTGTGTGGCCCTGGTCAGGTTCCTTCACTTCCTGCAGCTTCCACGATGGCAAGTTTCAGCGGCCACTGACTCCGGACAGTGAGGGGTGGGCATGAGGCCTTCGAATCGTAGCCATTTGTAGGGGATGCTTACCCGCTTCATCGCAGACCTTCTGAACTGGCAGGTGGAATCAGCGACTGTTTGATTTGGAGAGCATCAAAATCTTCTTGCTTCTACCTTTGTGCTTTTATTTTTTGGAAGTAGGGGCAGGTACTTGGGATTGATCCTGGGGCTTCACGTTTCCTAGCCAAACACTCTTACCACTGAATTGCAAACTCAATTCTGGCTACTTTTTTTTGTGTCAACCTGGCCGAGTGGTCAAATGTTCTTCTGGGTGGGTCCCCGGGATGTTTTGGGAGGACTTTAACATTTGAATAGGTAGCCTGTGTAGCAGGTGGTCCTTCCTAGAGTGGGCAGCCTCTGATCTAATCAATGGAAGGAAGGCCCAAATGAGACCAACTGCAGTCTCCCCCTCAGAGAAGGCACCTTGCTTCCCTTTCGCGCTCCAAAAGCTCTCTTCGGTCTCCAGCCGGGGCTTAGACTTCCAGCTCCTCTTCTGCGTGTGGAGATTGTGGACGCGAGCCGGGGCTACACCTTCAGCTTTCTGGATCTCCAGGCTTCCTGACTTCACAGCCACATGCGCTGATTCGCTGTGATAAATCTTCCTATTCTATACCCATATCAGACTGGGCCCGTTTCTCTGGAGAACACTGATTAATATAATTTTGATAGACAGTCTTTAAAACTCATTTAAGGTTGTCAAAATGGTTAGAGAAACATCGAGTTGAGGACTGGAAGTATTATACATTGACACACAGAACTAACAGTGAGGATCAAAAAATATTTATCTTGTAAAGACCAAAGGCTCCTGTAGTGTAACTACAGAAACCAGTGGATATTGGCTCAGCAGATACAGGCCCTTGCCGCTAAAGTCTGATGGTGTGAGTTCGAGCCCCAGTTCCCACGTAAAGGAGGAAGAAGAGAACTGACTTCGAAAGTTCTCTGACCTTGGTATGTGTGCTGCGTCACATGCAACGGTGTGCACACTAAATAAATAAATAAATAATTCTAAAGAAAAGCGTAATAAGCCGGGCGGTGGTGGCGCACGCCTTTAATCCCAGCACTTGGGAGGCAGAGGCAGGCGGATCTTTGTGAGTTCGAGGCCAGCCTGGTCTACAAAGTGAGCCCAGGACAGCCAGGGCTACACAGAGAAACCCTGTCTCGAAAAAACAAAAAACAAAAAACAAAAAAAAAAGAAAAGCGTAATAGTTTTATATTATATTATAATAATGTAAAATATATTTATAATATTATATTATTACTATAAGGCTGTCATAAACTGCCTGCAATCCCAGGACATGGGAGATGGAAGCATAAAGGACAAGGACGAGGAGTTAAAGACATCCTTAGTTCAAAGCCAGCCTGGGCTACAAGAGTTCCTGCCTCAAATAACAAACAAAACAAAAACTCTACTTTTGGGTTTGTCTTAGAAGTAACAGTAGGAATTCACGAACTATTTTGAATCTATCAATAGATGAGTTAATATGCACATCTGTCTGCTACTTAGTCAACTGAAGAGACATGTAGCAGTGTCCCAACAAGGAAGTACACCACCTAACTTGTGGTATTGAGATTCTATTTCCTTTCATAGAAATCAGAACTTCCAGAAGTAGCTGGCCCTTGCAGGCGCTGAGGTCTACAAAGTCACTGTTGAAAACAAAAAAACTGGTAAAGGAAAGTGGATTATTTACAGTTTGGATAAACAGGGGGGTGGGACCGGAAGACATCTGATTTCCTCCCTACTGTGCCTATGATGATCTTTCTGTTTATAGAAAGACTTGTGACAAAGGCTAGAACAAATTCAAATGCAACTGTGAGAGACTAATCAGCCTCTTCCTGGTGGGGGGGAAGAGGGCCTAGGCTCCAGGAGGGAAGGGAGGGTCAGGACCCCGGGGGTGAAGGGGGCCTAGGCCCCAGGTTGCCTCTATTCATTATAATAATCCATATGTAAAATAAGCCAGGACACTATTTTACTGGCCCAAGTCTTGAAAATAATTCAGGAACCACTAGACAAGGCTCCCAGCAGCCAAAGATGAGACAGTTTTAACCAAAAAAGATAGTGACTGACTGGAACCATAAATTGTATTCACACCTGCGTTCATAGGCACACCTCTAATCCCAGGAGGTATTCATGAGTAGAGGCAGGTGGAACTCTGTGAGTCTGAGGCAAGCCTGATCTTCATAGCTTAATAGTAGGTAAATAAAAAATAGTCAAGCCTTCATTCTGACTTTCTAGTGTGCTTTATGTCTGTGTAGCCACGTAGAAGACAAAACATGTTTAAAATCAGGCACCCCAACTAATAAATAAAATAGAAATGATGGAACTGAAGGTGTGGCCTTCAGTGGTAGGGCATGCACCAGACCCCAAGTTCAATTACCAGCACACCCAAAAGAGAAGATGAGGAAAGAAAAGAGGGAAAAGAAAGAAAGATGGATGGGAATGGGTAGAATGAACAGAACTGAACTCTGAGCCCTCTGAGCTACTGATCTCATCCAGTCTGAAGCAGGTCCCAAGTTCGTCCACATCTCCATCTGTGCATTGAACAGTCACCAATTTGCAGGAAAGATTCAGGACAGACCATCCCAGGCAGCTGAGGAGATATGAAAAGCCAAACTCTCAAATACCAAAAGAAATGGCTAACATTTATTAGACCAAACTGGCATCAAACTCACAAAGATCCACCTGCCTCTGCCTCCCAAGTGCTGGGATTAATGGCATGAGCCACCACTGCCCAGTTTATCGTCTCTCGTTTTAAAAAGCCATAAGAGGCCATCAATATGGCTCAGTGGTTATAGACATTTCCTGCCAAGCCTATAGAATCTTAGTGCTTGTCCCTTAACCCACGTGGTGGAAGAGAGAACTGACTCCGAAAAGTAATGAGTGTTCTAAGATAATGAAAATGTGAGCATTGTCTCAAGATGCTAGCACACAGTTGCTGGAGGCAGTAAGTTCAAACCAGAGCCTGTGGCTTGCAGAAAGGAGAGCCAAGGGCTGTCAGCTCCTGAGGCTCTCACTAACAAAGTAGCCAAGGCCACCACCCCAAAGTAGGAAGAGCTACCCTCAACCTCTTGCTTATTCTCTCCCTTTCCCTACTTCTCAGACCCAACAAGGAACTAAAGCCAAAATGTGGGTTTCGCCTGCCTCTGCTGTGTGTCCGGTTTTCTCATAGCAGCCCTTTTCCCCATTGTCTTTCATCCACACACGCCCCACTGCTTTAGGCCCAGGCAGGTTTCTGGAAACATCCTCAATACCTGGGAATAAACACCTCAGAAAGAAGAATAGCTTTCCCCGCCCCCCTTAAACCTTCTTATCTTCAGTTCCTTAGCTAGAGATTTTCAGCTTGCAGCCCCTGTGGGGAAGTTTTGTGATTCTAATTTGTATTGTCCCACTCTCCTATCAGGTGGTCCTGACTCTGCTTCCAGGTCTAGTCCCTTACCAGGCTAGAGGTGGATGTCTTCCCCAGGTTAGTATTGGCTCTTCCAGAAGATTCCAGGTCATCTGATACAAACCACATGACCATCCTACTCTGTCATCTGTATCTCCAATTCTCCCCCAGAGGTATGCAAACCCTGGTATCTTCCTGACCCCAGTTATATTGTGTTGTAATTGACAAGTAAAAATTGTCTATATAGCGGGAGTGGTGGCACATGCCTGTAATCCTGGCAGTTTGGAGACAGAGGCAGGAGGATCAGGACCTGGAAGCCTGCTCAGGGTACAAAGAGAGTTTCTGCTTCAAAAAAGCATATGTTCAGATGTACAACGTGATGGTTTTTTTTTTTTTTTTGGCTTTTCAAGACAGGGTTTCTCTGTGTAGCCCTGGCTGTCCTGGACTCGCTTTGTAGACCAGGCTGGCCTCGAACTCACAGACATCCGCCTGCCTCTGCCTCCCGAGTGCTGGGATTAAAGGCGTGCGCCACTACGCCCGGCTTACAACGTGATGTTTTTTTTTTTTTGGTTTTTCGAGACAGGGTTTCTCTGAATATCTCTGGCTGTCCTGAACTCGCTTTGTAGACCAGGCTGGCCTCGAACTCACAAAGATCCGCCTGCCTCTGCCTCCCAAGTGCTGGGATTAAAGGCGTGCGCCACCACCGCCCGGCTCAACGTGATGTTTTAATATACATATATCTGAACTATACATTATTACCACAATCAAGCTAATTAACATATTTACAACCTCATATACCTTTGGGTGTGTGGTAAGAACACAAGATCTACTTTTAGCGAATTTCTAATGTCTCATGTACATTGTAATTTATCCTTGCTACTAATGTCAATTACCACACTGTATGCCAGAGCCTGGGGTCTTTAGTAAGCTGAATGAGGAGCCCATAGTAGGAAGCACCAGATGTCTGATCATTGGTAACAGGCACCAAGTAACATCCAGATCTGGACACTCTCCACAGCCACACAGTGTAGGAAACAAAATGTTTTAAGTACGTCCAAAGAGAAGTTTTGGGGTTTATTTGTTTTGAGACAAGGTCTCCTTATGTGAGATTTGGCTGCCATAGAACTTGATATGTAGATCAGAATGGTCTCAAACCCACAGATATCCACCTGGCTCTGCGACTGTGCTGGGATTAAAAATGTGCATTGTCTTTAAGGAAACACCAATGCTTTCGCTCGTGTGGAGGTGTCTCTGCTGATTATGCCCTGCTCCACGTAACAGACAGCTTGAAATTTTCAGACACTGAAGCCAGACAGAGTGGCACACCCCTTTAATCTCTTCACTCACTCAGCAGACAGTCAGGTGGATCTCTGCAAGTCTGGGGCAGGCCTGGTCTGCAGAGTGAGTTCTAGGACAACCAGGGCTACACAGAGAGACCCTGTCTTGACAAACAACAACAAAAGAGGAAAGTTTCCGACATTCTCTATTCTCCTAACATTTGTATCAACTGTCCAGGATCTGTTCCTTCCCAGGAAAATAGGATGTTTTAAAAAGCAGAGAACACCACATGTTTTAGAGGTTTGTTTGTTTGTTTGTTTTTTGAGACAGAGCCTCATGTAGTCCAGTCTGGCCTCCAACTACTATGTAGCTGAAGATAACCTTGAATTTCTTAGCTTCCTGCCTCCATTAATACAAACACCAGTATGGTTTAATGTGGTGCTAGGGATCAAACTCAGGATGTTACAGATGGAACCCCTGGGCTTCAGGCATGCTAGGCAAGCACTCTGTCAAACTACAGCCCAGGACCCCAGAATGACGGTTTTAGATGTCAAAAGTGTGAGTGTACAAGCTTTTCCACTAGCCTGACTTCAGGTCCTTAATTGCTTACATCCACAGCAATTGTCAGGCAGGATAAGCACTCCAGCTGCCTCTTTTTGCTCTCTTTCAAGTCTCTCTAACCCTGTTTCTCTCTGTGTGCTCTAACTTTCCCTCTGTCCCCCATGTCCTTCTTTCTCTCCCTCTTCCTCTATGTTCCAGCTTCTCCCATGACTCTATCACTGTTCCCTGCCCTAGACTCCCTTCCCCTTTACCTTAATAAGACGTGTTGCAAGGCATGACGTGATTTCCTTGGGGGAATACAGCTTGGCAAGAGCCCCCGCCATGGTGTACCATCCTGCTGGTGCTGCACCCCACCAAATTATCATAACAAAACCGTTAGGATCAGATTTGGGCATATGTACACAGAAAAAAAAGTGTGTGGGTTTCTACTGGGTGCCAAGTGAATGACATCTGTGTCTCCAAATGGGTCAAAATGTCTGAGGTTTGGGGCTGGAGAGATGACTCTGGTTAAGAACACTGGCTGCTCTTCCAAAGGACCTGGGTTCAAATCCCAGCACCCACATGGCAGTTCGAAACTGTCTGTAACGGCCAGACATTGTGACGTGCCCCTTTAATCCCAGCATTGGGGAGGCAGGTAGATCTCTGAGTTCAAGGCCAGCCTGGTCAACAGAGTGAGTTCCAGGATATCCAGGGCTCCACAGAGAAACCCTGTCTCAAAAAACAAACAAACAAATGTCTGACATTTGAGATCTGCAAAGACTATCAACATAGTCTGCTCTGGCAAAGGATGTCAAAGCTGTGACAATAGTGTGTGTTCCAGTCCCCCAAGCCACCTCCCCTCCCTTGTAGTTCTTAGGTTGAATATCATGTGCCTCTGCCTCCAGAGCAGACACTGCCTCTTGGCTTTATAGTGGCCTCTGCACCATTCGGAGTGTCACAGGCAGTGTTGGAGTTCGGATGCTGATGCATGCTGTGAGTCACAGGTTCTGATGCAAGCATCCATCATGCTGATTAGGCTCTTCTCCTACCACTTCCTCCTAGTAGATCAGCAGGCTGAAAAAAGGCACCATATCAGTTACTGTCTCCCAAACCATCTGCACACACAGATCACGCTGTTTAGGTTTATAGGTGCATACGCAAAATGAAGAACATTTGTCTTGTTGCCTCCATGATATACGCGGCAATCCTCCCAGAATCGGGAACTCCACAGTTTTTTCCTGGGAGGGGCACCAATGCAGCTTCAGTATGTGGGTTTTCATTGACAAATGATAACTTTCCTTCCATTGAAATATGACACTTGCTTCGGTGAGTTCTTTTTTTTTTTTTAAATACTTTTTTTTTTTCTTCAAGTTACATCTCAGTCACAAACCCCTCCCTATTCCCCCTTCCTATCCCGCCCTTCCACCCTCTTCCCCCCAGAAGTTTCCCCTTTCAGTCCAACAGATGGTTCTTTCTCTTATAACAGTAAGTATTATACAAAACAACAGATATAAATATGCCACATTTATGAGAGTTAAATGGCCCAGTATACCTTCCCAATGTCCAGTTTATACATATTTGGCCCCTGACTTTAACATTCTACTATATAACCAACTCCATGAGTTTAAAGGTCTATATGTGACTCAACATTCATACTATCTTGCAACACACTTTTAAGAGTATCTTCTTAGATCTATAACACCCTCTTGATTCCTAAACAGTTCAAAATTTAACTATGAGACTCTAGCTGTCTATTCTTCAACCACCTCAGAGACCTGAGAGGGATAAATAGATTTGCTTATATAGGAAGTGCAGGGCCTGCAGCTTCCAAAACTAAGAAAGAACATACCAACGACTGCCTGGACAGTTCCCATTTTCTCTCCATACATTCCAGCATCAATCTTCAGCCTTTGGGTCCTGTTTCTCTGACAGACATTTGTTGTAGAGCACGGATTATGAAGGACTTACCTACCCTGTCTTGGCAGAGTTAGGCTGTCGATGACAGTCTATCACAGATATTCTCTAAACTACCCAGTAATCAAGTTGCTAAGAGACAAGCAACATTTGCTTATCTAAATACAAGAGATGGATAGGGCATCTTCAAAAACCCCTAGAGATCTGCAGAATATGGCATTCAAAGATGTTATCTTAAATCAAGATTTTTTTTTTGATATCGAGACATATCAGCGCCTGACAGCACCCCCTATTCTACTCCAAGTAGAAGATAAGCATCGAAGAACCTCCACTGTAAGATGGTTGAATTAGTGGCAAGCCTTTCTCTTGGCATGAAAAAACCCCTTGCACCAACTGCAGACAGACTGCTGTCCAAAAAGGACAAAACTTGGTAGCTTCGGTGAGTTCTAATGTGGAGGATTTAACATCTCAGTTGGATGCTCTGATAGAATAACCAAGCTTCTACAAAGAGTTGCTTAAACTCATTCTCCCCATTTCTTAACTCCCTCTTCATTCTTTGACTCCAGCGTCCCAGCAAAACATCTTTTCCCACGGTGGACAATGACCTCCGACTCACTGCATCTGCTGGACATCTTCAGGCTACATGTTTGACCTCTCTGTTGGACACACTCTGTTGAAACACACTCTGCTGAAATCCCTGTGCTTGTGGGTAGGGCTATGGCTACACTGAGTTAAAACCATGTCCCTCCTCCCCCATCATATCTCTTAGGTGTCTCAACCCTATGTCCAGGCAGATAAGATGGCTTAGTAACTAATCTTTAGTGGGTAAAGATGCTTTCTGTACAAGCCTGTTGACCTGGGTTCATTCCCTGGAACTCATGATAGAGGGAGAGAGCTAGGGAACTGGCTCCTAGATGTTGTCTTTCACATTCATACCACACACACACACACAATCAAACACACATACACATGCTACACACTCTATGCACTCAGTCCAGCACACAGGTGTCACACATACATGCCACACACAAAATACACACATGCACACAACCTAAAACAAACAAAATAAAGCCATTTGGTGGTGGTTTAGTCCCAGCATTTGGGAGGCAGAGACAGGAGGATCTCTGAGTTCCAGGCCAGCCTGGTCTATAAAGTGAATTTCAGGGCAGCCAAGGCTACACAGAGAAACCTTGTCTTGGAGTGGGTTGGTGTGGGGTGGTGTGGGGAATGTTGTCATTTGCCAATGAATTCAAGACCCAAGATAACTGACTTGATCTTTTTTTGAGATCAGTTCCCTATGCCCCTGTCCATCACAGACCTTGTGTTCCTTCAGCTGCTTATACATTTCTCAGAACAGCCTGCCTTCTCTCTCGTGGGCAGATCAGATCTCTCCACCATGCTCCCCATCACTGTGTTCCTCTCCTTTGCAGCTCTAACTGCAGTTTGTAATTCTATATCTGATTGCTAGCTACAATCTCCCCTAGAGGATACGGACAATGAAAGCAGCAATTCCGTCTTTTTCCTTTAGCCCAGCTCTCTTCTTAAGCCCTGGCTGTGGTATCAGCAGGTATCACATCTGGGTTCAGCAGATGTTTGTTGAATATGAGGTTGAAAGTATAATTGATTCATTATGGGTCCTTCTTTCTTGGATCAGTCTTCACTGACTTATTTCTCTATGGAGGCACATGTGATAACATACTTTGAGGGACAGGACAGTTACTACAGAAAAGAACACAAATGAACACCACAGAATTTCTACTTGAGGGTTTTGATACTCCAGACACATATTTTATTAACGTATTTCTTTCAGGTAAAACACACTCTGTTACTGGCTTGTGGGCATTCAGTCTGGCACTGGGGGAAGGGGTCATGTTACCAACACTACAGATAGGTGAGGATACTGGTGGCAGGCAGGGAGGAGGCTGCAAGGACACTCAGCTTCTGCTTGGGGACATTCGGTATCCTCTGCTTCAGAAGGTTTTCAGAGGGGAACAAAGGGATAGACAGTCCCAAAACCAAGTGACAGGAATTCCTATGAACCTTGAGGCATGGGTGACTCTTGAGAAGGGTCTCAGGATGGGACTGTGTAGTTTGACTTCAAACATTTCCACATTTGCTTGGTCACATCACCGCATCCTGGTGTTGGAAGATAACAGTAATACATAGAGAGACAAGACTAGACCTGGAGTCAGAACAACCAGCCAGGTCGCCAGTTCTCAGTAAAAAGTCACACATCAAGAATAAACCTTCTTGCAGTGGAAAAAAGAGCTCCTGCCAAGCTGTGTGGAAGACAGAGTGAGCATGGGCTGGTTGTCAAGGTAATCGCCATCCTGCTCTGAGGAGCACTTGCCCTGACAGGTGCTTGCTGAGCACTTGCGTTCATTTTATCACTTGATCCAGTAATGATCTATCAGGGTTCTTGTTATCACCGCTTTTTATGCAACAGGACCAGACGTCAGTGTGACAATATGTGCTTGAAGTAAGGCAGCTAGTAAATGTCATAAACAGGGTTCCAAACCAGTTCTGTTTGACTCTGAATGCACACATTCACCTGTGGGGTAGGGTACACTGGCAGGAAAGTTGGGGTTCAGCCTGGCTCTTCCTTCACAGCTGGGTGTCTTAGGATTATTTCTGGAAGAAAAAAATTGTCATCTGTCAAACATGAATGATAAACCCATGACAGAGTTTTGGTGAAGATTTAAAGAGAAACATGGATGGAGTCTTTAAGATCTTTTTAACTTAGCAGGTTCTGACTATAGCAAATGAGTTTGGACTATGACCATCTGAACTGAATGGGAGGTGCTAAAAGTGCAAAATATGAAAATAGCATGCAAAATGGATGTAAAACATCTCAATTTTTTTCATACTAGGTATACAGAAATAGTCTTTCTGTTAGACTAAAGTAAAATACATTGCTGAAATTAATTTCATGTTTCTTTGTACTTGTTTTTTAAAAACATGACTACTACAAATGTAGAATCATGTGTGACTCATTCCATTTCTGCGATAGTACAGCATGCTGTCCTCCAAAGGGCTATAAAGACAATCTATTATTGTTAGGGTAATTTCACTCAGAAAAACATTCCATTTACCATTGAGGTCAGCAACTAGACAGAGTCAGACAGGCATCGAGTGAGGGCCTGTTTGTCTATCAGTATGCAGTTGTTTTTGTTTTTGTTTTTTTCCTCAAGACAGGGTTTCTCTGTGTATCCCTGGCTGTCCGGAACTCACTCTGTAGACCAGGCTGGCTTTGAACTCACAGAGATCTGCCTGCCTCTGCCTCCTGAGTTCTGGGATGAAAGGTGTGTGCACCACCACCACTTGGCATCAATGTGAGTTTTAAAAGAGAAAAAAAAGTGCAGGTCTTCAAGTTCTGAATCTTTCATTTCTGACCCCTGACCCTTCCCTTTGGTTCTTTTCAGACAGGGTCCCATTTATGTCAAACTTGCTTCCAATTTACTATGTAGCTGGGGATGGATGATCTTGAATTCTGATTCTCCTGCCTCTGCCTCCTGAATGCTGGGACCTACAGACATAGACTGCAGTGCTGGTTTTAATGTTGCCTTTCAAATATATAGAATCTTCTGAAGGGAAATATCTATGTCTGGAGAAATCAGATTATAGATTATAGAGAATCAGAAATAGATTCAGAGATACACAGAATGGTCTTAAACACTTTTACCATGTGCTTTTTTTTTTTCCTGTTGACACGGCATCTCATTACATTGCCTAAGCTGGTCTCAGACTCAAGGGATTTTCCTGCCTCAGCTTCCTCAGCCACATACACCAAGCAAGTGCTCTACCACTGAGTTCCATCACAACTCTGGAAGCTGTAGTCATCTGGTCAAGGAGTGACAATCACAGTCACTTCTCTCTTACAGGTAGCAAAAATAACTCCTTTCCTTCCATTATTTATCAACTGCTGCATATCTCAACTAATAATAACAGCTACAACCATTACAGTGATTTCAAACCAAACTTCAGAAACATTTCTTAGATAGCATCTGGTCACCCTATGAATAGCAGGTTAGCCTTGAACTAACAGAGATCCACTTGCTTCTGCCGACAGAGTGCTGGGATTGAAGGCGTGCACCACAACACCCCCAGATAACCATATCATTTTAAAGCATGCCTAAATTTCATCTTGTTGCTCTTGGGCGATCATAACCCCTAGATACGTTTGGATCTTGATTTTTTTCATTGAGTTCCATGCTATTCCTTTCAGCTCTGTGTTTTTCTGCAAGTTGCACCATGGACTCTATGGTTCATTCAGGTTACAGAATACTAAAATAAGACCTGGCTAAAAACGGAACAGTCAACTAAATTATAATCTCTGGAAGGACAGAAGAAGATCAAATTTACAAATTGACCTTGAAGATCGATCTGTGTTCTGCATTAAAGCTACATCCCAGAAAAGCAAAAGCCACGGGAGGAATTTTACTTCAGGGTAACACTAGCTACTGTGACACAGGACCCCCACATTTCAGAGCTTTTATGTAACCAAAGGCTATTTCTCCCCCAAGAGTTTGGAACTAATGTTCCTGGGCAGTGGGTTTTACTCTTCCTGGTGGTTGAGGCTCAGGCAATCCTTCTAGCACATGACTCTGCCAACCTCTAAGATCTGGCAGTCCTCTGCAGCCAATCAGCATAGAGAACACCTCGAAAAGGCCTGAAAGTGGGGCATGACTGCTTCTATTCCATGCCATTAATACAAATTTATCACACAGACTTGCTGAAATATAAGGGAGCTGGAAATTCAGTTCTCAGGTGGGAAGTCACTCCTTAACAACAGTATTATGCAAGAGGATCATGAAAGCTGATAAACAGCTCTCCAGTTCTGCTTCAATTTATAAATGGAAATTAATCCCATAAGGATGGATGCAAAATGTTGAGATGTGCTTCCACACTTTACCATCAATACAATCCATTATCACAGCCCCCAAATCATTAAAAAGCACTAACAAGCTAAGAGTATGGCTTAGTGGTAGAGCATGTGCCTAGCCCACATGAGGTTCAATTCTGGCACCAAAACAACAACAAACAAAGCACACACAAATTTGTATTAATTTATATTGTATTATATATTATACTATACTATATTATCATATCATAACGTTACATATAATACAACAAAAGACAAGGAGCCAGGCAGATGGTCCAGTCAGTAAAGCACTTGCCTTAAAAGTATGGGAACCTAGCCGGGCAGTGGTGGCGCACGCCTTTAATCCCAGCACTTGGGAGGCAGAGGCAGGCGGATCTTTGTGAGTTCGAGGCCAGCCTGGTCTACAAATTGAGTCCAGGACAGCCAGGGCTACACAGAGAAACCCTGTCTCGAAAAACCAAAAAAAAAAAAAAAGTATGGGAACCTGAATTTGGATTCCCAGAACTCATGTGACAAGATGTTCATAGTGACACATGCTTGTAATCCCAAAATAGGCAAGATTGGAGGAGAAGGCAAGAGACTTTCTGGGCCTCTTTGACCAACTAGCCTATCCTACTTGGCCAAACAAGTTCCAGGTCAATGAGAGATCCCGCCTCAAACAAAAGGTGGAAGGTAGCTGTGCGTTTCAGTGTGATGTCCCCCACAGTCTCTGGCATTTGAATGCTTGGTTCCCAGTTGGTGACACTGTTTCAGGAGCCTTAGGATGTGAGACTTTTGGATGAAGTGTCCCTGGGGGTGGGTTTTGAGTCTAGATACTTTTTTTTTTTTTTTTTTTTGGTTTTTTCGAGACAGGGTTTCTCTGAATATCTCTGGCTGTCCTGGACTCGCTTTGTAGACCAGGCTGGCCTCGAACTCACAAAGATCCACCTGCCTCTGCCTCCCAAGTGCTGGGATTAAAGGCGTGCGCCACCACCGCCCGGTGGAGTCTAGATACTTTTGCCATTTCTGGTTTGCTCTGCTTCCTGCTTGCTTTCCATGTGTGAGACCTCGGCTTTCTGCTCCTGCCTCCATGCCTGTCATTCACCCCCATGACACTAACACATAGGCTCTTAGATCTCTGGAACTCACACACATACACACGAGATTATATGATCATTTGCTTGCATGTTATAGTTATTTATGTTTATTTTTGAGATATAGTCTCATACATTCCAGGTTGACCCTGAATACTTTTTTTTTTTCAAGACAGGGTTTCTCTGAGTTCTCTGGAACTCACTTTGTAGACCAGGCTGGCCTGAAACTCAGAGATCTGCCTGCCTCTGCCTCTCCAGTGCTGGGACTAAAGGGGTACAAACCACCGCCTGTTTTTTTGAGACATTATGTCATTATGCAGTCCTGGCTCTCCTGGAACTTGCAATGTAGACCAAGCTGGCTTGGATTCAGAGAAAAGAGAGATGCCCTTGAACAATTTATGTAGCTAAGAATAGCCTTGAGCTCCTGACCCTCCTGTCTCCTGGAATTATAGGCATGTGTTTAGTTTTTGTAGTGCTGAAGAGCAAACCCAGAGCTTCCTGAACACAAGCCAAACACCCAGCCAAGCACTCATACCAATGAGCTGCATCTCCAGCCTGCTTGTTCATTGTTTTTAGAGATTATGTAGCCTAGGTTGGTCTTGAACTCATAACCCTCTCGCTTCAGACTCCCTGATTCTGGGATTACAGACCTGTGTCACCATTGTGACACATCACACTACAGGCAGTGATAAAAAACACTCCACCATCAAGAGAGGATGTGTTAAGAAGGTCAAAGCTGTGTTAAAGGGGGTTAAGGAGGGAATGGCAACATGACCAGTGTGCTTGTTCCATTAAAGGGGCAGATGCAGAAAGAAGGCAAGATGATTCCGTAAGGTCGAGGCTGCAGTCTCATGTCTTCACTGCTTTCAAGTTGGCAGAAAAGTGAAGTATCAGCTGCTTCCTTCTTTCAACTACATCAACAGAAATTCTATTGTTACTCTTACTTGCTCTTTCTTGACCGAAGTTTCCAGATGACCGGCCAGTTAAATACCTGTGGGGGTTTTCTGGTGGGGCGGCGCATCTGAGGTTTAGTAATAGAGACTCAAATACCTGTAAAGTACAAGGGTGTTGGCCTTTTGCTGGGGCAGACTCTCAGCTAGGATCTAACTTAACCCAGCTTCACTGCCACCGCGTCCCCACCACGCTCTGTCTCTTTACCACACTTCATTCCCATCCATGCTTGAGCCTCCTCTTCCTGGTCCCTCTGTTCCCATCTTCCGGCCTCTCCTTCCTGTCCTTTGTTCTCTGCCCCTGCTCAGCCACAGTCTTTATTCTCCAAAAAGCTACATTCCAGTCTGAACAGTGGCAGGTCAACACCCAATTCATCTCTTTGGGTTGCCCTTTGGCACTGAGGGCTGTGTGACCTCTGTTAAGGCAGCTTGCTTTTTGATGTGATAATCTCAGAGAATCACTTCGTGGGCAGGTGAGGAAGGACAACTATTTACCTAGAGAAAGCTGGTAATGAACTACTAAGAGGACAGTACCAAACAATATCCTGCCAGCACTTAGCTCTCTGCTGCACAGCAATTAACAATTAAAAACACGGGGACAAGCCGGGCGTGGTGGTTCACGCCTTTAATCCCAGCACTTGGGAGGCAGAGGCAGGCGGATCTCTGTGAGTTCGAGGCCAGCCTGGTCTGCAAAGCGAGTCCAGGACAGCCAGGGCTGTTACACAGAGAAACCCTGTCTCGAAAAACCAAAAAAAAAAAAAACCAAAAAACCAAAAAAAAAAAAAAACACGGGGACACATCTACAAACCATTTGATACAATATGTGGGGGGAAAGTCATCCCAACATCTTGGGGAAATGACTTCCTAGTCAAATTGTTATAAAGCACTTACAAAATGTGTGGAATGCTTTATTTTTTGTCCAGATGTATTTGTCTTGTCTACATGTAAGTCTATGAACCACATGTGTGCAGTTCCCTTAGAAACCAGAAGAGATCCGAAGAGAGAGTTGGATTCCCCAGAACTGGAGTTACAGATGGCTTTGTGCCACCATGTGGGTGTTCAGACAGAATCCAACCTGGTACCCTGGAAGAGTGACAAGTACCCATAACTGCTAAGCCATCTATCTCTCCAGACCCATAAAATGTTAAAGAGTATTCAAGAACAATGGACTCTCAATTTCTTTATATTTTCCAGAGTGCTAATGGTCCCTTAACACATCAAACATTTTCCTGGGGATTGCTGGCCACACTAGTCTACTTGGCAAGTGAGAGGCCCTGTCTAAAAAACAAACAAATGAATGAAAACAAACAAACAAAAGGCAATATAATTGGATATGGCGCCATATGCCTGTAATCCCAGCACTTGGGAGACAGAGGCAGGAGAATGAGTCATTCAGGGTCATCCTAAATTACTTAAGACTCCATATGCAAAACAAAACAAAACAAAAGGAAAGGAAAAAAAAGGAAAGAGAAAGAAAAAATAATGGAAAATTTTGGGAAAATATTTGCAACTTGCATCACAAAAAACTAACCCACCTATGAAACGTCCCAGGAATAAGGAAAACTATACTTCAAATATGCTAACACAATAAAAAAATAAGCAAAGTTATAAAAGGCCATACATAGAAATCTAATGAGCCTTAACTATAGACAAAAGTGTCTAGCCTCATTCTTTTAAGAAAAAAGTAACTGGAAATGCTTTCACTAAGAGTTTGCCAAAGACGCTAACCCTTTGATAATACTTCTTAGGTGAGGGGCTGAGGGGACTAGGAGAGCATTGTGGGACAGCCTCTGCAGGGAATAATTTGGCAGTATTACTCAAAAATGCAAATGCAAGGCTTGCTGCTCTGCAAACTGCAGTCCTAGGAACTTACCTTAAAACATAAGTGCAAAATGACATGTATGACAGGGATTGTAATTTGTTTGTAATAGCAAAATTACTGGGCAAACCCTGAATGCCCATAGGTAAAAGGAGTGGGTAATTAAATATATGGTTTATTTATGCAATGGGATACTATCATATTATGAAAAACAGAGTGACATAGAGTGACTGTATGAGGTGAGATCTTTAAGATATTAAGGTGAGGATAAGGCTGGGGGGTGGGGGGGTTCAGTCCCAGCACCAGGGAGACCAGAGGCTTGGCAAATCTTTGTGAGTTCCAGGACAGCCTACGTAGCAAGTTCCAGGCAAGTAAGGACTATAAATGAGACCTTGTCTCAATAAATAAACAAACAAACAAACAAACAAACAAACAAACAAATAAATAAATACTAAGAGGAAAAGCAAGATGAAGAACAGTGTACAGAGTGCTACATTTTATGTGAACAAAAAAAGAACTTCACACATGAAGAAACCCTGGGCTTGGACTATTTACTGGCAGTGGGGGAACCCGACTCTGAGAGATGCTTTGGAAGACACATTTTGTTGAAAATGTTGTTGATGTTTTCTGCTGTTTTAGCCTTGTTATGTCTTGTCTATTTGAAAAGTAATGCTAGGCATGGTAGTGCACACCTTTAATCCCAGCATTTAGGAGGCAGAGGCAGGAGGATCTTTGTGACTTCAAGGCCAGCCTTGTCTACAGAGTTCCAGAACAGCCAGGGCTACACAGAGAAACAAACAAAGCTAAATTTTGGGCAGAGATTGTAACTCTGTGATAGGGGACAAGCACAAGGCCCTAGATTTGATCCCCAGCACAGTTAAAAAAAAATTAAGCCAGGTGGTGGTGGTACACACCTTTGATCCCAGCACTAGGGAGGCAGAGGCAGGCGTATCTCTGTGAGTTCAAGGCCAGCCTGGTCTACAGAGTGAGTCCAGTAGAGCCAGACCTGTTATACAGAGGAAAAACAAATTAAAAAACAATTCTGCCAGTCTGTACACACGTATACACCCAGTACTCAGGCGGCAGTGAAGATAGGAAGATCAGAGTCATATAGGAAATTCGAGGTCAGCCTGAGCCGAGCACCCTTCTGCCTCAGCCTCCTGAGTGCTAGGATTACAGGTGCTTAGCACCACATCCGTCCAGAACTCAGTTCAGCTGTGGAAGGATTATGGCAGTCTTAGGGAAATGTGAATTTTCACAACTAGCGACATTTTGTAGGGCTCACTAATCTGCTCCTTGTCCTTCAGTTTTGTTTCCCCACTGAAAGCAGCTCCCACTTCTGGAGTGTTTAGCCCGAGACCGGAGGGATACCTTGAAGACAACTGGTACAGTGATGAGGCCTCCTGGGTTTTCGTTTCCTTTCATCACAGTCACATAAGATTTCCACTTCTTCCTTTCAAGTAAACCAAAATATTATAGCAAGTGAAACTGTACCTAAGAGTGAATCTTTGTTTTAAACATTTATTTATTTTACATATATGAGAGCTCTATCTGCATGTACCTTTGCATGCCAAAAGAGGGCATCAGATTCCAGTCTAGATGGTTGTGAGCCACCATGTGGTTGCTGGGAATTGAACTCAGGACCTCTGGAAGAGCAGACAATGTAACCCTCTTAACCGCTGAGCTATCTCTCCAGCCCCAAGAGCGAATCTTTAGACTTAAAAAAAAGGCAGTTTCCATTTTATTGATGAAAATGTGTTAGCTTTCTACACTATCAATTTCCCATTGTGTGTTGGATGGCATTTTCTGGTTTAAATACGTGTACGTGTAAAACAAAAACAAAAAAAAAAACCCTAACATTTAAAAATCTTTTTCCTCCACTTCTGTTTCAACGTCGACAACTATTAGAATCTGCGAGTCTGTGCTTTTGAAGCAGAAGGATAGCTCAGCCGAGATGTTGGATTTCACTATACAAACATGATTTTACTTGTCTATAAGAGCAGCTTCTTAAAAAAAAAAAAAATCACTCAGAGGACAGAAGAGAAAAAGAGTAGTTGAACGCGTGCTGGGCTGTCCGCTGCGGTAGGAGGCTGCGCGCAGGCTTCTGCAAAACTCCCGCCAAAAGCCGGAGTGGGCTCCGGGCCTCCCCGTGCGATGCAAAGCCACCTCTGACCGGCCTCCGCCGGCGGGCGTGGCTCCCCCTGCAGGACGGATGGAGAGCTGCTCCGGGAAACGTCCGGCCTCGTGCTACCCGGGAGCCCCGGCTTTAAAAGGCTGCGCGCGCCTGCTCGCTGCTTCCGGGCTGACAGTCTGGGCTGCAGGCAGTGGCGGGTCCCGGAGGCTGAGAGGATGACAAGGAGTGGCTGAACCCCAGGGCCCAGCCTAGACAGTCCGCAACTGGACTGCACGGGAGACGCCCTCGCCCAGGACAGAGTTCAAAGATGGCTTCCTAGGTTTTTGTCTCTTCCTGCCACACCACTGTCTTTTCTTCTCCCGACCTCGGCTTTCCTTTTAAAAATATATTCCCAATTAGAGAAACTCCAGAACGTTTTGCTTGTGCAAGTTATTCTGACATAAGTAACCTGTCTGGGACTCAGTTTTTTCTTTTCTCTAATAATTCTAAACTTCCATCTCTTTAAAAAAAAAATCTTTCGGTGGTATCTTATAAAATATGTGCTTACTGTGTGCCTAGCATAACTCCTAAGTATGTATTCAGAAGAAATTAAAATCTATGTCTATGTTCAGATCAGTGTGACAATAGCCAAAGACATGAAAGCCATAATGTCCATCCACATGGAAGGACACCACACATTGTGATGCATTCATGTGGTGGACTACCACTCAGCAGTAATCTATGATATTATGTATCAGAATGGTTTCTTTGGCTAGTATGGAACAGAAGGAACTTTCTGGAAGGATGGGAATGTTCTGTCTTGACTGATTGTGGTGACGGTTGCTGTCCTTGAATCCCTCCTGTGTCTACCTCCCCAGAGCTGAGAATACAGAAGTCCATTAAAAATACTTTTGAAAACTGAGAGTACCTACCTCATAGGTGGCCGTAACTACTAAGTGTGCTGGGCCACATGTTCAGAGACCTGGGACGATGGCTTGGTCAGCAGAGCTCTTGCCTCGCAAACCATTCAGTCCCCAGAACTCAGGTTTAAAATGAGTCCTTGTAACCTCAGTGCTAGTGAGACAGAGACGGAGACCCCTGGGGTTCACTGGCTGTCCAGCCTAGCCTACTAGTCAAAACCCAGCAAGAGACCCTGTTTTGTTTTTTGTTTTTCAAGACAGGGTTTCTCTGTGTAGCCCTGGCTGTTCTGGACTCACATTGAAGACCAGGCTGACCTTGAACTCACAGAGATCCGACTGCTTCTGCCTCCCCAGTGCTGGGATTAAAGGCATGTGCCACCATGCCCAACAAGAGACCCTGTTTTATAGCAATAAGGATCACTCCGGAGGGACAGTGCTGATGCTGACCTCTGGTCTCCACATGTGCACACACATGCTCTCGCACAAAATTTTAAGAAAAGATAGAATGTGTGGCACCTAGATGCCACCATATGAATTTCTGCTTCTATGCATGCAGTATTTATATAGCATATATATATGTATATATATATATATATTCCAACCCCTGAGAGACTGTGAGAAAGACTTACAGTTCAAAGTACTACATGTCAGAGGTTTCCATCAGATGGGGTTTAGAAGGTTAAATGGGGCCACATACTTACGTTTGTATTTGAACAAGGTAAAGGAATACAAATGTGTATAATTATCCAGTTTAACTTTCTGACATAATTTCTTTTTATGTTGTTGATTTGTTTAATTTTTAGACAGGGTCTCACCGTGTAGCCTAGGCTGGCCTCAAGTCCACAATTCTCCTATTTCAGACTCGGATACTCGATACTATGCCTGACCTGTTAGAATTCTGTGTCTGAGAAACATTGCTTCAAGTCCAAATGCCAAAGAGTCACAGACTTCAGCCAGGGACCCCACACCTCCTCTTAATGTGGAGGCCACAGAGGCAGCGACTGGTGCTCCCTGATGCACCAAGGACATTGCACTAGATGTGGCTTTTCAATCTGCCCCTCTCTGCGGTGCCTTGTGGAAGGGAAGGAGGCTGCAGGCCTGAGTGGACATGCTGCTGCCTCTGCCACTTAATACATGTGAGACTGAGGAAGTCACTTAACCTCCCTAAGCCTTATCTGCCTTATCTGCAAAGCAGGAATAACACCTACCTCATGGGGCTTTTTCTAGGCCTGGTCCGATGGAAAAAATGTGTGTGTGGGGTGGGGATGGGGGACATTGGAGCTAGGGAGAAAGCTCAGTGAGTAAAGTATTGGCAGAGGACCAGAGTTCAGATCCTCAGCGCTCACTGATGGTACTTGTAATCCCAGCCCTGGGTGGGTTCCCAGGATTAACTGGCCAACCAGTCTAGTTAAAATGGTAGGCTCCAGGTTTAGTAAAGGACCCTGTCTCAGAAAATAAGGTGAGGGCTGGTGAGATGTCTCAATGGGGTAGGGTTAGGGCTGGGTCGTTGCCACCAGGCCTGAGAACCGAGTTTGATCCCCAGGACCTACATGTTAGAAGGAGAGAACTGACTCCCACAAGTTGTCCTCTGACTTCTACAGTGTGAGTTTGTGCAGACACACAGAAACACAAACAAATGCCAAAAAAAATTTTTTCAAGGAGTTAAGGTAGAAAGCTATAAAGGAAGGTACGTGCATTGGCTTCTGGCCCGTACGTGCACACAGCTGGGTCTGCACATCCGTGTAAACCTACAGAAAGAAGGAGAAGGAAGTGTGTGTGGAGGGTTGTTGACTAACTGTAGAGGGAATGCTGGTGCCTAGAGAGAATGCGGGCTGCCTGGTGTAGGCAAGTGTGCATTCCCATGAGCAATTTAGGAGATGCAAGACCTAGCCACTCCTCTTTGCACAAACCGGTGAAGACACGGCAAAGCCTGGTGCAAGGTCTTGGAGGGCGCAACTAAAGATAGGCGAGATTCAGACGCTGCTCAGATAAACGGTCCATGAGAAACTGCCAAAAAGGCAAACCCGGAAAGAACTTTCTGGAAGAATGAAGCGCTGCCTCCTCTGCCCTATGTGTAAATTTTCTTTCTTTGCTCTCCTCGAGAAGCCTTCAGTGAAATCCACGTGATCTATGAAAGTGCTTGTGTAAGTGGATTTCTAGGGAGGAGTGGGAGAATTACCAAGCCCTGCCTTGAGGGGCACAGTCAGGAAATTCAGGTTGTAAAACACCCACATCTGCCTTACCCTGAATGTGTCTGGCACAGTGACGGACATTTTAGGTGGCGCTTCGTGTGTCCGTGTTCTGGCAAAAGAACCTGCTTGGCCCCGGCGGCGCAAGTGTTCGTGTAATGACAAAGGGGTCTCTGCGCCTTCTGGTGGGCGTTTCTGTGGTGGGGATGCGGTTATGGTGGGCTCCGGTTCTGCCTCCCTACAGACCGGAAAATCTCCCCGGTTTGTACGCAAACGATTCTCTGCCACTCTCCGCTCAGCTTCCCGACGGTGGAAGGCGCCGGGCGAGCAGAAAGTAGCTTGTCCGGTCTCGGGGGACCTCGTCACTCCCTCCTGCGGCTTCTCGCCCACGCCGTGACTCCAGGGATCTGCCGTAGTGGGCCTGTGGCTCACCGGGCTACAGGACCCAGGCTCTCCGCCCCACCCGGCCCTGACCCCGGGCATCCCGTGAGCTCCGCCTGCTCGTGACTGCCGGACTTGCTGCAGTTCTCAGCCCCCCGCGAGCCCCGGAGCGCTCCGCGGCGTGTTCCGGGCCGGGTCGGGGTCAGGGTCTCGGTCCGGCTGCCGTGCCGCCCGGTGGCGCTGGGACCGAGGGAACGTGTGCGGGTCGCTCCAGCGTGACCCTGGAGCAGCCGGTTCCGCCGCCGCCGCCGTCAGGGCGGAGACTCGAGCGCCGGGTGGACCCCGTGCGGGTACCGTGCAGGCCGCGGCTGTGCAGCCCCGGGTCTGCTCCGCGTCAGCCTTGTGCGAGCCTAAGCTCAGCTTATTTAGAACAGGAGTGTAGGAAAGTAGGCTCGCTTTGGTGTAGGAATCTCAGACCTCTGCGCTAACAAGCTTGCCTGCTCCCCAAACTTATGTTTTGAGGACAAGCAGGACAAGCTGTGACGTCCCCTAAATGCGTTGTATTCGTAGCTGAGATTGCCATACCTGTGCTTGTGACCTTCTCTTTTGCGGCTTCTGGTGCTATTTTGAGATAGGGTCTCAAACTATGAATCCTAGAGCTTCCACCAAAGCGCTGGGACTACAGGCGAGGACCACCACACCCAGCTCCCTGATTCTAGATGTTTCCTCCTTCTCTCCCCCTCTCCTCCTCTTCGTGTCGCTACTGTCTTCCCCTAGTGTCCCACTCTCCCCCAGACCCTCCATCAGCTCCACTACTGACCCCTGGCAGTTTACAGTTTGCGACTCCATCAGCTGTGACCCAAGTATTCAATTCTCACCTCTGTTCCCGTTTGGTTACCAATCTTCACATTCTGGGCTATTTCTGGCTGTCTGTTACACCACCTTCTCACTAATTCCTATCCTTAAGGCATCCTAAATGCTGCCCTCGCCATCTGTGTTCACTGTGCCAGATTCAGGCCCAACCTTTCCCAGGATCTAGATTCTCCATCTCAGTTCAGAGCAGGACGATTTACAGATAGGACCTGGTGAAGTTTGTGTAGCAGGCTGGTGCTCCCAGGACAATCCCGGGAGTCTCTAGGCGTGGCAGGATCCTCTCTCCCTGCCCAACAGGCCAGTTACTGTCCACAGGACCACAGGACACGTTTAGGTTTCTCCTTCTCCCCGAGGGATTTGAGCTGTTTCTCAATCTCTTCTGCCTCTGAGGGTCCTGCATCCTCCCAGGACACACCACACAGCCTTCATTATGAAGGAGGAGGACTCTTACCTTATTCTTCCTCCTGGCGTATCCAGAGATCCTCCTGGGTCATCCACACCAAGAATTGGTAAAGAAAGCCGGGCAGTGGTGACCTACGCTTTTAATCCCAGCATTCGGGAGGCAGAGGCAGGTGGATCTGTCTCTTGAGTACCAGGCCAGCCTGATCCTCAGAACTAGTTCCAGGGCAAGAATTGGTAAGGGTATCAAGGCCAACTGGCCTCAAGTCCAGGCTGTCTCTATTTCCTGAAGTTACTAGTGAGCATCCACACTTAGTACCTGCTGAGTGGCTTAAAGAAGGCCACTGACCTTTCCCCTGTCCCAGCATCCCTCACGTCAAGGTTCAAGCCTCCCTGAACGGAGGGCTTAATTAGAGCCTGCCTTTATCACTGTAGTTTTCTCACCCTGTCAGCAATGCTTCCAGAGAGAGAGAGATCAACCCTGATCCTCTGGTACCCCCCACACCTTAGTCAAAACAGCCAGTCACATGCTTGGCGGGGCCCAGTAGAGCTGGGCTTCCTTTTTCAGAGCGCTGGGCGTGTGTACTATGAGTTGGTGCCCAGATGTGTGTTTATAGGTCTTTGCTGCCCCTCGGGGCCTCCACGGAGCTGTTCTCGGCCCACCTCTAGGGACACACCGAGTCTCGCCTCATGCGGTTGTCCTTTCACACTTGAAATAGCACTTCCTGAGTTTTAGAATTTCTTGCACCAGGAAAGCATTATGGGAGGGGCTGGTGAGGACAGCTATATTTTTAGTAAGTTCATTGAAAATATTATCACTTATTATTATCCTTTTATTTATAAATACATTTCTTAATCCCAAAAACACAAGAATGACAGCATTTCCAAATTAATAAAAATTTTTCACCTCCTTAGAATCTTGTGTAGCCTAAAGTAGCCTTGAACTCCTGATTCTCCTGCCTCTGCCTCCTGAATGCTGGGATTAGATGTGTGTCACCACATTCAACAACAAATCTCTTAAATCAAATAAAAAAATGTTCTCTTAAAAAGTTGGAGTGCCGGGCATGGTGGCACATGCCTTTAATCCCAGCTTTGGGGAGACAGAAAGAGGTGAATCTCTGTGATTTTTGAGGCCAGTGATGCCTACAAAGTGAATTTCAGGACAGTCAGGGCTATAAAGAGAGACCCTGGCTCAAAGGAGAAAATTCACTTTGGGGCTCAGGAGATGGTTCAGCAGGTACTAGCCACTCAAGCTTGAGACACCAGAGTTGGGATCCCTGGCACCCATATAAAATCTAGGTGGGCATGGTGGGAGGCAGAGACAGGGGATCGCCAGAACAAGTTGTCTAGCCAGAAGAGCCAAGTCAGCAAGCGTGGTCCAAGTGAGGAAACCTGCATCAATACATAAAGTGAGAACAATTGATAACCTATGTCAGCTTCTGGCCGCCACAGACTACATGTGCCCACAGACATGTGCCCACATACATGTGACCACAGACATGCACATGCATAACACAAAGTAAATTAATTTAATAATAAAAATGTCTGTCTGGTGGTGGTGGCGCACGCCTTTAATCCCAGCACTTGGGAGGCAGAGGCTGACAGATCTCTGTGAGTTTGAGGCCAGCCTGGTCTACAAAGCGAGTCCAGGACTGTCAGGGCTCTGTTACACGGAGAAACCCTGTCTCGAAAACAACAACAACAACAAATTGACCTACTTCATGTTATCCACACCTTCATTTTTTTCCTTCTCTTTTCTAGTGAAAAGAGCTTCAAGGTCATCGGTGAGTCAGGAACCAGATTCTGCACAAGAACACAAATTATCCATCCACCAAACAAGTTGCTTGAGTACTGTGTGAGGCAAGCAATGTTCACACCCACCCTCTCCATCCAGTGCCTCAATCTGGCTGGACTGGCTTAGGCTCAAGTCTCCCAAAGCCATGTTTTGAGCTGCTTGAGGCGGTATTACATAGGAGAAGATCTCACTGACCCTTTGACCTAGAAGCTACAAGCAGCCCTTTCTTCCAGTCCTCCAATCAAGAGTTTCCCGCGGTGGCATAAATAATAACAGTCACATGTATATATATATTTTTAATTAGCTTGTCATACACTATGTCTCAGCAGTAAACAGACTGAGGGTTCATTTGTTTACATTGTGCGTCAGGTGGGGTCCCTAGTGGCTCTGCATTATCACCTCCATTCTTGGATCAGTCAGAAGACACAGCCTGTGTTTGGAATCTGCCTACCTCACAGAAAAGGGAAAGAGAAAATGGAGAAAAGTGCCATCTTTCTTCAGGGATGGTCTGCAGAGAGTGGCGAGGTCACATCGCCCACATTTCAGTGGCTAAAGCACAAAATCACAGGAACCTTTAATAGGTTAATGAAGACTAGTTTCCCTACAAAGCAGAAGGCTGCAAATGATATCACTTGCAAAGGAAGGGGATGTAGAGACATTCAACAGGAAAGGACTATATAACAAGACCTTGTCTGAGAAAAAGAAAAGAAAACAAAACAAAAACCAAAACCTGGATCCTACAGGATCAGCTCTGTGTTAATAGTAAAGACTAGGACTGGAAAGATGGCCCAGAGGTTAAGAGCACTGGCTGCTCTTCCGGAGGACACGGGTGCTCACAACAAAAGTCTCTATAATTCCAGTTCCAGGGGATCTGACATTAGTGGCTCCTAGGCTCCTGCACTCACATAGAGCACATATACTGGTGCAGGTTCACACATATTCACATAAATTTAAATTTTTTATTGAAAATAAATGATAGAGGTTGGAGAGGTGGTTCAGTGCTTAAGGGCTTAAAGTCCTTTCTTTCGAAGGACTCCCAGCACCCATTGTGGGATGGCTCACAACTGCCTGTAACTCCAGCCCGGGGAAATCCAATGCCTCTGACATCCATGGTCACCTGCACTCACATGCACATACCATGCCCACCCTAATTTAAAATAAAATAAATATTTAAAGATAAATAAGTAAAAATATTTTGATGTTGCAGAATGACATCCAACCAGTGGAAGGATATTTCACATAATATATGTAGCTTATAGAAAACAGTCTGTATCCTATAATATCATTTTTGCTGAAAGAAAAAGACAGAACTAGAAGAAAGCAAGGAAGAATATATACCCAGGTTATCTCTAGGGATTGGATTTATGGGTAATTTTGTTATTTTCTTTTTAAATTATTTTATTATTTACATTTGCCTGAGTTTTATGAAATTCTTTTATAATAGCCACAAGCAACAAGAATAAGGTTTGAAGGAATGTTACTGAGTTAAAGGCTCTCTCAGAAGCATGCAAAGCTTCCCTGCTGGAATTTCTGGGGCTTTCTACAAGGCAGAAGCGCCTGGCCACAAGGTGGCGGTGCAGTTTACAGAGGCTGCCCGCCTTGTGTCTGGCACCCTCAGCCACACCCTTACACGTGTCCTCTAACCCCACCCTTCTGTGCGTGGAGGCACCCCTGAAAGAAGAGACAGCCTGTACCGACAGCAAGTGGCTGAAGAGCAGATGAAAGCCTGAATAGTGTCAGGTACGAAGTGAATGTGTTTTCTTCAACCTTCTGTCCACATTCCTCTGAAGTAGAGGAACATTCTAAACTAAAAAATGTGAAAAGCCTGAGAAAAACAAAATAGAATTAAAAACAAAGAACTTTTTTTTTTTTAAATCAAAACAGAGTTTCTCTTTGTATAGCCGTGGCTGTCCTGGAACACTCTCTGTAGACCAGGCTGACCTCAAATTCACAGAGATCCGCCTGCCTCTGCCTTCCTCCCTAGTGCTGGGATTATAGGGGTGCACCACCACGCCAGGCAAGAACACATTCTTTTTTTTTTTAAGATTTATTTATTTTATGTATATGAGAACTCTATCTGCATATACACCTGCAGCCAGAAGAGGGCATCAGATCTCAATGTAGATGGTTCTGAGACACCATGTGGTTGCTGGGAATTGAACTCAGGACCTCTGGAAGAGCAGGCAGTGCTCTTAACCGCTGAGCCACCTCTCCAACCCAAGAACACATTCTTATATTTTTGGTTGTGAGCCTAGCCTTTAACGGCTGAGCCATCTCTCCAGCCCAAGAACACATTCTTAAAGGCACACTTTTACCCACATGTGTATACACATACTTGATCTGGCAGCTGATGCCACATACAAAGACAGTTGTTGTTGGAAGAAGCCTTCCTGTTTCCTCTAAAGAACGGATGGGTCGGGCTGGAGAGATGGCTCAGCGGTTAAGAGCACTGGTTGTTCTTCCAAAGGACCCGAGTCAAGTCCCAGCAACCACATGGCAGTTCACAGCTGTCTAATTGCCGGGTGTGGTGGCGCACGCCTTTAATCCCAGCGCTTGGGAGGCAGAGGCAGGCGGATCTCTGTGAGTTCGAGGCCAGCCTGGTCTACAAAGCGAGACCAGGACAGCCAGAGATATACAGAGAAACCCTGTCTCAAAAACCAAAAAAAAAAAAAAAAAAAAAAGAACGGATGGGTCTCGAGTTATCAGTACCACTCTCTCTTCCCTCATTTGTATGGCTCATCCTAGGAGCTGGGAGGGGAGGGGGTTGGGGAACAGCCACATATTACTTTGTGTGTATGTATGTGTTTAGGGTCTCACTGTTTAGCCTTGGCTGGCCTGGAACAATCTATGTAGACCAGGCTGATGTCAAACTCATACAGGTCCAATTGCCTCTGCCTCCTAACTGTTGGGATTTGTAATTAAAGGCATGAGCCACCATCCCCCTGCCTCCCTCTTATTATTAATGAAGGTTGATACCCAGCTCACTGTAGGCAATGTGACCTGGGCAGATGGTCTTGGGTTGTGTCTTAGGGTTTTTATTGCTGTAACAAAACACAAGCCAGGCGTGGTGGTGCACACCTTTAATCCCAGCACTCGGGAGGCAAAGGCAGGCCAATCTCTGTGAGTTCAAGGCCAGCCTGGTCTACAAAGCAAGTCTAGGACAGCCAGAGCTGTTACACAGAGAAACCCTGTCTCGAAAAAAAAAAAAAAAAAAAAAACACAGTGACTGTGGTGTTTGAAAATGTTCCCCCATAGGCCCATAGGGAGTGGCACTATTAGGAGGTATGGTCTTGTTGAAGGAAGTGTGTCAACTGGAGATGGGCTCTGAGATTTCAGATGCTCAAGCCAAGCCTTCCATTATGCTTCCCGACATGATGATAATGAAATAAACCTTTGAAACTGTTAGCCAGCCCCAATGAAATGTTTTCCTTTATAAGAGTAGCCATGGTTATGGTATCTCATCACAGCAATGGAAACCCTACCTAAGACAATGATCAAGGCAACTTAAGGAGGAAACAGTTTATTTGGCTCACACTTCCACAGCACTGTTCATCATCAAAGGAAGTCAGGACAGGAACTCAAACAGGGCAGAAACCTGGAGGCAGAAGCTATGAAGCTTGCTCAGTCTCATTTCTTTAAAAGGACCACCAGCCCAGGGGTGGCCCCACTCACAATGGTCTGGGCTCTCCCCATGAATCACTAATTAAGAAAATGTCATATAGGTTTGCCTATAATCCGATCTTATGAAGACATATTCTCAATTTCAGTTCCTTCTTCTCTGATAACTCTAGATTGTGTCAAGTTGTCTAAGAAAACAGAAAGCCAGGGAAGCAAGCCAGAAAGCAACACTCCTCAGTGGCTTCTGCTTCAGTTCCTGCTTCCGGGTTCCTGCCTTGAGTCCCTGCCCTGACTCCCCTCCGTGATGGACTGTAAACTGTAATCTGGCATAAAACTTTTGCTCCCCAAGTTATTTTAGGTCATGGTGTTTATCACAACAATAGAGGAGCAAACTAGAACATCTTCCAAGAGAAATTCCATCCATTAGCAGATGTCCCCATTGTCCCCTAAGGCCAAGACCTAAGCAAGCTCAAATTTGCTGCCTTTACCCACTTGCCCATTTTAGACATTGCATATAAATGGAATTTTACATTTTGTCTTTTTAAATTGAGGGGGGAAATACCATTCCCTTAAAAAAAGATTTAAAAAAATTAATGCATATGGGTATTTTGCCTGCATGTATGTCTGCATCACTTTTGTGCCTGGGGCCTGTGGAGGCTGAAAGGAGACAGATCCCCTGGACTTGGAGTTACAGATGGTTGTGAGCTGCCATGCAGATGCTGGGAAACAAACCTCAGTCCTTTGGAGGAGCAATCTTAGCCACAGAGCCATCTGTCCAGCCCAAAATTTTACATTTTGTGATCTTTTGTGATTGCCTTCTTTCACTTGGCATGATGCATGATGTTTTCAAGATTCACCCATGCTGTAGATTGTATTCATGTTTCAAGGAATAACATAATTCCTTGTTATTGAAAATATTTCATTTTGCATATTTTGGCAAGTACTTGAGTTGGACTATTTATTTGTTTGTTTGTTTATTTACTTATTTAGAGCCAGGGTCTCTTGTAAACCCAGGCTGCCCTTGAACTCATTATGTAGCTGAGCATTACCTTGAGCTCTTTTGTTTTGTTTTGTTTTTTTGAGATAGGGTTTCTCTATGTAGTCCTGGCTGTTCTGGAATTTGGTCTGTAGACCAAGCTGGCCTCAGAGATCCTCCTGCCTCTGCCTCCTGAGTGCTGGGATTACAGGCATTACCACCACACCTGGTGCTCACTTTGGACTGTTATGAATAACACAACAATGAATGCTCGTGTATAAGTTTTTTTGGGGGGTTACTTTCGTTTCTCTATGATGGTGAGGCTTGGATGTTGTATATTTCTGAGAAAGCCCTGTGTTAAAGGCCTCAAGGTGGAACCCTTGAGAGATGCTCTCGGCCTTTAGCCGGATAGAAGGACCTCAGAAGTTCCTCTCTGTGTTCTGATTCATGAGATGAGCCATGCCATAAATGCCTGTCATGTCAGGATGTGCTGTCTTGCCAGAGACCCAAAACAATGTTGTCACTTGATCTTGAACTGAAACCTTCAAAACCATGAGCCAAAAATAAATCTTTTCAGGCTGGAGAGATGGCTCAGCGGTTAAGAGCACTGGCTGCTCTTCCAGAGGTCCTGAGTTCAATTCCCAGCAACAACATGGTGGCTCACAACCATCTCTAATGAGATCTGGTGCCCTCTTCTGGTGTGCAGGCACACATGCTTCAATACAGAGCATTGTATACATAATAAACAAATAAATCTTTAAAATAAATCTTTTCTCTTTACAGGCTGACTACCTGAGGCCTTTCTTTATAGGGCCATAAAGCTGACATATTCATTGAGTATTCGGGGAGGAAGGGACTTGCTGAGTCACGCGGTTTAACTTTTTTAGGAACTTCCAGATTGTTTTCTTAACTAACTTGCCATTTTATGTTGTCATTGTCGATGTAGGAGGGTTCCGGATTCAAACACCATGCCAATATTTGTTACATCTTTCTATTTGGTCATCGCCGTCCTTGTAGAGGTGAAGTGACATTTGAGCATAGTTTTGATTTGGTGTTCCCTAATGGCTAGGGCTCATGTTCATGTTGTCTTTGAAGAGATTCTATTCGGATATGTTATCTTTGTTTAATGGATTATTTGTCATTTCATTATTGAAGTATGGAAATGCTTCACTGCTTTTTTTTTTTTTTTTTTGGTTTTTCGAGACAGGGTTTCTCTGTGTATCCTTGGCTGTCCTGGACTCACTTTGTAGACCAGGCTGGCCTCGAACTCACAAAGATCCGCCTGCCTCTGCCTCCCAAGTGCTGGGATTAAAGGCGTGCGCCACCACCGCCCGGCTGCTTCACTGCTTTTTTTCTTATAAATTTTTTATTTAAATGTTATTTATTGTGTGTGTGTACATACGTACACATAAGGAGATCAGAGGACAACTTTTGGGAGTCGGTTCTCTCCTCTACCACATGCATGAACTCAAGTCACCAGGTGATAAGCATATTTACCCTCTTCTTTCTATCTCCCTCCTCTTCTCCCTCTCTTTCCCCCTCCCTCCATTTCCTCTCACTCTCCCCTATCTCTCCCCCTACTCATCACTAAAGACCCAGTCTCATTCTACAGCCCAGGCTGTTCTAGAATTCACTGTGCAGCTCAAGTTGGCCTTGAACTCATGTTGATCCTTCTGCCTGAGCCCTCCAAGGGCTAGGTTTGACAGCCATGAACCAACACAGCCAAAGATTTGTTATAGGTTCTAGGTAGAATTCTCATCAGTTACCTGATTTATAAATATTTCATGCCATTCTGTGGGTTACCTATTCACTCGCCCAATGATATTATTTGAAGAACAAAGGTTGTGTTTTCCACTAAAGTTCAGTTTTTCTATTTTTTTCCTTTAGTCACTCATGCTTTTGTCCACCCTGCAGTCAGAAGTATTTATTTTTATACTTCCTTCCAGTACTGTGACTAGAACCATATGGTATACAGGACTTGAGATATGGCTTGCTGCCAGAAGTTGACACCTAGTTCTCCAAGGCACAGAGCGCTAAGGCTCTCAGTGGAGTGGGCACGGAGACCTATGGGTACCAGCCAGCCTGCAGAGATTCACCATAGGCATCTTTGGAGCTTTGAAAACTCCACCTGCTTGTTGAGAAACTCTGCTAGCACCATGTAGCCAATATCCTTCGGAAGCCCCCACAGCTCTGCAAATGCCATCACAGCTCTGCATAAGCACTCCCCAGCACAATGGCCGGCACCCCTGCCAGGCCTTCCCAGGATGTTGATGGCAGGACCCTGAGCTGCCCTGGGCTGCTGTGCCCTCACCCCCTCCTTTCCTCTGCTGTCCTGCACTCCTCACTTGCTCTTAACAAACTCAAGGTACATTTAAATTGATGTAGTTCTCCAGACACAGTGCACATGGAGGCAGGGGGATTGGGAGTTCAAGACTATCCTCACATTCAAGATCATCCACCATCTCATCATCCTCAGAGCTGAGTGTGGTGGATCATACCTTTAATCCCAGCACTTTGGAGGCAGAGGCAGGTGAATCTCTATGAGTTTGAGGCCAGTCTGGTCAATACAGTGAGTTCCGTGTCAGCCAGGGCTACATAGTAAGACAAACAAAGCAAAACCAGAAAATCCCCCCAAACACAACAACAAACAGCAACAACAACAGACCATCCATCCTTCACTTCATTGAATTCAACACAAGCCTGAGCTACATGAGTCCATGTTCCAAAAATTGGACAAAATGTATTTAAGGTCAGAAGTATAGTTCAGTGGCAGGTTTGATTTCTAGAAAAAAAAAGTAACTAAATTTATTCAATAAACTGGATACATTCATGATAAAATACAGTAAATGTACAGTAGTTCCTTGACTTGCTGCTTATGTTCCCACAAGCCCTCTGTACATTGAAAGTGGTAAGTGGAAAATGAATATAATACACTGTCTTAGTTAGGTTTCTCCATCTCTGAGATAAGCAACTTGGGAAGGAAAGGGTTTGTTTCCCTTACAATTCCGTATCACAGCCCTTCGGAGGCCGCGGAGGAATGCTGCTTGGGTGTTTGTTCCTTGGGGCTTGCTCGGCCTGCTCTTTTATAGAACCAGGACCACCAGTTCTGGTGGCACCATCCACAATGGGCTAGGCCCTCCCACATCAATCACTGATTAAGAAAATGCCCTTCAGGCTGCATACACCCTAATGCTACAGAGACATCTCCTCAAGTGAGGCTCTCTCCTCTCAGCTCAGGTTGTCACTCAACTAGCCAGTGCTTAGGCCTAGCCTTTCACACACAACACAGTCCATTGGAGCATTGGCTGTTCACCCTCATGATCTCAGCGCTGACTGGGAGCAGCCCAGAACCACAGGAGTTCCGTAGGACATACCGCTAGTCCAGGAAAGGGTCTGAACTAAAAATCTACACTGTGATTTCTACTGAATATCACCTGCTCACCATTATCTCGGAAAAATCATCAACCAAATCATCCAAGTCAGGATCATCTATACTCAAAACGAGTATATTCAGTTGTGTGTAAATAATAACTCGTTAAAAGTGATTTTACTCCCCGGCAGTGGTGGCATGGTGGCACCCACCTTTAATCCCAGCACTCGGGAGGCAGAAGCAGGTGGATCTCTGTGAGTTCGAGGCCAGTCTGGTCTACAGAGTGAGTTTCAGGATAGCCAGGGCTACACAGAGAGACCCTGTCTTGAAAAACAAACATACAAACAAAAGTGATTGTACCATAAATCCATGGGCTGGAGAGGTGGCTCACAAGCCTGACGACTCAAGTTTGACTACTGGGACTCCCGTGACAGAAGGAAGAAATGACACATTGTCCTCTGACCTCCACATGCATGAGTGTTTGTGCACTTGCATGTGCAAATAAATATGAATGAATGAGTGAATGTAAAAATGAAAAAATAATTCCCCAGTCCAGAGTTGACTATTCTAATTGCTTCGGCTATCTCTATATCTCTTCTGTATTAGGTGCTAATTATCAGAATGAATGTGGGAAATATTGTTTCCATGGTGTCCTCGTTAGATTTTTAGTGCAGTTGTAAAACACCATGACCAAAAGCAGCTTGGGGAAAAAATAATTTATTTCAACTTCTAGTTTACAGTGTATCATGAAAGGAAGCCAGGGCAGGAACTCAAGGCAGAAGCTGGAACAGAGGCCACAGAGGGATGCTGCTCACTGCTTCCTCCCTCTGGTTTGCTTAGTGTGACTTTTTGTTTTTCTAGATAAGGTTTCTCTGTGTAGCCCTGACTGTCCTGGACTTGCTTTGTAGACCAGGCTGGCCTCAAACTCACAGAGATCCGCCTGCCTCTGACTCCCTAGTACTGGAATTAAAGATATGTACCACCACTGCCCTCCTAGCCTGAGTTTTTATAATTCCCAGGACCACCTTCCCAAGGATGGTACTGTCCACAGTAAGCTGGGCCCTTCCACATTGATCATTGATCAAAAACAATGCCCCACAGGCTAATCTGATGGGGCATTTCTCAAGTGAGGTTCCCTCTTCTCAGATGACTCTAATTGTGCCAAGTTGACCAAAACTAAACAACACTCATGGTGAAATCAAAGATGTATTAGTAAAAATTAACAGGTGCCCCCGTGAAGACTCTTGAATAGTCTGAATATAATGTCATCTGTGTATATGTGCCAGCCTGAAAGGGCTTTACAAGGAAGTCTTGGTGCTAAGTCTAAGATCTTCCAGGGTTCCTACTTGTCCAGTCTCCCCCTGATCCTGACCTAGCCTCCTGAGCTGCTGGTCTGGCTCTTCCTTGGCTTGCTACAGTCATCTCCAGGGACCATCCTGAAGATGAACCCTGGAGCAGGAAGAGAGACTGGTAAGCATTTACGTCACTGCTGAGAGCCTGGCTGTGGCCTTTCCTCTATGACTTCACCCAGCATTCAAGGAATCCTCTTTGTTTAGCCTGACTGGAGAGATTGTAAGCTGTCTTGACTGTACATACTGCAGTCACGTGGTCTTCATCCTGGCAAACTGGAGAAGGCCTGTCCCGCCCCAAACTATAACAGGTCTTTTATATTTTGCTGTTGCTATTCTAAGTGACACCTGGCCATGCCTACCATGACAGGCCACAGGGCACCATAAAGTCCTCAGAAATAGCCCTGCCTGACATGCTTTTTCCCTTAAGCTTTGAATACAGAGGCCTAGGGCTTGCTGGATCATGACTCTCCCTCAGGAAACATTGAGTGGCTCCTGCCTGATTTCCCTTAGCTTGAGAAGCAAGCCACCCACCCATGAGATCTGGCCTGCCCCAGGTCCTTGAGGGCTTATATTGTCTCCTCTTAATTATAAACCAGTTCTTGTAAGAACTGCCCTCAAAGAAGTGGGCACAAAGTCCCACCCCTAAACAAGAAGCTATTCACAACTGATAGCTGCTGTGAGAGGGACCAATCAGTTTTCTCCAAAAGATCGGCAGGTTTATCAACACACACCAGGGCAAGCCTCATGTTCGGTTGGCTAACACAAAATTGGACTCTGTTTGTTTGTTTGTTTGTTTTTGTTTTGAGAGCAAGTTAACCATGTAATGTTCTGGAACTCACTATGTAGACCAAGCTGGCCTCAAATTCACAGAGATCTTCCTAGCTCTGACTCCCCAGTACTAGTATTAAGGGCATGGACCACAATGCCAGGTGACTCCATATTTGTGGTATTACTTAGCCTTGCCTGGAAACAGAGGATGGTTGGTTCTGGCTCCATTTTCTTCCCCCCCTTTTTTGTTTTTTTGAGACAGGTTTTCTCTGTGTAGCCCTGGTTGTCCTGGACCTCACTCTGTAGACCAGTCTGGCCTCAAACTCACAGAGCTCCATCTGTTTTTGCCTCCCAAGTGCTGGGACTAAAGGTGTACACCAACCACCACACACAGCTAGGCTGGGATGATCTTGAACTCACTTAGATCCACCTGCTTCTGCTTCCTGAATTCTAGGGTTAAAGGTGTATGCCACCATGACTGGCCTGAATCTGTAAACTCTAGGTTTAGTGACAGAACATGTTACCAAAAAACATAGTACAGAGTGACTGAGGAAGACTCTCAGTATCAACCTGTGGCCTCCAGATATGTACACACACTCACACACAAATACAAGAATTAGATACAGATTTATAGGCTCAGGCCTACAAAGCCCAGCACTTGGGAGGCATAAGCAGGAGGATCCGAAGTTCAAGCTCAGCCTGGGCCACATAGGCAAATTCTGTCTCAAAACAAAACCAAAAATAAACAATTAATAATCACATAAGAAACATTTTAAAAAGGTTATTTGTGTGTGTGTGTGTGTGTGTGTGTGTGTGTGTGTGTGTGTGTGTGAGAATGTGTACATGTGCCACAGCTTGTGGGTGGAGGTCAGAGGACAACTTTCTAGAGCTGGTTCTCTCCTTCCAGCTTGTTGAGGCAGAGCCTTTCTTGTTTCTCCACTGTGCTAGCTGGCCTTCTAGCCTTCAGTCTGTTCTCCTTTCAGTGAAATGAATGATTACTGAGACATGTGAAGGCAGCTTAACGCTTAAATTATTCAGGGAAATGAAGATTCCATTTGTGAAATAAATACGTCCTGAAAGTTTGTTTTGTAGATGTGAATTGGAATTTTGTTCACTGAGTTCGCTCAGAGTGGACCATACCTTTAGGCACTACAGCCAGTGGAGATGGTCTCCAAGATAATAAACTATGGATCACTCATAGTGTATGCATTTGTTTCTCTTAGAAATACGTATAGAAATGCATAGATCCAGCCGGGTGTGGTGGCGCACGCCTTTAATCCCAGCACTCGGGAGGCAGAGGCAGGCGGATCTCTGTGAGTTCGAGGCCAGCCTGGTCTACAAAGTCCAGGACAGCCAGACTGTTACACAGAGAAACCCTGTCTCGAAAAACCAAAAAAAAAAAAAAAAAAAAAAGAAATGCATAGATCCCTGCAATATCCCTGGGAGGCTTCGCTGGGAATTAGTAACAGCTTCTGTCACCAGGGAGGGAAACAAAGTGCCTGGAATACAGAGAAAGTGGGAGACATTTTTATTTTCAACATACACCCTTTCAACTTTCAGTGTATTATTTTAGCCAAATAACAAAACTGTAGGGGGAGTGCTGCAGATATAGCTCAGTGATAGAGCACTTGCCTATTATGTGCAAGGTCGTGGGTTCGAGCTCCAATACTGTCAAGATAAAGTATAAAGAACTACTTTAGCACTACGTAAGAAAGTAGATATCACTATTTCCATGTTACTGTATAGTTAGAAAAATGCCTCTGAAAGCATTGCATGATCTGCCAAGAAACACTGGCAGGATCAGGGGGAGTGTTATCTGATGCTAGGACGCTGTCTTCTCAAGTTCCCCCTTCAAGGATACACTAATATTTGAAATTAATTTTCCTTGCTCTCACTTTTTCTCTTTTCCATTTCTCTCTCTCTCTTTCTCCCCCCCTTCTTTCTTTTTTTTAAAGACAGTCCCTCTATGTAGCTCTGACTGTCCTGGAATTCACCAGGCTGGTCTCAGACTGACAGAGATCTGCCTGCCTATGCCTCCTGAGTGCTGAGATTAAAGGCATATGCCCAGTGGCCCACACATGGCTTCACTTTCTTTAAATTATTATTTTATTATATTTCTAGTCCTAGGAATTGAACCCGGGATTTAGTGTATGATAGGCAAGCAGTCTACCACTGAGCATACACTCATCTGGGCTTAGTCTTTCAAAAGATTTACTCTCAAGATAAAAAAATTATTCATAATATCTTTGTGTGGGTATGTACATATGCATGCTGGTACCCACAGAAGCCAGGATCAGATCCCCTGGGACTGGAGTTACAGGTAGTTGTACTTCAACTAATGTCAGTTGCTGGGAACTGAACTCAAATCCCCTTGCAAGGGTAGCAAGCTCTCTTTTAATAATGTATTTATTTTTATTTTATGTACATTGGTGTTTTGACTACATGTGTTTCATCAGATTGTTTGGAACAGGAGTTACAGACAGTTGTGAGCTGCCATGTGGGTGCTGGGATTTGAACCCGGGTCCTCTGGAAGAGCAGTCATTGCTCTTACCCACTGAGCCATCTCTCCAGCCCCTAAGATTTACTTGAGATTGAACTTGTATAGATGATCTTATCCAGGACCTGCTGTGAGTTCTGTGTGAGCTCTTCAAGATTCCATTTTCTTTCTTTTTTGAAGTTTAAGCTTCTAAAGTGTAAGGACCTTAAAGATTGCTAAAGATATAAACCCCACAAGACAAAATACAAAGAGCATACATGAAACATGCTCCACCTCAGGGCTGGAGGCAGAACTCAGTGGCAAAGCATTTTCCTCATAGACCCAGTATAATTCCCAGCACCACAACAATAAATTTTAAAAACAAAAACAAAACAATAAAGACAAGGCCTCACCTCAAAAGTCAGAGACATGAAAAGGAAACCCTTATTCAATTAGGAGTTTACTCCTAGCAACTGTTGGCAGAGCAGTGGGTCTCATGAAGTTTGCATGTATTTATATTGCTGGCTAAAACAGAAAGCAACCATTTTGTGAAGAATTATGACAAGTTATCTAGCCATTAAAAATATTAGTGCTAAGCACTTGGGAGTGAGAGGCAGGCAGATCTCTGTGCGTGTGAGGCCAGCCTGGTCTACAGAGTGAATCCAGGATACCCAGGGCTACACAGGGGGGTGGGGGGAGATTAGTGCTGGGGCTAGGAATGCAGTTCAATGCACTTGTCTAGCATGCCTGAGATCCAGGGTTTGGTTCCCAGTATGGTTAAAACAAACAAACAAACAAACAAAAAACAATGCTGCTTTTAAATCAAGTAATCCCATGCCCGGGAACTGGTCCTCAGGAAAGTTTCTAAGGAAAAGGTCTATGTGGGAAGATCTTTGTGACAGCTGTATCCATTTGTTTTCGTTGTTCCGGCTGTTATAACAATACACCATAAACTGGAGGCTTAAACAATTGCATTTATTCTTCATGGTTCTGGAGGCTAAAAGTCTGAGATTCATGTGGAGGCAGAGGCAGACTCCAGGGAAGGCTGTCTTCTGGGTTTCAGATTGTCATTTTCTGGTTGTATCCTCTCAGGGTAAAGAGAGAGATAGCAGGCCCTCAGGCCTGCTCTTACAGGACACACACTAATCCCATTTATAATGGCTACAGACTCACCACTAATTACTTCCCCGAAGTAAATTACTTTGGAACAACATCAGGATGGGATTAGCATCCAACATATGAATTTTAGTAAGACACAAATACTCAGTCTTTTACAACATCAAAGTCAGAAGACAACATGCTGGAAAGAAGGATGGGCTCACAATCAGGCACCTGGCTGTGAAGCCTTGGTCTCATCATCTGCCATTTGGTGTATGGGTGGCTTTAGGTAAGTGATTTGATCTTCCATCTGCCATAATGGAAGAAGAGAAATGAGCTGGAGGAAGTCCTGTGGGCCAGATCATGAAGGCTCTGGACTGCTACGCCAAGGACTCCGCGCTCTGTACAGTCAGCCAGAGGAAGCTTAGAGGTATTTCATCTATGCATACATCAGGAAGATTAACCTGGTGGTAGTAGCATGCAGGATGAATGGAGCAGGAAAGAAGGCAGAGGTGGGGAGAGAGCTTAGACTGCTGCTGCAGTAGTCTACATGTGAGGCAATGACTAATTAAATGAAACAGCTCAAATTGTGTGAATACCTTGTGGGTGACGAGCCATTATCATAAATCTTCGGGCTCCCTGCAGCATCTGTCTCATAGTTGGCGCTGAGCAGAAATATTACAGAATAACATCTTGTGTTTCTAGAGCCCTTTATAGTTCAAAAAGTGCTTTCATACACATTATCTCATTTGATCTCCGAGGGTTGTTTACAAGTTGCTCTCTGTGAATGATGTTCGCGAGATATTGAAATTGGACCTATGAGTTTATAATTTCCAGGATCCATCCTTGTCTCCTCCTCCATTTAGCTTCCTTTTGCTCGGTCATTTCATTACACAACAGGAAAAAAAGGCATGATGAATGCACCAGGCATTCTATGCGCATGTCCCTTGGAGGCAGGTAAGTCATCAGAGTGCTGGCTTCGAGTGCGTTTAGTTTATTTAATCATTTGTTCGTCTCTCTCTGATCACAGTGGAGTTTCACCATATGCTGTCCCTGAAATTCTCAGCATGCTTGAGCGAGAGTCCATGGAGGGTGGGGGTGGCAAGCCTCTCCCCCTCGCCCTCCAGCTCCAGCCTCTTCACCATCCAGGCTCCAGTCACATAGAACTGAGTCTTTAGACGTGGGGCTAGTGGGGCTCAAGGGAAGCCCTGATCTTTGCAACGATGGAAGCTTCCTGACTCGGGGCTTCTCTGGCTTCCAGAGGCACTAATGAGTAGGGCTGAGCGGTAATTAAGACTGTGCTCAGTTCCACATCACGCAGCACAGCTGCAGCCAGTGGGGGAGACGGGGAGCAAGGGCAGTAAGGACGCCCTTACTCTCTGCCTTCTCTCACTACTCAAAACCTGCTCTCTGGGGCTTCCTGGTACAGCAAGGGGCGTGGTAAAGCCATGGGTGAAAAGGCAACTCAGAAGACAGCTGCCTAGGTGTGTCCAGCCAGACATTGCTGCTCCAGCCCTCGTCCCAGGCAGGGCGTCAACAGTTTTCTCAGCAGTGAGTAGTTGTCTGCTCTGTAACCTGCCTAACTCTGGATGTTAACTTAGCAAGAAGCTGTGATCTGAGAAGTACAAGGATGGATAGCACAGACACTGGATCCTCCCTGACCTGCAAGCCTGCGTGCCTGCTGTCCCTGGGACTTCTGGGTCATTCTGGATCACACCTTAGACCCTGGGGTCTCTAATGAGGGCCAACATCATTAACATGTCAGTGAGTGACCCTCAGCCGGGCTCTGGAGATCAATAGGTCCACCGTTTTCTACAGCTTACTCTTTCCAGCAGAGGGACAGGTGTGAAAGCCACCGTGGCTGCTAAGATAGTAGTAACAAAGGAAAAGTTCTGCAGGGTCACTGAGTTGCTAAGGCAACTAAGCAGTGGCAGCGAGCTGAGTCTTAAAGGGAGATGTTTGGGGCAAAGGGACTAGAACAAGCAAAGCGTGGGACAAGAAGCAGAAGGCAGACTGTCTTAGGCCAGTGAGCAGTCAGCACATGTGACAGGCTTGGTCTGAAGCAGCCATGGGGTAAAAAAGGGAGATTCTAATTAAGTCATCAGAGGCCAAGGGCTTGCAGGAACACTAGCTAGAAGGACCCATGCTCCCCGTTCACTACCAGCAGATGCCCCTCAATCTGAGGGTGCTGAGTTTGAAGGATGTATCAGAGATGAGTCAAGGGCCTGACAGAAAACGCAGAGCTGGAGCAAGGACATGACACTAGGTAGATCTGAAAAGGACACCCTTACACAGATATATATGCAGTCAAAACACCAATGTACATAAAATAAAAAATAAACTATAAAACAGTATTTAAAAAAAAGAATGAAAAAGAAAATGACCCCGAGCCCAATGATTACCTGCCCCTGGATAGCAAGAAGGCCAGTCACCAATGTGACTTTCTGCTGTATAAAGTCCCTACTGTTGCCTGATGAGTGTCCCTTCACACTTTTCTTCAGAGTTGATTTTCAATAAACTTAGGACCCTTATTCACACACTGACCCTGTGGTCATGTGTTCCACAGCAGTGTGTTACCGAAAGCTTGAGATCTCTTCGTGAATGTGACTTAGCAGCCCGGATCCCCTGGAGTCCTGTGTTCTCCATGGAGCACACTGAAAGGTGCCATGTATCCTTTTACCTCCCTCTTCAGGGGCAGCAGGGCATTTTAGGCTCCTCATTATGGTGGCTAAATGTCTGCCCCATAGGAGAAAGAAAACTCCATCCCTGGTAGGAGATGGAGGGAAAGCCTGAAACTCCACATCCCCTCACACTCACCATACGACCAGCTAGACTTCTTTCTTTTGTCAGAGAAGTTGATGTTTCTCCTTCTCTCTTAACCTGGTAGACATGAGGAATGACTGGGAAAGAACCCTGAGAGATGTGGGATGCCCTTCACTTTGGAAGTCTTTGGACTTTTGTGTTTATGTATCTATTTTTAGAAATTCATTTGGGTCTTTTAACTTTAGCATATTTTTCTTAGAGTCCTAAAGGCTTTTGCAATATAGAAAAAAATGACAGTTGATCTGAAGACGTCTGGGAGTTTCTGTGTATAGAGCACTGACCTGAAACACCCACCCACAAGAGCCGATGTGTGATAAGGTGAGAGCCAAGCCTCCAGGAGTGATGGCTCATTGCCCTTCAAGGGTCAGTTCCCAACAGGAGCTGTTGGTGACATCTGGGAGCATGGCCATGCCAGCATGCATACACACCTCTCTTCCCACATTTCCCTAGGTGGCTATGGCAGTACCTCTGTGTCTCTTCACTTTCTTGCAGCTGTTCTGGTCATCATTTGCTCCCTTCACCCCACCCAGAAGCCCTGAGGGTGAGGCCACAGAGAAGCCTTGTTGGTATTTTTGCTTCAGCTAGCTCCCACTCAAACCTGACACCCACAGAAAGGTCAAGCCCATGTGGTTGCACATCTCCTGCCTGGCCTGCCCCTGCTGTTACCATGACGACTGCTGGATTGGAAATGTCCATAGCTGCCTCTACCTGCACACTGGGTGGCTACCCCAAGCACTATTAACAGAAAAAAGCCTCTCATCATAAGCTCTGGAGTTTCAGGACTTTTGGGAAGACCGATTGACAGACAGGCAGGCAGGCAGTCAGGGAGGCAGACATACAGACAGACAAAAACCAGATCCAGTCAGAGACCAGAGATGAGTATACTTAGAGGCAGAAAGAATACAAAGAAAGAAAGCAAGAGCCCAGTCACTCAAGACTTTGAGCTGAATAAAACCAAATGATCTGAGGTGGAGCAAGAAAAACAAACAAAGAGAGGAACAGAGAACTCAATACAACTAGGAGAGATAATCACAGACTGAAAGAATAAGGGAGAGGGCTGTGAGGGACCAAGGGAGAAGAGGCAGAGACCAGGGAGGTAGCAGGGAACACATACACACCCTAGGGAAGCCCCTTGATTCTATTTCTTCCCAAATTCATCCTAACTACTCTCAGCCTCTCCTTTCCCAGAAGGTAAAGTAGTCAGGAGAGCATTGAGCAAAAATGGTTAACTATTGAATGAATGAATGAATGAATGAATGAATGAATGAATAAAAAAGTCCTCACCCAGTCCCAACCAGTAATTTATCTTGTCTGCCAGGTTTCCCTTTGTTTCCTCCTCTTTGGTGTCTCATGTGGATCTGGTGATGGCTTGCTTGCCCAACTCTTCCTCTGGTTGAACAGTTACCACCTTAAGAGGGAACTTCTCCTACTCCAACAATGGTAAAGTTGAGGCTCACCCCAACACACACATTTTGAGTCTCTTTCACTCCTCGTTCATCATAAGTACCTACTCTCAGGCTTTCCTCCCAGGAGATGAAGCTTCAGAATATGGTGCAGGAATGGAAAGAATAAGAAGAAAAGGGGCCCAGCATGAGGGTTCTGTGGGTAAATGCACTTACCACAAGAGCATGATCAAACACACACACAACCACATACATACACACACACTAATAAAAATAATATAAAATTCAAAGTCAAAATTACATAGATGGGAAATCTCTGTTTCTAAAAAGATTTTGATGTGCTGAGGATGTAGCTCAGTAGTACAGCATTTGCCTGCCATGAATGAAGACTTATATTCCGTCCACAGTACTAAGGACCTTAGGGATTACCTGATCCAGCTTTCCATCTACTATAGGACTCCCATTTCCAGCCGTTCTGTATGGAGGTATGAACTCCATCAGTGACAACACGACCCACTGCTCATTGATGGAAGCCACTAGGAAGCTCTCCTGATCACCTAGTAGTAATCAGTCTCCCTAAAACTTCCACTTACTGATTCTAGTTTTATCTCTTTTACTTCAACGTCTCAGCTTTTGACCCAAAACTCCTCCAAATATTCTCAGTTATAATGATATTTCCTCTGTTCCTTAAAAAATTTAAAAACGGGCTGGAGAGATGGCTCAGACGTTAAGAGCGCTTCTGCTGGCTGCTCTTCCAGAGGTCCTGAGTTCAATTCCCAGAAACCACGTGGTGTTTTATAACTGGCTATAATGAGATCTGGTGCCCTCTTCTGGAGTGCAGGCATATATGCAGGCAGAACATTGTATATATGATAAATAAATAGTTAAAAAAAAAAAAGAAGAAAGAAAGAAAGAAAAGAAAAACCTAAAATATCCCAGTTGTTAGATTTTACCAATGAAGACTCAGGAGCCAGATGCTGGGATGAAAACCTGCTAGCTCAGAGAGGCAGAGAAAGCACCCAGCTGACATTCCTGTTCCACCAACATCCCAGCCAAAAGCCCTAAGCTAAAAAGCCCAGAAGAAGAACCGAGAGGAAGAAATCTAGAAGGAGAAAACCTCTGAAGCCCTCTGAAGGATGCTTTGAAGGAATGAACCCAAAAGAACACCTGAAGGAACCTCAACTCCTTCTCCACACTGTCTGAAATACCCTCAGTGCAATGTCCCTCCTTTCTGTTTAATCCCTGTCAGCTGGTTTCTTGCTCCACCTCTTGACCTAGGATTAATTTTATTTAATCTTGAGTATAGAAAGTTCTTGGATTAAAAATGTGTGCTTAGAGGTGAGCCACACCATAACTATTTGTTTACAATAGACAGAAGTTTTTGGATTAAAAGCTGAGTCATCCCATAATTAGAATCAGATTTCTCAATTCACAAACTCAGGTTTCACAATGTGATCAAATATTCTGAAATAATAAATCTTTTTTAAATTTTTAAAAAAATTAAGCTAGGCATGATGGCGCACGCCTTTGATCCCAGCACTTGGGAGGCAGAGGCAGGTGGATCTCTGTGAGTTCAAGGCCAGCCTGGTCTACAAAGTGAGTCCAGGACAGCCAGGGCTGATACACAGAGAAACCCTTTCTCAGAAAAACAAAACAAACAAAAATTTAAAAATTAAAAACCATATTTATTTCATGTATATGAGTGTATGTATGTATGTATGTATGTATGTATGTATGATTTCTCACATGTATGTTTGCCTTTGATTCCCTGGTTGTGAGCCACCATGTGTGTGCTGGGAACTGAACTTGGGTCCATTGGAAGAGCAGCAAGTGCTCTTAAATGCTGAGCCATCTCTCTGGTCCCATAATCTTTTTTCCTTTCTTTCTTTCTTTCTTTTTTTAAGAAATCATTTCACAGGGCTAGAAGGATAGCTCAGTGGTTAAGAGTATTTCCTCATAACTGCCTGTAACTCCAGCTCAGGAAATCCAACTACCTTTTCTGATCTCCATGGGGACCTGCACATACATGATACAGACTCACACAGGCACACACATATACCTAAATAAAAATCTAACAAAGGAGAGAAAGGGTTTCATTTATCCTAGGCTGGCTTTGAACTTGTTACATAGCCAAGAATGACCTTGAACTTCTGATCTTCCTGTCTCTATCACTCCTGTGGTAGAATCACCCGTTTACCACCATGCCCAGCTTATATGGTGCTGTGGACCGAACCCAGGGCAATATGTATGCTAGGCAAGCACACCACCAACTGAGCTACATTCCTAGCCTTAGACAAAATAATCTTTACTGTTTTGTTCTTTCTTACAATGACCTGATCATCTGAGCCTTACCCTGAACAGCTCCTCAAGAAGACATTTCATTTATTAATGATTCTTTTATAATGTGGGTCCCACATAATCCTCTCAGAGTGGTATAATCAGTGTTAGTCACCTTTGCATCGCTGTGATTAAAGTACACGAACTAGCGTGGCATAGCATGGAGAATAACAGCCCAGGGGACGTATGCATATATGGGGTCATATTTGAGAAATAGAATTAAGAGCTAGCTTAAATGGGCTAAGATTGAACAATTCAGGCCAAAGCTTGTTAAAATCCTTATGGTGTCTGTGTGCTCATTTATAATAGTGGGTTAAGGATTAACCCTGCAAACCAACTAACAATAATATAAATGTTAAGTAATAATTTAATTAGCCATTTTTTAGCTGGGCATGGTGGCGCACGCCTTTAATCCCAGCACTCGGGAAGCAGAGGCAGGTGGATCTCTGTGAGTTCAAGGCCAGCCTGCTCTACAAAGTGAGTCCAGGACAGCCAGGGCTACACAGAGAAACCCTGTCTCAAAAAAAAAAATTAGCCATTTTTTACAAATGACACCCAAACTCGGCAATTAGAATCCATGCCCACAGCCTGACAAGGCCCGGCTAAAAGGTAGTTTCCTAGCCAAAGAGTGGGGAACCAAACCCAGTGGAATACATTTCAAAGGAGTGGCTCCCTTAACAAAAACTACTAAACTACTGCCTTGCAGCAAAGGTGGAAAGCTTAGCTCTCCTTGCATACTAAAAAACCGGCAGCCATCTAAACAGAGCTTGAGAATGAAATTAACCGCTTAGGTTAAAAATGGAGGAATTCATAATGTCTCAATACATTTGGATTCCAATTGAGTTGTTTCTCTTAGCATGCAGATGATTTTTGCACTGATAATTGTGATTCTATGTATCATTTTTGAGAAAGATTGGACTAGGATAGGCTTAAAGGAAAGAATTTACAGATGGAATGCTAAATTACCAACAATGACAATGGAGAAAGGAGGGAGGCCCTTCCCAATATATAAGACAAAATTGATGACATCTGGAGCTCAAAGCTCCCTGGCTACTAAATGTGTTTTGGGTCTCTCTGGGACAGGCCCACCTACGATTTACAGTCACAACGAAATTCCAGGAAATAATGAACAGAGCTTTAATTGCAGCATGGGATGGCATGGTTAGACCAAGGCTTTTGGAATGTTTTTGTTTCTTTGCTTGATTTTTGTTTAGATTTCTTTGATTTCCCTATATCAGTGGGAGGTAAAAAGGATATTTTTGTGGTTTGGCAATGCTAAAATATGAGAGATTTTTAAGGATTTTGGGCAGATTTGAAATTGTCACTGCAATTCAAAGTTGCTCTCTGGGTTACAGAGTTTGAGCAGGGCAGTAATGGCACATGCCCTTAATCCCATCATGCTGGAGGCAGAAACAGGCAGATCTCTGAATTCTAGACCAGCCTAGTCTAAACAATGAAGGTAAGGCAGGAATCCTGATGATAAGATAAGGCTGCTTACTAAAGACAGTCTAGAATTCAAAATAACACATTTTTTCCCTTGATGTTATGTTTTTGCTTAATAATAATGTCCTTGCTGATCTAATGGATATATACACATAATCTTAAATTTATATAAAGGGAAAGGGGTCACAGCCAATCTCCTTAGGTGTGGGGCTCCTAAGAACTGGTTTCAAGAGGCATTTTGCTCCTGAAAGAAATATGTTAGGAGCCAGGCATGATGGCACATGCCTTTAATCCCAGCACTTGGGAGGCAAAACAGGTAGATCTCTGAATTCAAGGTCAGCCTGGCTACAAAGTGAATCCAGGACAAGGATACACAGAGAAGTCCTGTCTTGAAAGAAAGAAAGAGAGAGAGAGAGAGATGTTACTTGTGAGAAATTATATACTTTCAGAACAAAGGAACCAGACACCAAAGAAGACAAGAGAAGCCCAGATGACGCAGCCTCAAAGACTGCCTCAATAGTTGTTTCCTCCAAAATCTGCATCTAGAACAACTTCAAAATGATTTGCTAAGATGGTCCAGCCTTACAGACTATTCCAGCCAGGACTTCGATAAAGCCCTGAACTTTCCTACCCAAAGTCCACCTTTGGACTACAAACTGCTCAGGACATTCAAATTGTTGAGCACATAGAGACTGGACAACAAATGTTACTATTAACTTGCTTAACCATTTTTTTTTTTTTTTACATTTTATTTGGGCCCCCAAACAGGTTTTCTGTGTCCAAATCAACAGGAAGCAATTTTAAGAGAGTGAGGCCCCATTCTCAGAAGGTAGGGTGGGTAATTCTTTGGTTATTTGATGGGTTATAGATTTTGTCATTTAGGGGGACTGGTTACAAGTTGTTAAATGGTCTTGTTAAGCAAGGTATAGGAGATTAGATTCCAGGACTTTTCTCTATCCTTCTTTCTCTCTTATATAGGGGGAAAAGAGTTGAAAAGAAAAAGAGGGGGAATATATATATATATATATATATATATATAAAATATAGAAATGATAAGATATAAAGGGTAGATTATTGAATCTGCTCTGAAACTTAAAGCTATTGTTATTCTCAAAACAAGGTTATCTTTTGATACATTGGTATAGAATTTTGTATATTGATAAAAAATAAGATTAATTTTGATTCATTGGTATAGAATTTTATATATTTTGACACATATTATGTATATTTCAACTCTTATATAAGGTATTGTGCCTACACAACTCAATTAAAAGTACAGGTTTACTTCCAATCCTTTTATGAGTTGCTTTTGCAATCTATTTAGGAGTCTGGATAATCAATACAAATTGATTGCTGGCCAGTTAAGCTCCTGATCATGTCAAATACTAGTCTTAATTTATCACAAAATAGGCTTACTAGGTTAAACAGATAATAAATGGATAAAAATATACAGTTTGCTTGTTCAAAGATAGATAGATAGATAGAAGGATAGATTTATAAATAAATCAATAGATGTCTTCAAAACCCTCAGAGGCATACAGAAAATGGCATTTAAAGATGTTTTTATTATTTTAAGAATTGTTTGACTTAAGAAAGTCAGCTCCTGACAGCTCCCCTTTTACTTGGAAGAAGACAATGAGCATCAAAAAATTCCAACAGGAGATAATTCCTACTGGGCAAAAATGCCCCTGCTCTCTCAACAGACTATATACAGTCCAAAGATGGACCAAAGCTTAAATGCAGATAAGTCCATGGCCTCATTCTGCAGAGACAGAATGGGAAAATCCTTCTTATTTCCTGCTGCACAATTATGTCTGTGAAATATGCTTGGCCAGAAGGCTGAAGACGATGCTCCAACAGTATCAAGAGATATTTGAGACTGTCTAGGCAGCAAGCTGTCGTTTTTCTACTCTGGAATCTCCTCTACTATGCTACTCACTATTCCTACTCACTCAAATAATAACTTTATCCCTTCTTATGTCTTTGACAGGCTTGAAGACATAATAGATGTAAAATTTAAATTGAATTTGAGTTATTTAGGATTTAAGAGGATATTTTCAAGTCTAAATAAAATCTTTGGGTTTATAAATATAGGATATGATAGAAAATATTTAGGTTCAAAACTTCAGACACACATAGATGGTTTTTTTCTTCTTCAAGATTGCCTGATACAAATAAGCTAAACATTATGTGTGTAACTTTTACATATGGTTTTCTTGATTGTTTCATATTCTTCCTGTTTTTACTATATGATTTTTAAAAATTAGCCTTTTTATTAGACAAAAGGAAGGGATTGATGGGGTGATGTTAAGCATTCTAAATGTTAATTAATTGGTCTTGCTTGCTGTCTGTTACTTACATTATCTCTGATTGGTTAAGTAAATGCTGAGGCCTGAGATTGGGCAAAGACAGAGGTAGGTGGGACTAAGGTGTGAGGGCTTCTGAGACAGAGAGGTTTATGGGAAGAAGAAGCCAGGAGCAGGAAGAAGGAGGACACACGCCATAGGTTAGAGAAAAGAATATCATTCCATGTAGTCTGGAACATCAGCATAGCATGGAGAATAACAATCCAAGGGGATGTATGTATATATGGGGTCATATTTGAGAAATAGAATTAAGAGCTAGCTTAGGCCGGGCAGTGGTGGCGCATGCCTTTAATCCCAGCACTTGGGAGGCAGAGGCAGGCGGATCTTTGCGAGTTCGAGGCCAGCCTGGCCTACAAATTGAGTCCAGGACATCCAGGGCTACACAGAGAAACCCTGTCTCGAAAAACAAACAAACAAACAAAAAAAACAAACAAAAAAGAGCTAGCTTAGATGGGCTAAGATTTCACAATTCAGGCCAAGGCTTCTTAAAATCCATATGGTGTCTGTGTGCTCATTTATAATGGTGGGTTAAGGATTAACCCTGCCAATCAATTAACAATAATATAAATGTTAAGTAATAATTTAATTAGCCATTCTTATACACAACAGACTATCTAAGAAGAGTCCCATTGAGAGTATAGCAGAAGCCAGAGGCCTTGAACCAGACCAATGACTTATTACAATGAACATTTGCAAGTAAAGAAGTGTGGACCAAAAGGTATACTGTGTGACACACTACAGCTTCCACAATGAGATGTTTTTGTTTATTTTAATTTTTTTCAATTTTTATTTTTTTATCTTCTTTGGGGGATAGGTTGCAAGGGTGGAGGGAGGCTGCAAAGGGACAGGGAGATGAGTGGAACTGGGGTAGATGATGTGAAATTTACAAAGAGTTGATAAAGAGTGAAAACAACCAAAACCAAAACCAACCAAACAAAAATACCTAAGCTAAGTAACATAAAGGAGATTTTAGATCTTAGTCTCAAAAGTTTTAGTTTAAGGTGGGCTGACTCCAGAGCTTTGGACAGTAAGAGAATATGACAGGTTGCAGGGGGAGGGAGAGAGGGAGGGAGGGAAGGAGGGAAAGGCTCGCAGTGGAGGTGCTGCTTACCCATCAATGGCTGGGAAGCTAAGAGAGAAAGGGGCTGGGGACAAGATACACACTTCAAAGGCAGACCCGAAGTAACCTACTCCCTCCCAATAGGCCCCACCCATATGAATTCATCAATAAATCCATCCATTGATGATGTTACATCATCATGATCCAATAATTTTTTAAAAATAATTTACTTACTTTTATGTACATTTGGTGTTTGGCATACATGTATGTGTAACTTCAATTTAATTATCAATTGTATTTATTAATAAGTATAAACTGTAAGATTGGGCTGGCAGAGCAGCCAGCAGCTTGGCAGAGCAGTGGGCGTCCTGGCAGAATATCAGCTGACAAGCCGGGCGGTGGTGGCGCACGCCTTTAATCCCAGCACTTGGGAGGCAGAGGCAGGCGGATCTTTGTGAGTTCGAGGCCAGCCTGGTCTACAAAGTGAGTCCAGGACAGCCAAGGATACACAGAGAAACCCTGTCTCGAAAAACCAAAAAAAATATATATATATATGTTTTGGGCTGGAGAGATGGCTCAGCGGTTAAGAGCACTGGCTGTTCTTCCAAAGGTCCTGAGTTCAATTCCCAGCAACCACATGGTGGCTCACAACCATCCACAATGTGATCTGATGCCCTCTTCTGGTTACAGATGTTCATACAGATGAAGCACCCATACATAAAATAAATAAATCTTAAAAAAATTAAAAAAAAAAAAAAAAAGAATATCAGCTGACAGGCCTGGCCCATCTGAATCCAGCGGCCTGATTTATCTTGCGGAAAAAGCCCCGGACCAAGGGTGGCCTACACCACCTGTAACCTATACTCTGTTAAGTAATATAAGTTGTTATATTAGGCCAGTAGAATTACCGGCAGCTTGGTGGAAGATTTACCAGAGTTCGAAGGGAGTCCGAGAGTCTGATGGCCCTGGATTGCTTGGACTGATGGCCTATAAGCTGCCTTTCCTAAATAATTAAATACAGCAAGACCTTGTAATGTTTCAACCTTAGCCCTTACCTGGGCAGACTCTCAATTAGCTACTCTAAATTAACTTGGATCACCTAATCCCAAACCGTCATGTGCCTGTGATTACCTTCCAGCATTCTCAAACATGTCTATCTGCTTCCATGTCTCCTGGTGGAATGAATTAATGCTCTGTGTAAAACTCAGGGTTCCTGTTCTAATCTCAGGAAGTCTGCCTTCTGATACTCTTTCTGCCCAGCTAATTGGCCATCAGCAACTTTTATTAACCAATCAAGAGAATGCCTCCGAAGAGTCAGTAACCAGATCTCAGCATTGAAATCAGCCTATCAGACCTTCCCCAACATCTATGTGTGTGAGGGTATCGGATCATCTGGAACTAGACTTACAGATAGTTGTGAGCTCCCTTATGGAAGCTGGGAATTGAACCTGGGTCCTCTGGAAGAGCAGTCAGTGCTCTTAACCACTGAGCCATCTCTCCAGCTCTGATCCAATAATTTTTTAATATTTATTTATTTGTTATGTATACAATGTTCTGTCTGCAGGTATGCCTGCAGGCCAGAGGAGGGCACCAGAAGGCACCATGTGGTTGCTGGGAATTGAACTCAGAACCTCTGGAAGAGCAGTCAGTGCTCTTAACCACTGAGCCATTTCTCCAGCCCCGACCCAATAATTTTTTATTAACATTTTTAGAAATTTTATTTTCTTCCGATTAATTGATTTGAGAGGGCTTTGTATCATGGCATGCATATGGAAATCAGAGAGTAAATTTTGGGAATTAGTTTTCTCCTACTGTATGCAGAATGGGTTCAAACTCAGGTCATCCGGTTTGACATCAGGCTCCTTTAATTACATTTATTGTGTGTGTGTGTGTGTGTGTGTGTGTGTGTGTGTGTGTGTGTGTGTGTTCCAGTGTCAGGAGTTAATTCCTTCTACCATGTAGGTCTCAGGGGTCATACTCAGGTTGTCACGACTGGCAGCAAGCACCTTTGCACATTGGACCATCTTGACAACCTCAATCACTTTTAACAGAACTACCTCTGGAGTCCTTCCTTGAACACACAACCTTTACAGACATTTTCCATCAGAACTGTAACAGGCTTTAAATACACTTCCACTATTGATTCCTAGAACTGTAACTTATTTATTTATTTGTTTGTTTGTTTGTTTATTTATTTATTTATTTATTTATTTATTTATTTATAGGTGTTTTGTTTTGTTTTCTGAGATAAGTTTTCACGCTGTAGCCCTGTTTGTAGATAAGGCATGAACTCTTGGATATTCACCTGCTTCTGCAGCCAGAGTTCTGGGACCAAACAGATGTGCCGCCACATTAGCTTAGAACTGTAATTAAATTTTTTCTTTTAGATTTATTTTCTGTGTATGAGTGCTTTGCCTGCATGTATGTATATATGTGTAGCATGTGCAAACCTGGTGCCCTCAGAAGCCAGAAGAGGGTGTTGGATCTCCTAGAACTGGAATTTGGCATGGTTATAAAAATCACTACGTGAGTACTAGGAACCAAACCCAAGTGCTCTGCAAGAGCAGCAAGTACTCTTACCTGATTCACCATCTCTCTAGTCCCACGACTGGAATTTTTTTTTAAACCTAATACTACTGACTGGTTTGGACTGTTAAGACACAGAACGTCTGAACATCCCCTTTGATGACAAGAGGACTCCTCTGCGTCCCATTCTCCTGTGCTTCTGGTAGCACTGGTGACTAGGGCGCCATCTACTGCAGCAGCCATACATCTTCTCTGGGCTGTAATCATTACTCACATGTGACCCGGCCTGTCAGAGCCCTTCCCTGAGAAAGCAGTTGGAAGGCAAGATCTTTCCTTTGGAGTTTCTGTTCTTTCATCTGTTCTGTTTTGTTTTGTTTTTTCCAGTGGGGGTGGGGGCTTGCTGCACAGCCCAACAGCATGGAACTCTCTTAGTTCTAAGGCTAGCCTTAAAACCAAGATCCTTTGGTCTCATCCTCCTGAATGCTACTCCAGAATTATTAAATTTTGGTAGATTGCTTTCAATTTATCCACATCATTCACCTCAATGTTGAGCTGCATAGAGGAAAGACAGACAGACAGACTGTCACTCTCACTTGTAATCCCAGCATTTGAAAGGCCAAGGCAAGAGTACTGACAAGGCTTTAAGGCCATTCTGGTTTGTACACACATGAGTTTCAGGACAGCCTGAACTAGAGTGAGATCCTATCCCAGTGAAGAAAAGAAAATGGCTGGCTAGTTGGCTAAGAGCATGTCCTGTTCCTGTAGAAGACCTGGGTTTGATTCCCTGTTGTTCTGGATCTTCCGCTTGAAGGTCCAGGCTACATCAGTTTTCAGGTAGAAAAGGATGATACATGGGTCTGGATCCATGCCACAGGATATCCAGCCTGGATGGAGAGGCAGGAGAATGGATTACCTACACCACCAAGTGTAGGGGTTAGATAAATTAGATTTAGAAAATATATAGGGGTTTCTGATACTGTCTCTTAATTCGGGGCATGAAGAGCATTATCAGCATGTGGACTAAAAACAGGAAACAAACAGAAGACTTAATAGACTGAAAAACAAGGTTGAAGTCAGGAAAAACAGGAAAGACTCAATAGACTGAAAAACAAAGTTGAAGTCAGGAAAACAGGAAAGACTTAAGGGACTTGAAGAAACAAAGTATCTGGCCTGACACTGTTTTCAGCTGCTAAGTGGGCGGAGCCCAAATTAAGCTGAAACAGAGTTCCTCCTGTTTAAGGACAGTGCATGGAGCCCAGAAGAAGAAGAGGCCCCTGATGCTAGAGAGCTCCAAGAGTCCTGCTGAAAAAAGTGCTGGCCATCATTTGATGGCCAGATTTCCCTGAAGCAGAAAGAAGCTGGTGAGCAAAGAAAGCCTGAGCAAGACACCAAAAGGCCAAGGACTAAATCCTGTGGCTCAGCTTTTGCCTAGAGGGCTTTGATCTGTCCAAACAGTGGCCTAAAGGAAACGGTGCCTGGCTTTAAGGACTGAGGCAGAACAGCTGAGTTCCTGATTCAAAAGAAGTAAGTTGGCCTGCAGACAGCTGGGGTCTCCCACAGAGAAGAAAGCATGAAGCCTTATTTAAGGTGAGACTGCAATAACCAACTTACCCTGACAAACCTGCATCTGAGAGATCCAGAAAAAGGACTGCTAAGTGCGTTAAAGAATCTACAACAAAGACTGTGTTCCTGACGACTGAGGACCTGCCCCAGAGACTGTATCATTCTAAAAGGTTAGAAAAATAATTATCAATAGGTTTAGTGGATAGGTTAAAGGGGTTGTAAGAATTTATAGGATTAATAGTTAAGAAATTGTTGGTGTTTGTTATAAGTGAATTTAGTAATAAATAAATAAGTGATAAATAATAATTTAAAAGTTCGGTTACAACCAAGTGTTACAACCCTTATGATAAGCATGCAGGAGACAGAGAGACACTCTGCAGCATAGCTGAACATCACAGTTCTTTTAGCTAAGCTGCTGGCACCAGGCGGGGCAGCTTCAAGGAGCTCAGAGCTCCTGGCCTGAGCCAGGTGACTTTGGGAGTCTGACTTGGTTTGGGCAGATCTGGTGGCTGCTTTGGGAAGAGCCAGCAACCAGCCACTGCAGGTGGGCCCTGCAGTGAGCAGTGCAGACACAGGAGAAATTGTGGAAGCTCCATGCCTGGGCAAGCTTCAGAGGCAGCTACCAGGGCAGCAACAGCGATGAGGCAGAAGTTGGAACTTGCTCCACAGACACCCTGAAGTGGGCTCTGGCTGCCAGCGGCAAGAGCTTGGCTTAGGCAAGCGCATCCAGCGATAAATTCTTCTGGGAGGGAGAAGGCCCTTCCTTCCCAATCCCAAAATAAACAGCAAGTGTCAGACGATCATGGTGGAGGAATGGAGAGAGTTTATTTCATGATCAGGAACATTATAAATCTTAGGCAATGGGAGGGGTTTTGTGGGTGAACCTGTTTGATTCGATGGGGCTAGGAGTGCCAGGGATACTTCATTTACAGGCAGCAGCGGAGTCCTGTCTTAAGAAGAGGAACGCAGGCGGGCGTGGTGGCACATGCCTTTAATCTCAGCACTTGGGAGGCAGAGGCAGGTGGATCTCTGTGAGTTTGAGGCCAGCCTGGTCTACAAAGCAAGTCCAGAACAGTCAATACTACACAGAGAAACCCTGTCTCAAACGAACAAAACAAAAACAACAACAAAAAAACCCAAACAAACAAACCAAAAAGAAACCCTCTCTCTTGGGAAAAGAAAAGAAAAATAACCCCAAAACCCAAAACAAAAAAAGGGGGGGGAATGCAGTATCTAATTATCCTATGGACAGCAGGGGTGGGGTAAGAACTCAAGGTATGGTTAGAGGCATGAGCAAAAAAGGTCATTGGTTGAAAGCTATGGTATTTAAGTTATTTCATTAGCATAGGGAGGTAGTAACAGGTGCTTACTGAAATGATTTCTTATTAGGAAAAAGTGTTGGACCTGTAACTTCCCTGAGGGCTATGTGACATTCCTCAGATAAAAGGTGTGAGGTCCAGTAGGGAAACCCCCAGGAAATCCCCAGGTAGAGAAGGACCCTCCTGACAAAGGGAGTCTATCATTTTGCATCGAGCTCAGGGGCTTTCCAATGATACCAGACTTTATCTCAGCAGCAGAATTTCCAAACAATTCCCAGACCACAGGGCAGCTCACAACCATCTGTAGCTCCAGTCCCAGCTGATCTGAAGGCGTCTTCTGACCTGTGTGGGTACCAGGCACATATGGGTTACACAGACATACTTGCCAGCAAAACACACGCACAAAATAACAACATAAACAAGTCTAAAAAGAAAGAAAAGAAGGGGCTGGGCAGATGGCTCAGGGGCTAAAAGTACTTGTTGCTCTTGCCTTGGACTGGAAATTGGTTTCCAACACTCATGCCGATGGCTCACAGCCACTTGTGACTCTGGGTATCCAACACCTTCTTTTGGCCTCTGAGGACACATGCAGGGACATGCACACCCACATAAATCTTTTAAAAGAAGAAGATGTCATCTTATCCCATGTATACTTTTTGGATGCTTTTCTAAAAATCTTGTCAGTCTATTCTAGCCTGTATCCTCCATCTTCTTTGATCTTCTGAAGCCATCAGACACCAGGACAAAGACCCTGCCATTCTGCTGAATCACTGGTGATTCCAAGACAGAGGATGCCATGCTCCACGCCTGCCACTCTCTACCCTTTCACTCAGTTGCCATGTCTGTGGAAGAAATGCTTCTCATTTTCACTTGTCTTAGCCTCACTGCCACATCCTTGTGTTAGGGAAGGTCTATTAACATTGCTTCTGATAGGCTGTTTTCAGTGCTGAGATCTGGTTAATGCCCCTTCTGAGGCATTCTCTTGATTGGTTGATAAAAGTCACGTATGGCCAATTAGCTGGGCAGAAGGAGTATAGGAAGGTGGGACTTCCTGAGATTAAAACAGGAACCCTGTGCTTTACAGGGAGGATTAGCTCATTCCACTAGGAGATGTGGAAGCAGATAGGCGTGTTTAAGAATGCTAGAAGGTAATCACAGGCACATGGCAGTTTTGGATTCGGTGATCTGGGTTAACTTAGAGTAGCTAATTGAGAGTCTGCCCAGCTAAGAGTTAAGCGTTAAAACATTAAAAGGTCTTGGTGCATTTGATTATTAGGGAAAGGGCCATGGCAGTTTGTAGGCCACAAATCCAAGCAATCCAGGGCCGTCGGATTCCCGGCCAGTTCCCTGACGTCGAACTCTGGCGAATCTCCCGCCAAGCTGCCGGTTATTCTACTGGCCTAATTACTTATATTAGTTAACAGAGTTTAGGTTACAGGTAGTGTAGGCCACCCTTGGTGCGGGGCTCTTTCCCCAGGATAAATCGGGCCGCCAGTCAAGGCACGCGGGCCAGGCCCATCGGCTGATAACCTGCCAGGCCACCCGCTGCTCCGCCAGCCTAATCTTACAGTTTATACTTATTAATAAATACAATTGATAATTAAATTACAGTTTCATCCTTGTTCTTCATCTCTTCCGATATCTCCTCTGCCTTATTCTTTCTTCATCTTCTGGGACTGACACTAAATATATATTAGACTGATACTGTCCCTTGGAAGAGCTCGGTACCTTGGTTGGTTGATTTCCCCCCACTCATCCCAATTTCTCTTTGTGTTTCAGTTCAGATGGTTTTCCATTTACCTGTGTTCAAATTCATTGGCTCTTTGCTCAGCTCTGCTGAGCTACTGAGAACCCTGTTGGAGCATTTTATCTCAGGTGGCATGGTTTTATTTTGTAGCATTTCCACTCGACTAGTATACTTCCTATGTCTCTGCAGGACTCCCCATCTGTTCATGCAAGTTTCTCACTTTTTCCATTAGACCTTTTAACAAATTATAATTATTTTAAAGCCCTTGTCTGATAATTCAACATCTGTGTCATATGTGAGTATGGGTTTATAGACTTCTTTTTTTGTTTGTTTGTTTTTTTTAAAGATTTATTTATTTATTTTATGTATATGAATGCTCTATCTGCATGCACACCTGCAGACAGAAGAAGGCATCAGATCACATTGTGGATGATTGTGAGCCACCATGTGGTTGCTGGGAATTGAACTCAGGACCTCTGAAAGAGCAGCTAGTGCTCTTAACTGCTGAGTCATCTCTCCAGCCCCCCCCCCTTTTTTTTTTGGTCTTTTGAGACAGGGTTTCTCTGGGTAGCCCTGGCTGTCCTGGACTCACTTTGTAGACCAGGCTGGCCTTGAACTCACAGAGATCCACCTGCCTCTGTCTCCTGAGTGCTGGGATTAAAGGCCTGTACCACCACATCCAGCAATTACAGACAGCTGTAAACTGCCACGTGGGTGCTGGGATTTGAACCCGGGTCCTTTGGAAGAACAGTCAGTGCTCTTAACCACTGAGTCATCTCTCCAGCCCCTATAGACTTCTTTTTAAGCAACAGATCTGAGTGGAGACTTTTTTCTTTCATGCTTTTTTTGTGTTGTGGGTGGGTTTTGTTTTTTTCTTTTGAGGGGTTGTTTGTTTGCTTTTTTTTTTTGTTTTTGTTTTTTTTTGTTTTTCGAGACAGGGTTTCTCTGTGTAACAGCCCTGGCTGTCCTGGACTTGCTTTGTACACCAGGCTGGCCTCGAACTCACAGAGATCCGCCTACCTCTGCCTCCCAAGTACTGGGATTAAAGGCGTGCGCCACCACGCTCGGCTCTGTTTTTTTTAACTGAATGCCCATGGTATATAGAACAGCAGAGATTGAGGTCAATAGTAAATAGTATTTGAGCCTGAAAGTGGACATGCCCCTGCTTGCAGCCTGTTAGTGTAGGAGAGTTAAGTCAATCTGATTGAATGTCAGGCAGTTTGTATTTTATTGCTCTCATTATCTCTCCAGCACCCCAGGCTCAAATTCCTCTGTATGTGGCCGCTTAGAGTGGGCAGATGTCAGGGTCTTCTGTGTTCTAGTTATCTTCCAAGGCTTTTGAACTGTTCCTGAAAAGATAGTCTTTAGACTCAGGCCTCCATCTCAGGCTGAGCAAAAGTTTGTGAAATTCCACTGCCCTGACCTTATCATTGACCTTCTCATTGCATTATTACACCACTATCCCCAACTGCCATCCTTGGGAAATGGCTTACACAAATTCCAAGATACACCCGACCCCCAGGATTAGAAAACTTCCTAGCCCCAGGGTTGAGAAGCTCTCCGTGACCAAAGTTTCTAATTCTCAAAGCAAAATCCCTTCCTCCGGAATTTACACCAATACCTGAATCTGCCCTGCCAAAACGTATATAAACCTAAAGCCTTGTGAATTTGTGGTCACCTCTCCCCCTCTCCCTCAGGTGTAGGCCACCCCACACATGTAGAAACAATAAATTATTCTTGCTTTTTTCATCGATTCGGTGTCTTTTTCTTGTTGCGGGTCAGCAGGAAAGATAGGGTTGGGCCTTACATTCCTACACGGTGCCCCTCTAGCAGTCCAAGTCATTTGTTGCTTATTTGATGGTAGGCTCTGCCTCATGCAGGCAGGATGGATTTTGGGTTCCTGCTATCCTAGCTTAGCTTCAGCCTTAACAATTAAAACCATTTATTTGCTTTGTGTACATGTGTGTGTACCTGAGTGTGTGTATGTGCACACGTGTGTGTAGGAGGTTGAGGAGGTCAGAGAAGGGCACTGGATCCCCAGAACTGGAGTTACGAGTTGTCAGCTGTTGAGGTCCTGGGATTGTGAAAAATGGGAGATAAACTGCTAATGTCCAGTCAAAACAGTAGCAACTTTTATTAGCCCCTTGGAGCAAATATCAGCAAGTTGAGGCCACAGGCAGACTCAGGAGCTAACTCTGTGACCCCCAGGAGGGGGTTACAGAGTCTTTTAAATCAAAGAACTACAAACATGTGCAATGCTCAGATTCTGAGGTCGGGGCCTGTATCCTTTAACTTGATTGGTCGGGTATGAGGTCATGGGTGGATGGGGGTCCTCGAGACTGTTGTTTTAGGTGGGTGAGGTAGAATAACACAGAAAAACAAGATGTTGACTCAAGCCTATGGGTATTTTTGTATTTCTTAGGTAACTAGCTATATGCTGATTGGCTGGTCCATGTTTTGTGGTTTTCTAAGAAGAACTATAGTTACTAAGGTCGAGGACAAAATGAAGCCTAAAAACAAAATGGAATAACTTTGGTTTATCTAGTCCCTTCATTTCCCCATTAGTGGTAGGTGACTCAAACCTTTGATTCATCCTCTGAGGTTTCAAAAATCTTGTAAGTTTAGAGAGGAGTATTCTTGTCTTAAAACCTTTAACTTAACAGCAGAGATTCTATCCTGAATGAAAAGAAGCAAGCAATTAATCAAACCGGGACCAAAACGTAATATAAACAGCAAGATGACCAGAGTTCCTCCAATGGCTGAAAGTAAGGTTGTGCACCGTGGGGACCAGTCAAAAAGCTTGTGGAACCAAGAGAAGGACTGCTGTCTTTCTTGTTGTCTATTATTGATCAGGTTAGTTTTCTCTCCTGAAGGGTATGCTCGACAACTCCAGAATGATTAGTATAAAAACAACACGTTTCTCCCAAAGCTATACATAGGCCACGCACACAAAATAGTAAGAGTGAATAGTAAAGTGAGTCCCGCCTGTTTTGGAGCACAATCTCTGCTAAAAAGTCAGCTTGTTTTTCTAAATAGGTGACATCATGAAGCCGGGTTAGGTGGGCCCTTGTCTTTCGTGGCACTGAGCTTTTGGGAGTTTTCATGGTCCATAATTAGAGCCGAGGTTCCTACTGCAGTTGAGTCTGCTATATACCGAAACCGACCAAAACAGGCATGAGAATTGTAACTCCTCTAGGGGCTCAAGAATGGAACACAGGGACCTGAAGGTGTTGCCTTCCGGTTGTCCCCTCATTATAAAGTATCTTTGGGAGGAGATGGACTAAAATACAGAGTTCTGGCTTGTCTAGTCTAATAAAATAGGAGACAGAGATACAGGGGGTTAAGTACAGGCAAACCAGGTGCCTTTTGGAGCTGCCAGTAAGTTATTATACATCAGTCCAATCAAGTTGGATGATGATAGAGTTACATAGATATCAGGGTTATGGCAAACCTAAGAATATGGGGAGTGTATCAAAGGATAACCATGAGGACCGAAACAAGTCCCACTTCCTTTGATATCTCCTATTGTCAAAGTAGAGTGCCAAGGGCAGGAGCTAGTATCCTTAGGGAGAACTAGCCTGAGCTTGGAGAAGGGCTTGGGATCTATATAAGCTATTCCTATATAGTAAGGTGGTTTTGGATCTAAGCAAAGCTAACAGTCTTCTGTGAGATCTGGACTGGATCATTTAAGAAAAAAAAACATTCCATTTACAGTGGCGAGTAACAGGGAGATGGAAGGGGATCCTATTTTCATGTCTTCAGCCCATAAGTTGGATAAAGTCGGGCTCCTAGTGGCAGAGACAGTAGCAAGCAGAGGAGCAATGGTGGGATTGGTTGCCATAGGTGGTGGGAGCTGTGGCTTGGGTGAGGTCAGGGAAACCTCCTTCATGGGATACATTGGATGGTGAACATGGCACCTGGGTCATATCCTGATTGGGCTCCTAAGCCCCAGGTTTTCCCCCTACTCAAGGGGCGGGGTTATAGTGTTCCAGGTTTTAACAGTCATCATCATCGGGAAGCAATGGTTGGAACTACAGGGGTGGGTTCTCTTGAGGGTAATATCTAAATCTAGGTCGGGTTGAGAAATTTTCCAAGAATCAGATGTCCATGACTCATATCCCCAGGCTGCACAGTGGAACTATCCTGGCTCTGAGCATGCAACCAACCCAGGTATATTACGGCCAGCTGGGCAAACCGAGTATGTTCCTACCAAACCAACTGGATTCATAACTAACCCAGTTAGTTCCCAATACATCCTGTGCTATTGTTGGCCAAAGATCAACTAAATCTATCTGGAAAACAGGGTTTTCAGAACAGCTATTTCCTCCTGCTCGGTCCACGTCGAGTATCTAACATTCGCCAGTAACAGTTTACTGGCCCATACTCAGGGGGCTTCCTTCTATTTTCCCCTGCCATGAGGACAGAACTATCAAGAAGAAAACAGTTTGGATCAGGGTGTCATTGCTCTTAGTCTTATCTTCAGAAGATCTTCTGGACGCAGTTGAACTCTCCATTGTGTATCAAGATCATCCATCTGGAACAGTCTGAGGTGGCTATGACTGATCCATGTCTTAATCCCATTCATTTTTACTGCAATAGGCTGGTCAAGATCACAGTGTGAGGTCTTTTCCAGCCGGGTACAAGGCTTTTTTGGTGATGTCTTTGACCCAGATTTCGTCTCCTGATTTGGCTGGTGGCAAATCGTAGACATGGCGCACAAGTGGGAAGACGTTATCCTGGGCCATCTGGAGTGCCTGTACAGACTTCTGCAGCAGCATTAGGGTCCCTTCCTGTGCAGGGCGGGTAGTGGGGAAGGAAGGCATCAGCAGTCATCTCCAGGAACCAACTTCCGACATTCCTGCCGGATTTGATCTCTGTCTTCTGCAGTGAAGAGGACCTGGAGCAACTGTTGACAGTCATCCCAGGTGGGTCGATGGGTGAACAAAGCAGTATCTAGAAGATCAATGAGAGCCCGAGGCTTCTCGGAAAATGAAGGATTTTGAAGTTTCCAGTTATAAAGGTCACTGGTAGCAAATGGAAAGTAAGTCAAGGTCGGGTTCCCTTCTCCATCAGGGGGCCCTAAGCCTGGAGGGGAAGAGTGATGGAAGCTACAATACGTTGCGGGGGTGGGGGGCTTTCCCGACCAAGCATTCAAAGGGCTGGGACTCGGAGGGTGACGTCTAGACGAGGAAGGGGGAGGTCCTGGGGAGTTAGAGAGGCTCTATGGAGGTGCAGTCAGAGTAGCTGAAGGAAGAGCGGTGGGAGCGGGGGAGGGAACAGGGACGGGTGACAGGGTATAGAAGAACGGCATCGGAACCCGAGAACAGCACCAGAGATTGTAAGGGGGAGGGAATTTGGCTTCCTACTACAAACGAGGCAGGATGTAAATAGCTTTGTCTTTTTTGTCTTTCTGCACCTGTAAAAGGAGGTAGGGTAGAATTCCTAGCTGTCGGAAGAGACAGTTTCAATCAGTTAGAGGGTCAATAAGAAGGTAGCGCCAGGCCAGACGTAAAGGACCTGGTCCGGGTGTCCAGGATTCCCAAAAATAACATTTTGGACCTTTAAAATGACAGAGAGGTTTAATGACCCTTCCAGGGGCCACCCGATGCAAAAGGATGGCCATTCAATGTAGCAGAGTTTTAAGTTTTTCTGATTTCACTCGGGCCGCGGAAACTGCAGCCGCATTCTTATAATCCTGAAAATGAGAAAGAACAAGTGCAAGGGGTGTCTGAGAAGAGGAGGAAGACTGCCTCATACTGAGTTCATACCAGTTCAATAGTCAGGACAATGAACAGACTTACAGTGCTCAGAGTCGCAGGAAACCGAAAGCCACAGCCTAAGCAGCCAGCCGAGACAGAGGGAAGTTCGCCGCCCCGTGATTCGCCAGGTGGTGGCGGATCCAAAATGATGCCAAAAGGTCTAAGTTGAACAGACCAGTGGCCAGCGGTGGGGCCGGAGTGTCCTCCGAGCTTCTCGGGCTCACATCACTAGCGGGTCCGTCGGATCTGGTTGAGCTCCAAAAGTTTGTCCAGACAAAGAAAAGCAAGACAGGTTACCTACCGATCGGCCTGATGAGCCAGTAAAGGCTAACAAAAAGGGACTGGCGAGTCTTGTAACCCCAAAGTCACGTGACCTCGAATGGGCCCCCAAAATGTTGGGTCCTGGGATCGCGCAAAGAATGGGAGACAGCCGGGCAGTGGTGGCGCATGCCTTTAATCCCAGCACTTGGGAGGCAGAGGCAGGTGGATCTTTGCGAGTTCGAGGCCAGCCTGGTCTACAAAGCGAGTCCAGGACAGCCAGGGCTACACAAAGAAACCCTGTCTCGAAAAACCAAAAAAAAAAAAAAAAAAAAAGAATGGGAGACAAACTGCCAATGTCCAGTCAAAACAGTAGCAACCTTTAATAGCCGGCTTGGAGCAAATACCAGCAAGCGGCGGCGGGGGGGGGGGGGGGGGGGCACCCCCCCCCGGGGGGGGGGGGGGGGGGGGCGCGGGGGGGGGGGTTGGGAGCACACGCAGACTCGGGAGCTGACATTGTGACCCCGAGGAGGGTTTTACAGAGCCCTTTAAATCAAAGAACCACAAATAGGTTCAACGCACAGATTCTGAGGTCGAGGCCTGTATCCTTTAACTTGATTGGTCGGGTATGAGGTCATGGATGGGGGTCCTCGAGGCTGCTGTTTTAGGGTAGAGGGTGTAGAATAACACAGAAAAACAAGATGTTGACTCAAGTCTAGGGGTATTTTTGTATTTCTTAGGTAACTAGCTATATGCTGATTGGCTGGTCCATGTTTTGCAAGAACTACAGTTACATAAGGTCAAGGACAAAATGAAGCCTAAAAACAAAATGGAATAACTTTGGCTTATCTAGTCCCTTCATCAGCCACCATGTGCTGGGAGGTGAACTTGGGTTTTCTGCGAGAGCAGTAAGTACTCTTTTTTTTTAAGATTTATTTATTTATTTTTATGTATATGAGTGCTCAATCCACATGTACACCTGCAGCCAGAAAAGGGCATCAGATCACATTGTGCATGGTTGTGAGCTACCATGTGGTTGTTGGGAATTGAACCTAAGACCTCTGGAAGAGCAGCCAGTGCTCTTAACCCTTAGCCATCCATCTCTCCAGACCCTGCAAGTACTCTTAACTACTGAGCCACCTATCTCTCCAGCCCCAGCCTTGCCAATTTTTAAAATTACATTTATTTGTGTGCGTTCTCGCACATGTATATACTACAGAGCATGGAGGTCTTGCATGACACACAAAAATGACTTGTAAGTATTAGTTCTCTCCTTCTGTCATGTGGATCCTGGATATTGAACTCAGGTGTGATGGCCTATTCACAACTTGACTACACCTAGATTAACTAAAGCTAGAGAGGCTAGATAAACCTGTGAGGGATTTTTTTTCTTTTGTTTGTTTTTTGGTTTTTAAGACACGATCTCTCTGTGCAGCCTTGGCTGTCCTGAAACTTGCTCTGTAGACCAGGCCAGCTTCAAACTCACAGAGATCAAATGTCTCTGTCTCCCAAGTACTGGAATTAAAGGTGTGTACCACTGCTGCCTGGTGAGATTTTTTTTTAAACATTTATTTATTTATTATGTATACAGTATTTGCTGTACATATATGCCCGGGCAGATCTCAATGTAGATGGCTGTGAGCCACCATGTGGTTGCTGGGAATTGAACTCAGGACCTTGGGAAGAACAGCCAGTGCTCTTAACCTCTGAGCCACCTCTCCAGCCCAAGAGATTTTTTTTTTCTTAGTTAAATCATATAAGGTGGGAAGATCCACTTTTAATCCAGATCTTTTGAGGTGGGAAGATCTATCTTTAAACTGGGCCACATCAAAACTGGTGGCAGCCTATATAAAGGACTTGGAAAAAGGAAGCTTGCTCTCTCTCTTTCTCTGTCTCTCTGTCTCTCTGTTTGAGATTCTGGTGTATACTGAAGGCCAGCGGAAACACTTAGTGGACTTTCTATCAGGACACAGCCATTGCTGGACTAGCTGGACCACAGCCTGTAAGCCACAGTAGCAAATTCCCTTTCTATATCCATAATACAGATTCATTCTATCAGCTCTGTTCCTCTAAAGAACCTTGACTAATAACAACTGAGACATATCACTTGCTCTCAGCTTCAGTCTTGAGCAGATTCTATAATGCTGAGCTTCGAAGATAGAGCTTAGGGATGGAGAGAAGACTCAACAGTGAAGAGCACTTTACTGCCGTTGCAGAGGACCTGGGTTCAGTTTCCAACACCTATATCTGGCAGCCAAGAACGCCCAGTATCTGCAGTGCCAGGGGATCCACTGCCAACTTCTTGGCATCAGCAGGAACCTGATTCACATGCTGTACTTAAATTCAAGCAGAGACGCAGACACACACACACACACACACACACACACACACACACACACACACACACTTACACACTTTTTGTTTTTATTTTGGTTTTTTGAGACAGGGTTTCTCTATGTAGCCCTGACTCTCCTGGAACTGACTCTGTAGACCAGTCAGTCTGGTCTTGAGCTCAGCCATCTGCCCCCTTTTTTTTTTTTTTTTTCAAAACGATAAGAGTTAGGGCTTTTTCAGTTTCTGCTCCTTCTCCCCATGGTGGCCAAACTCTGTCTTCTGCCTGTAGCTGATTTTAGATAGCTACAAATGACTGTTGTCCTCCCAGAAACAGCAGATCTCAGCTGATTCTTCAACATCTTGCTCCTGACCCTGGAGAAGACAGAGTTTTTCTTACTACTGTTTTTCCTCCTCTCCTACCTCCTCCTTTCAGGGTCTAAGACCCAGAATTCACTCAGTAGTTCGATTTCTATACCCCAGCCTCCCAGATGCTAGCTAGGCTTAGAGGCATGAACACCATACTCATACCTATACAAACACACCGTCTCATTGGTTTGCTTCCTTTTCATTAGGTTTCTGCTCTCTTCCCAAAAGCAATGGATCTTTGGCTGTGTTTACTGAGTTTGTACTTGCTAACAACAGATGAGTCTTGCTTTATCCTCTTCCTGAAACAAGAGGCTATTGCCTCTTTCCCCAGTGACCTAAGGCCTTTGCTTACAGGATGACTGGGGAGTTTTTATTTCCCCTGAAGCCACCACCTGGACAATTTCTGTGGCCGTGCCTCCAGTGAGGAAGTTCTCTCCTGTCTCCTGCTATGTTCCTACTTTCTCTCAGGGACCCAGGAGACAGGTATCTTGAAACAAGGCTACTTGTGAATATAGATTTTCCATGTCTGAAATGGTATCTCACATGTTTTTCTTTCCAGTGCTGAGTATCCAACCTGGAACCTTGTGCATTCTACAAAAGTGTTCCACTGCTGAAGGCATCCCAAGCCCGTCTCAGGCTATCTAAATGGATATGCTCACTCACAGATAGCCTTTACACTCTTGTTAACATCCTTGTAGACTTCTTCTTAGCCACTGCATGATGGCCACATCTTACCAGAGTTCATGTTTGGGGACCTACCAGCTTTTGGGAGGGCCTGTACTTGATTGCCTTGTGGTCTCAGCTTTCTGAGCAGTTTAAGCCGGGCGGTGGTGGCGCACGCCTTTAATCCCAGCACTTGGGAGGCAGAGGCAGGCGGATCTTTGTGAGTTCGAGGCCAGCCTGGTCTACAAAGCGAGTCCAGGACAGCCAGAGCTGTTAAACAGAGAAACCCTGTCTCGAAAAACCAAAAAAAGAAAACCTATGATTGAAGTTGGGCATATCGCTCCTTGACTGAGCACTTCCTTAACAGGAAGAAGGCCCTGGGTTCAATCTCCAGCACCATACACACACAGACAAAATTTTCCAGAGAGGTGGTGGCACTCACCATTAATACCAGCACTTGGGAGGCAGAGGTAGCCTGGGCAGTCAGGGCTACAAAGGGAAACCCTGTCTCAGAAAACCAAAAATAAATCAATAAAGTGAGAATCTCTAATTATATAGGCTATCTGGTTATTTCTCTTTGTTAGAAGACATTTTCCCTTTACCAATCTACATCCTAAGTGGAAATAAAAGTTCCCAAGCCTTCTGAAACAAATGTAACTGTTTCAAACCGGCCTCTGACGTCCAATTTTGCTTTCATTCATACTGTAGCCGGTATATTAAAATTTTGTAGTCACCAGAAACTACAAGAGGCTGTAGGATGAGACAGTTGAAATTAGCTCTCTGACATCTGACACCTAAATCGTGGTCATTCGTTGGTGGTGGCCGAGTAACAAATCCAACCCAAACTTAAATGATGTGATCCATAACGTTTGGTTTGCCCATGAATTTTTCAGGTTTTGCAGATGCTGCTTGTCTTGATTCCACTTAGTGTTAAGTAGGCCTGATTAAAGGCCAGGAATGAAAATAATTTGGACGAAGGTCGGGGGTGGAAGGGAGTAAAAAGGGTTGGAGGGACAGAGGGAAGAAGCAGACGGAAAACTTTTACAACTTAGCCTCAGACTTACATTACTTGTGCTGTTAGCAAAGCATGAGGGCTTGCCAAGTTCAAAGGGAGGGGATATTGGTCTGACATATCAGTGGAGGATTGTGCACATCAGCCTCTGACATAAACACATGAGGCGTGTTGAACCAGCCATCCCTGGAAAATACAATCTGCCACACATAATTCTACTTGCCAAGTAACAAGGGGAAAATAACTTAAAATAAATCAAGTTAGAAAAAATAAAACAAAACAAAAACATGTCGTGTACTTATTTCATCTCATAAAGATATATTTATCACTGCCAAAAGTGAATAATTTGTACATCTCCTTTCAACGTAACCTGGTCATGTCCAGAGTAGCATAGCTATCTTTCTAGATGCAAAACTAATCTTGTCACCACCCTTCTTTAAATGGCGCATTAGCTCCTCCTCCCCGGACACAAATTCCTAACACCTTACCATGGCTAGGAAACCCTTCCCACATGGCCTTGCTTTATTAACATCTCTTGTTATTACTTTCTTTGTCCTCTGTGCTCCAGCCCCACTGAACAACTTTCTCAAGATCCTTCAAACACCCTTCTGCCTTAGGTCTTTGTACACACTTAGGCCCCTATACTCTTAACTCTATTTCTTCCTGCTCTTACTGGTTCTTCTGGACCATCCCTAAGTGGCCTCTCTCCTATACCTGCCACTGGCTGGCCCAGGGCTCTCTTCTCTCGCTTGCAGTTGCTCCCAAAGTGCCCTGTATTTACACTTCCTTCTGTTGGGGTTTTGCTTTGTTTATCACCACACCCAGTGCCCGGAGCATGGCAGAAGCTTAGCACACAGTGGTTGGAAGAATGAATCTCTGCCTTAAACAGTCCACTGCTAGGCTTGAGTAAACAGTGCTCTTACAAACTATGAGTGTGATGGCAATGTCCTGTCTCAAATCTTAGAGCTGAAATAGAGTCAACGGGATCATCTCAGGAAAATGTTAGCAGTTTCATGTGGCTTGGGGAGGCAAGATGGAGGCAGTAGCTCAGGGCATCTTTCCTCTTCCAGCAACCATCCTGTTAGGCAGGCCAGCCTAGAAGGGAGGGACACACCTTGGCAACAGTTGGTAGGATACTTGTTTATGCTGTGTGAACGTCCGGAGCCTATTTCTGGACCAGGTACTGGATGCGAGCCTGTGCCATTCCAGCTGTGACCTTCCCAAGCCCTGGGTGATGAGTACATGTGCCAGAAAAAACAGTGGCAGTCACTTAGCTTGCTGCCCTGGCTCCCACTCAGCCTCCCCTGGGTATGCCAGCTCATGACCGCCTTATCCCTGGTTGGTAATTACCCTTCCATGGCTTCGAGGCTGAGCCCTATCACTGCATTTGCTCTACTTTTTGATCTGTTTTAGTAAGGTCACAAGGAAGGAAGTTGGGGTGATAAGGCTCTCCCAACTCACACATTTCACCAATTTGAGGAAGTTCTCCCTAGAGTTTCAGGGTGAAAGGAAACAGATCAGCTTTTTAGGCCAATCTTATTTTTCCTATGGTTAGTCTAATTATTGAAAGGGAAATGGAACACAGAGATCATTTGATTTATTTATGACCACACAGTAAGCCACAGGACAAAGGCAGCACCTAGATGCCTGCTTCCAAACGTAGTGCCCCTTCAAGAGCTTGAGACAAATCTATATGAATATTATACAGTTGGCTTGGGGAGCTAATGGCAGATTCCGTTTAGGTTAACAGGGTTTTTCACCTTTTTTTTTTTTTGGTTTTTTGAGACAGGGTTTCTCTGGGTAGCCCTGGTTGTTGTGGGCTCATTTTATAGACCAGGCTGGCTTTGAACTCACAGAGATCCACCTGCCTCTGCCTCCCAAGTACTGGGATTAAAGGCATGCACCACCATGCCCGGTGGTTTTTCACCTTTTTATTTTTTATTTTTATTATTATTATTATTTTTTTTTCGGTTTTTTGAGACAGGATTTCTCTGTGTAACAGCCTGGCTGTCCTGGACTCACTCTGTAGACCAGGCTGGCCTCAAACTCACAGAGATCTGCCTGCCTCTGCCTCCCGAGTGCTGGGATTAAAGGCATGCGCCACCAATGCCCGGTGGTTTTTCACTTTTTTAAAGAGTAATTACTTAAGCTGTCACCTCTAAAACAGTTAAGAGACCATAGCTGAAACTTACTGGGTTTTTTCAAGACAAGGTTTCTCTGTGTGTCCTTGACTGTCCTGGACTCACTTTGTAGACCAGGCTAGCCTTGAACTCACAGAGATCTGCTTGCTTCTGCTTCCTAAATGCTGGGATCAAAGGCGTGCACCACTACTCCTGGCCTTACTGGGTTTTTAATCAAGATGGCTAGACACCTGGAACCTTCTCACACCTCTGTTGGGGTAGTGTTAAGCATCCTAAATGTTAATTGGTCCTGCTTGTTGTCTGTTACTTACATTGACTCTGATTGGTTAAATAAAATGCCGAGGCCTGAGACTGGGCAAAGACAGAGAAAGGTGGGACTTCTTGGGATAAGAGCAGCAGGGAGAAGATTCCAGCCAGCAGCAGGAAGAAGGCATTCCAGCCAGGAGCAGCAGGAAAGAGGCACACACCATGGGTTAGAGAAAGGAACGTCATTCCACATGGCCAGGAACATCGGCATATCGTGGAGAATGGAAGTCCAAGGGGACGTATGTATATATGGGGTCATTTTTGAGTAATAGAATTAAGAGCTAGCTTAGATGGGCTAGGATTGCACAATTCAAGCCAAGGCTTGTTAAAATCCACGTGCGGTGTCTGTGTACTCATTTATAATGTCTGTTTAAAGATTAATGGTTCCAAATCAATCGACAATAATCTAAATACTGTTTAAATAGTTTAATTATCTATATTTTTTTACACACCTCCACCAAGGTTTCCTCTAAATCAGCCTTCCACCTTCTCATACAAAATGTCTGTGTTCTGCTTGTTGGTTTTTTTTCAGATATTTATTTTTTATTTGTGTGTATGTATGTGTGCATTTGAATGTGTAGGTGCCCTCAGAGGCCAGAAGAGGGTGTTGGATCCTCTGGCATTGGAGTTACAGACAATTGTGAGCTGTCTGATGTGGGTGCTGGGAACTGAGCTCAGGGCCCAGTGCTCGTATCTGGTCAGCCATTTCTCCAGCCCCCCAAATGTCTATTTCTGAGGTAGAAATAGGAAGTGGAGGAAAGAAAAAGCTAAGATTTTACCTTAATTATGGAACCACTTCTTTCTGCTATAAAAAAATACTGTCTCACCATACTAGGACCAGCTGCTCTTTGGTAGTTCCTCTGAACCTTACCACTTTCCTTTCTTGTCATTACTGAGGAAGAATGATTTTCTTTTATCATACAGGATGAAGAAAAAAATCTTAGCCTTTTTCTTTTCATCTTCTGTATCTAGCTGAAGCCATTAGATGGCCCTGGAGGAATAGTGAGTTCTGCCATTCTGACCCCCCAGACAAAGGTGGCAGCTTGACAGATTGGTTCAATGCCAGATTCCACCAATGTTTAGGCTTCCTCAAGGTGTCACCAAGGGCCACCTTTTAAATCAAATATATCCAACTGAACAATAAAGTAGGAATAAAGCTAATACCAGTAGTTAATGAAAAAAGAGGCGTGAGAAGTATATCTGGCAATTTTAAAGTATTTCTATCACTGAGCAAGTATATGTTTGATCTATTTGGCTCCTGTCCTTTTCAATAAGGCAAATACTTGATTTAGAACTGAGCAAGTGTTCTCTGAGGGATTTTAGGCACAATTCTCATCGTTATGGATTTGGACACTGTTACCCAGGAGCCACAGTCCCAGAACCTTATCACAGAACATTTTAGTTTAAGCTGTCGGAAGCAAGTGCTTAAAAACAAGAGACCTGGAGCTAGAGAGATGGCTCAGAGGTTAAGAACACTGGCTGTTCTTCCAGAGGTCCTGAGTTCAATTCCCAGCAACCACATGGTGGCTCACAACCTCCCACAATGTGATCTGATGCCCTCTTCTGGCTGCAGACAAATATGCAGATTGAGCACTCATACATAAAATAAATAAATCTTAAAAAAAAAAACAAAAAACAAGAGACCTGGGGCCAGAGAGACGGATCGGCAGTTAAGAGCACTGGATGCTCTTGCAGAAAACCTGGCCCACTTCCCAGCACTCACAGGGCATCTTACAACTGCTTGTAACTTCAGTTGCAAAGGATCCAACATCCTCTTCTGGTCACCACAGGCTCTTGCTCATATGTGGTGTACAAAAACTAACACAAGCAAACATTCATATATATGAAGAAAATTAAGACAAAAATTTTTGAGACAGAGTCTCTCTATGTAGCCCTAGCTATCCTGGAACTCGCTATGTAGGCCAGTGTGGCCAAGATTGCTGGCTCTCCTGCCTTAGCATGCCTTTATCTTTACTTCCCTCCTTCCTGGGTGTTCATGTGAGAGGAAATGGGTCAAGGGTACCACCCACACTACACAGCTGTTCCAATGAGAAAGTTTTATATAGGCAGCTCAAACTTTACATGAACAACAACACAAGAAACAAGGAATAAATGCAAGCTCAGTCAGGAAAGTTGCCACAGGGAGCAAATTTGGAAATAATCAAGAGTTGTGACAAACACTAAACCATATTTACAAGTCTAATCTGGAACTTGGTACAAGAAGAAGCTGGGAGAGAAGCCATGAAATAGAAAATATATCTACACAGAAATAAACACCCACGTTTCCACACTTCTTTTTTTCCACTTTTGACACAAGGAACAAATCAAAAGGAAAACCCCATTTCCCTAGAGTCCTTCCATTTACGATGAGTATGTGAGAAAGCCCCACAAAGGCTCAGAGTCAAGAAGGCTGACTTCACTCTCCTTGGCTACACTTGCTCCTGACTACTTAGCTATGGAATGCTTGAGACACAGGCATGAAGACCCGGAAGAGAGAAAAAAAAAATACACTCACTTAACTGATACATTATATACAAGGGCTCCAGTGTCTCTGAGCACTTTCACACCCTGTTCTTCCACTGGGTCCTTACAGACCTCTAACCTGCAGCAACAGAGCTCAGTCAAGGTGTGAGACACAGAGAAGGAGAGCAGTGTTTTGATCCAGGACACACTGGGTCAGTCACTTCATCCAAGACAGTCACACATGCCAACTCTAAGCAAGTCCCCAGGGGCCAGCAGCTGTTCGCTTTGCGGAGTGGAAATCTGGGCTTTTCCCCTCCCTGGGTTTTTCCTTGCTGCCGGGCTGTCAAGCTCTCCACTCTTCCCCCTGGGCCCCAGACAGCTGCTTGGCGTATGTGTGTGTAATTTATTGTTCTGCTGCTGGCTTGTCCCCGGCCTCTGGCTTCTCAGCCTGCGACTCTGGAGGGATGAGAAACTGGACCTCCTCTGTGCTGATGGCGACTTTATCTGGCTGGAGCCACCTTTTGAAATGTTCCAAGGTGCTACAAAAGAGAATAAAGGAATGACTGGGTCAGATCTCGCTGATTAATTACTTAATGATTAGCTCAGTTACTTAAATTCAGCCTTCCCACCCACCACCAATTTCTTCCACCTCTGCTTTTCCCTGCTAACACAGGGAGAGCCCTGCTACTCCCCTGACAGCTGCATGTCCTGGTAGCTCAATGGCATCATTTACCCCCTAGTGGGCACTTGGGCTATCAGCAGCACCAGGGCCCCTTCAAGGCAGGGCCTTGCTTATGCCTCAGTCTTATCTTTTGTTCCTCAAATCTGAAGAAGAGAGAAATCGTCAAGGGGATGAAACACTCAAATATCGAATTATGTGCGAGACAGAAAACCTCAGATCTTTTTTACCTAAGAGAGTGTGAGGCTCAATTACACAAACAGAGCTTATTTGTAAGAACTGTAATTTTGGGGGGTAGAGGGATTAAGACCCCAAGACACAAACATCCAAGCACCTAATGTTCCCCCCAAGGAATGGCCTTTATTATGGCAGAGGGCTCTTTTCATTTGCCTGCGTAGGGAGGGGAACTGGTTGTTTGTCACATTCATGTCTTCCTGCTACCACAAGTACCCAACTCAGGGACAAGACAAGGATGTCCACTTTCACCATATCTCTTCAATATAGTACTTGAAGTCCTTGCTAGAGCAATAAGACAACTAAAGGAGATCAAAGGGATAAAAATTGGAAATGAAGAAGTCAAATTATCCCTATTCGCAGATGATATGTTAGTATACATAAGCGACCCCAAAAACTCCACCAAGGAACTCTTACAGCTGATAAACAACTTCAGCAAGGTGGCTGGATACAAAAGCTTACAGTTAATGCACATTCACAGTAAAATATAAATGACTACAAATAAAATATAAACCCCATTCTATGCTCTTTAATAACCCACAGCAGCTAGGTATTGGTGGCTCACACCCATAATTCTCAGCTTTCAGGAGGCTGAGGCAGGAGGACCTGTCACCAATTCAAGTCTAGGTTGGACTACAGAATGAGACCATGTGGTTTAATCAACCAACCAACCAAACAAACAAAAAGCGCAAAGCCATAGGACGATGTGTTAAATAGCAGCATCTCTCACAGGAGGGATCTCCTGCCTGGTCCTCACGGAACACAAAATGGTCTGTTTAAATCTCACAGGAGGGATCTCCTGCCTGGTCCTCTCGGAACACAAAATGGCCTGTTTAAATCTCACAGGAGGGATCTCCTAC